>JAANDH010000050.1:429879-513241 GCA_011799765.1 Nymphaea thermarum
GATTTGCTTACAATAATTGCACTTAACTTTTAATCTATTGTTGGGATTCACCCTTGTACACCACTGCCATGCAGGATCCGACATTTTATCTTCACAAAACAATCAAAAACATACAAATAAATGTAGGAAATAAGAAAAATGAACCATTCAACGGCAGAAATGAGTTATTTCTTACCTTATTGGTGTTGAAAACCAAAAACCCTCTTTCTCCAAGCTTCCCACCGTCCCAAGACTCCCCACAACGAGAAACGAAGCTTTTTCACCGGCAAATCTTGATGCAATGGAGAAAATCTCTCCCTCCCAACGTCCCACGTCTCTTGCAGTGTTGAGAAAGAAGAAGAGAGAGAGGGAGGAGCGTCGGTTTGAAGAAAAAGGTAGGTTAAAAAGGGGCCCGACGGTCTCTTTTTAAAATTTTCCCCGTATCGTCGATACGGGGGAGCACCCACTGTATCGTACGATACACCCACTGTATCGTACGATACATGCGATACGCGTACGATACGTACGCGTATCGCAAATAATAGGCGTATCGTATCGACATTGTTGATACGGACGGTACGTTTCGTACGATACGCGTCCGTATCGTACGATACGGATAACACTGGTCTCAACCATTCTTTCTGGAAAGTGGACAGTCATTTTGAGAACCTGCATCACATGCAGAGAAGCGTTATTCATCTCATTGCCATTTCACAATCTGTGTTTGTATGCTGTCTCAAGCTGTCCTCTTCTTTAGATTTCTTGCATTATGTCTAGTAGTTTTGCTTTGTATTGTCACTCTTCCATTAATATCCATGTCAAATGGCTAAAAGGCTACAAAATATTCACATACAGTGTCTACTTAGTAATATATGTGTGTGTTTGTGCACGCACGTATCTTTTTACATCATATGTGAAAACGCATCATCCTTAATATGAATATGTGCTTGATCATTGTTGTTAAATCTGTACTATATCTGTGCTGGAGATACTTAAACTATATATGAAATTAATTTAACTATTATCAACCTTCTTTCATCAACTTCCAGCACACAATTTGTTTTTCTTCTTTTTTGGTTTACTAAAATAAATGTGGGATGAACGATACCTAGTCTATTGTATGCTCTGTATTAGATAAACCATGATAAGTATATCTGTCAGTACGGGTATAGAACATGAGAATATTTTCACACTTCACATACGTTTGAACATGTTTGTGTGTGTATCCTTGTGTATGTGGCATGTGACATTGTGAATGTGTTGTGCAGCTGAACTTCATTGCCACCAAGACGAGATAGTCTTCCCACTGTTGACGAACTTATCGATTTTATTTGGAAAATAACTTGGATATAATCAATTATCAAACTGGTTAATGACTTAACTGGAACTCGTGTTCACAATGTTTCTTTTTCAGTTCATACATGTCCTAGATTGGCAATTGATGTACATGTAGTTGATGCCATGAGGTTTTGTGTAGAGGAGTTGGGGAACATAGAAGGAGAGAAAGACAAGATTTTGTGTACAGGGGGTGGGGGAAGAGAGAGAGAGAGAGAGAGAGCTCTTTTATAGTTTGTCTTAACCCTTGTTTTGTTAAACAGCCCAGGTATCATGCTACTAATTTTTACTAGGGCAAGCAGTCATGTTCCTCTCAAGATCCTGTCGATTGAGGATGGTACAGTTCTTAAGTCTTTCAATCACCTCCTGCACAGAAATAAGAAGGTAGACTTCATTGAGCAGTTCAATGAAAAGCTTCTTGTCAAACAAGAAAATGAGAACCTTCAGATACTGGATGTAAGTCTCTCTCTCTCTCTCTCTCTCTCTCTCTCTCTACCCCCCCTCCCCCTTTTATACATCCTTTTTGTTCAGGATACCTTGACCATGTTCCTGGGTCCACAGGTTTCTTGTGTGAATACTTATGCCGATGCTTTCTTGATGGATTATTAGTTTCAATTATTTTTTCAGGTGAGAAATGCACAGTTAACTGAAGTCAGCAGCACAGAGTTCATGACACCATCAGCATTCATCTTTTTATATGAAAATCAATTGTTCTTGACATTTCGTAACCGGACAGTGGCTGTCTGGAATTTCAGAGGGGAGCTGGTTACTTCATTTGATGATCACCTTTTGTGGCATCCAAACTGCAACACAAACAACATTTATATTACTAGTGACCAAGACCTTATAATTTCTTACTGCAAGGCTGATCCTGATGATTCCTCAGTGGAGGGAACTGGTACGGTTTTCATAAATGTCTTTGTTGTTCTGGTTCATATTGTTGAGATTAATGTCAATTTAGTATAGTCTGAATCGTGGGAGCCACGTTAGGGTGGAACTGAATTATCTCTAGGCATCGATGTTTCTCTGTCTTGGTGTTTTTGTTCTTTTCACGGATAACTTATCAGCGTAGGAGGTTCATTTATACCATGCCATGTTGAAGCTTAACAGGCCAACAATTGCAACAAGAGCCACATCTACTGCCTCCCACATGCACATGCACACACACACACCCACACACCCACATGCACATGCACACACTCACACACTTGTACATAGCCAAGAATTTGAAACATCTTCAACTCAGACAATTGTTTTCTTCTTACAGCTGGTTCCATTAATATTAGCAATATCTTGACTGGAAAATGTTTGGCAAAGATTCGAGCATGTGATCCAAATGTTAATATTAGTCCTAGAAACCGGGCAAATGCTTCCAAAATCTGGAGCAGCGTTGCAGAAGCATTGGAAGACATAACAGCATTGTTTTATGATGAAGAAAGGAACGAAATCTACACTGGTAATAGGCTTGGACTGGTTCATGTGTGGTCAAACTAGGATGATGATTGGTTCCAAGAAAGCAGCTGAAATGTACCCCGGAGTGCTCGCTGGGTTGGTGTATGCGCTTGTATCATTATATTGTCCTGAATTATTCTTGGTTGTACCATTGGTCCAATATCTCTTTTATGATGGCCTTGTATTATTCATTGTTGTATAACCGTGCACATTTAACCTCCCACTAATTGTCTATTCGAAGGAGAATTCAGCTGGCTTAGCAATGTAAATTTCGTGTTTAACTCATCCCACGTTGTTTGGATTATTATGACGCTGTAGACTCGTTAAGGCGGTTTTCAGGTCCGATGAGCAGTTGTAGACTGAGAGGATTGAGATGGCTGGCCCGTCTGTTCTCTTTCTCTTGCTTAAAACTGTTTCATCGGAACGTTTTGCAACCAGGGTGTCTGTTCCACTTAGGGCTTTGTGGTCAAGAAAATGAATTTATCAGTGCAGAAGTTTTCTTAAAATTTTTGAAACCTTTTTTTCGGTGGGAAATTTTGAAGTTTCTTTACTTGATTTGTGAAGCATGAAAGCTGCCTTGTGATACTAGGCTATACAAGTTCAAAGACTTTATGTGCTTTTGGAAGCTAAATCATATGCACTTTAGAATATGTTTCCGCCTTACGAGTAATAAAAAATTTGCCTGAGATTGTAGGTGTCTTTTCACATGTTTGGAGCACAGGAGAGTTTGTACGCTCAACTCCACGGGAGTGGGTTTATTTTTTTTTCCTTGTCTTCTAATGATTTGTTTTTACCGTCAAAATCTTTTTTATGGCATCAATTACTGCTGTAAGCCCGGAAGAGAATCAAGCTGCATGTGAGTTTCGATGCAAACCTGCTGAGGCAGGGCTATTGCCAAAACATCGAGCTGTAAAGAACGAAAAAAAAAAACCAATATACAGTTTAAAGTGGAAGCAAAGCTGCTCATATGAAAAGCTCAAACGGTTCTTAGCGTCTGATGGGTAGGTTTTCGTGGGAGGCATGTTGTGCGAACTCCATTTGTGGGAGGAACCTCTGTACATGGGCATTACTTCCTTCTAAAGCCTTTCTGAACCCTTCTCTTTCATGTCAGATGGTTTCGAGTAAATTCCGATAGACTCGGGCAGATCCTCTAGTTTTTAGAAACGGCGAGTGTGCTTTCATCTGGGGAAAAAGGTAATCCTCGGTGCCAAAGGAAATTTTCCAATGCGGCAGATCATGCTCCCCTTGGCAGCTCCAACTTTATAGCCCCTGTTCTCCCACGCAGAAAGCAAATGGATACAAGTGCCATAAATGCTAGTGGTTGGTTAAGGTTCAAGTTAGATGCCATGCAAGTCTTCATTGTTGCTCGACTTCGCTTCCGGGGATCCCGCAAGACTGGAAGTTATGTTTCCGGGGATCCCCGAAAACTGTAATTTGAAGGAGAGGGATGTGCGGAAATGATTGGCTGTTAAGAAGGGCGGTACGTTGGAAATGCAGACATGGGCTACAGCACATGTCGATACGCCTGCTTGACATTTCCCCCCTCCCTGTAATATGTTTTTCGTAGTGCGTGTGAGCGTGTGTATGTGCGCGCACGCATGCAGAGCGTTTGCAGTTGAATAAAGCAGGTGACGTGAAACGTGCAGTAGATGAAGGGAGGTCGCCTGCCATGAAATTAGAATGACATATGGGGAAATTGCATATTTCGCCATGAAGTGTCCCTCTCACTCATCAATGTTCGTCCCACGCGTCCTCGCCTGCTTATGCCTGTCACCTTTAACCAAGGAGTGGGTTGAGGCTGTCTGTGGCTAGATGATCCTTCTCCTCCAACTTTATATCTTTCATTATAGGCTAGCAGAATGTCTAGCCCTATCCTATGTGATACAGAATTCGTGGTTGCATATTGTGTGTTTGCTTCTCATTCGAATTTCTTCTGTTGAAACTAGAAGGCAACAGTTGGGAAGCCAGTTTGTTTGGAGGTTCAATGCGAGAATGCAAGAAGTGGAAAATGAGAAAAATGATGGGCACTAGAGGAAACATTTTTTGGTATTCAAAAAAGGGCTGAAAGTTCGAAGGTGTAAGCTATGTGGTTCAGCATTAGTCACATCAGGGGACGGAAGGTCAGGTCCATTAATATGGTGACGAAGACAGTACTTGCCGTTGGTGGCGCAGCTGGTGTCCGATTTTGAGGTACACAAGGCGCAAGATGCCAAGAATTCAAACCACAACACACATCAAAAGTTTCTCTCCAGCGTGTGACCACCAGGTTGAATTTTTGACCTTTTAATGCCAGCAGAGTGTCTACGTTTCGAAGAGTTACCCCCACATAGCAAAAGGAAGGCACCAAGAAAAGAAGGCGTGGGAAAGGTTGACAAGTCCGATATGTTGTACGGGGGCTCGATGGATCTCGAGCAGAAGAAAGAGAGGGCGGAATCGGCGGATGTATATCTTCCAACATAAAATAATTCTAATTTCTACATGTTAACGGTAGATCAGTTGAACTTTGATTGAATGATTAAGACTTATAAAAGAAGGTATCTGGAAATGTTTGGGGACTCCCCCTATATCAAAAAAAGAAAAAAAAAAAGCTGGCAGAGTAAACTTGCAGATTGTATGAGCTGCTCTTACTGTCCAGCAACATGACTTGGCTGAGTTCAAAGTTGGACCAATTTCTCCTTTCGGGGAGGAGGAGAAGGTGGTACGTCGGGTTGAGATTGTCTGGGTAGCCCAGGAGCGGGGAAGGGTTAAGGTCGGGCCTGCCCACTAGATACCCGCTTCTTCCCTTGCTCACAATAACCAACCAGTTTCCCGAATTCCTTAATGTGGGGAAACATGTAGCCTGGGCTGAATTGGTGGAAAGGTTTAACAAAAGAGGAGAGAAGAACAAGGGAAAAAAAAAAAAAGGGGGATCTAAATTTTACTACCCCCTTGCCCCATTCAATCACAGTATCACAACATGTTCGTACACTGTCATTTGGACGTTCTTGAGGAGGCATCGAAGAGCGTGTAGGCAACTGTTGGTAATGGACTCGAAGACAAATGCAACATGATTTTGCGTCTTCCTCAAAGTTCAGAAGGTCGGAGAAAAAAAAAAAACGCTGCCCGGTAACTTGTACTCCAGGCTTTCTTCCGCACCTCCTGCCCCATATATTCAAAACGTCCGGGAAGGTTGCCGTCTGATGCAATTTTATGCCTTTGCCACACAGACCACAGTGCAATGCGCTCCCCAAAACGTCGAAAACCGTCCCAACCTTAGTAAACTGGTTCGACTCTAACGTTCACAAGCAGGCAGCTACAGCACTGCGCTCACTTCATTTAAATATGGTTTTCACCATCGTTTCATTAGATCATCAAGTGCCCCATCTCCATTGCTTCATTATTCAGTTAGCAGAAGGGGACGTTATGCGAAGCGAAGGGAAGCGACGTCCTTCCCAAGCGCGTTACAAATTGAACATGAAAGCTTCGTCGTTTTTCAAAAGAGAGACTATGGGAGCTTGTGTACAATAACCATTCGTATGCATCCGTTCATCTTTAGATTGGAAGCAACGTGTTACAGAGATGAGCATATTGTATATACAAGACCTAACTCTTACACAAAGACATGCAATACCAACTCTGTTACCAAAGGTACTAAAAGCAAGGGACGCAGAAAACATCCTGTATGGCTTGGCCCACTCAGGTAGTCAGCAGATCTCATCTAGGCTGGCATCTAAACTCATATCAGCGTATCTTTGTTTCATTTCCTTTGCTTCTAAATGTCGACAGAGAGAAGAATGATCGTGATGCTGTAAGCACAGAGGAAAGCACAGTCAGGTATGACATTCTAGAACTCGAACTCCCACGTAGTAAGTAAAGACTAGTAGAATAAGCATCACGTTTATGCAGTTCTGGCATAATAACCTTTGCTAGAGGCTGCAGCTGCAGAAGAGACTTGGTCCTCTCTTAACTTTGGGGAGGAAGACTGGGTAAAATGTTCTGAAAAAAAAAAAAAACGAAATCATAAAAATCTAAATGCTTTATCAATTCAGACCAATTGCAAGGCACAACAATGTCTAAAAGGAGAAACACAGAGGGAAAAAAGCACGATGAGAAAGAAACAAGACTCCGCTGTAAAGCAGACTGTATCGAAATGGTTCTAACAAATAGGATCCTATGCTAATCAAGCATATTGCCATTGGAATAATTACCCCAAATATATTGCTGAGCATGAAACAGCGACACTTGAAATTCAGGTTCAGACATTTTTGTGGTCAGTAAAAATCATTAGATACAACTAAATCATTTAGGAGGCCCCAAAAAGAAATAGGTGTTGATTAGAAATTGAAAATCGGGTGAAAGGATATGGCAACTTTGGATTATCATCCATGCACCACCAAGGAGTTTAGTAAGACAAACATGCACACTTTGTTCATTACAACTCAACAATTATTAAATGGTAAGGACTTACTTGGTACGTATTCATGAAGGGCATTGTACTCCAGACTTCGTTTGCTTGAGTTCCCTCCATCATAGCTTTCTTGAAGCATAGCCTTCTGGTGCCCAAAACCTTTAACATGTGCAGATTTCCTCAGCAGAGCATCAATATTCCTTTTATTAAAACCTTTTGGCTCATCATTGTCATCCTCGCCTTCTGACAAAACTGGTGAGCTGCCCCATCCTGTAGCGATATCACCACCTCGATTCTTCCTAGCAAACTTCAAAAGTCTTTTAAATCCCTTAGGTGAATCTTTCTGGTAAACCAATGCTGGAGGATTCTCCGCATTTCCCCATTCATTTGCTACCTCAGCTTCACCACTGTCTGCCTGAAGCATTTGTGATAAAGAGTGGCGGATACGAGGGCTCCTCATAGACAATTCTGGAGTAACAACTGTTGGAACTGTAGCTTCTGATGGTGCACTTTCTTGAATGAGTTGTTTCTCTTGCTGATCCATCTGAGCCCATATCAAGTCCGTCACATCCTCTTGTGCATTCATTTGCCCAATATCTAAAGGAGCTTCTGCAGAAAATGTGGCTTCTGTTTCAAGAGGATCATCTGCTTTAGAATATAACTGATCTGTGACATCATTCTTTTTGTTGTCAGGTTCAATAACATCTGCAAACTTGTTCAGGATGTTGTTGCAGTCTCCCGATTCAGCTACATCCATTTTCACCTGATCTTCATTGATTTCTGGCAACTGAGAAGCATTCACATTTACATCTGCTTGTGATTCCTGAGCTTGGGCAAGGTTTACATCAGCCTTAGATGAGTCTGCAAGTTGTGCCACTTTTGTTTTAACAATGACAGGGCCAACTCCAGGGCCAATTCCTGTTCCTTTACGCAAGAAAGGCTTTGATTCCAATGGTACTACTACTACACTGCTTTTCTTGGTTACCTTGTTGTAGAAGTTTGGCTTGGCTGAGTTCATTATTGAGTCATCAGTGGCTGTAGGGACATGGGAGATTACACCACAACTATTGCTACTTTTTTTTATCAAATTAGGCTTCTTGTTGTCCTTGCTCTTGATGGTAGGTTTTTCTTCACTTTGAACTGTTCTGGTTGTATTTTTAGAATGTTGTACTTGTGATCTTTCCATTCTTGGGTTTGTTCTGGTTGGTGATGGAGCTGGTTGTTGTTTCTTGCGGATTGGTACAGTGGAGGTGGACATAGGAGTGGGAGTGCTGGAAGTTTTACTTGGTGTGGTGGAGGTCCTAGGTGATGCCCCTGATGATGAAGAAGTGCGCATTGCAGACACTGGTGATGATCTGATTGGGGCCTTTCTCGAGATGATTGGCTTCGAATTTTCACGTTTAGGATTTCCTAATAGAGAAGAATTTCTTAGAATTCCTTGAGATCGCTCTAGCTGGTTCTGTTTGGCATTAGCATGACCAGACTTGTTGGATGTTTCTGCCTTCCTTCGATCAAGATCTTCTTTCATTGCCCTGAATTTCGCCTCTTTTTCAGCCCTTTTTCCAGCATTCTCCATTCGCAGCTTTGCATCCCTCTTTTCCTTATATTGTTCAGAGAACCCACCCTTCTGCGCACTTGATACATCTAGGATATTTTTGTTTGCACTATTTCCTGCCTGATTTTGGTTCCCAGAAGGCTTGTTTTCCATCATTTTGAGCACCACTTGGTGCAACTCAACGTTCTTCTGAAGATTCCATTCAGATGATGTTAGTTGAAGGTCACAATTTTCGTTCACTTCAGGTGCAAGTAATCCAATGGTACCATTTTTGGCAGGTTTACACTCATCTCCATCAGTAGCATTATCTGTCTTAACATTTCCAGGACTAAACTTTATATCAGAACCAGTGGGAGGATCCCCCTCTGCCTTTTCTTCCACTGGGCTTCTGAGCAGAGAATTTTCTGTAACTATCTGAGAAACATCACTGGAAATATTGTCCTGAATGTTTGCAGAATTATCTTCCATACCTGCACTCCATCTCCTTAGAACAGATTCTTTTGTATTGATTAAAGCAGTCCCAATCTCGGCAGAAGCTCTTCTCTTCTGAAAGTCTAAGTTTAGATCTCTCTGTTTGCTTTCAAAGAGGGATATAGCATCCTGGACACTCATACTCCTAACAGAACTTTCAGCTTTTTTAGGCACCTCCTTTGGGTCTTCATCCTCACTACTGTTTTCAGTTTCTCTATTTATAGCCGCTATCCTTTCCCTTGCAGGATAGAATCCTAGACTCTTGATGGTTAATGCTGTTGATCTGCGAGACCCACATCTGCCAATCTGGACTCTGCGCATTGGGGATGCTGACCTCCTTGGTGATGCAGACCTCATCATTGGCCGACTTCTTTCAGTAGGATTATAACTTTCACCACTTGAATCAGATGATTCATCGCTGTCAGTTTGTGTCTGCCTCCCATCAAGGTGACCTGATACTGAGGGGGTTGCATGTAGAAGTTTCCTCACGTTGGTTCTATCTTCATTATCACACATTGTACCAGATGGGGAGTGATAGTTATCTGAGACATCAACTGCTTTACCATGTTGGCTCATAGAGAAGTACTTCAAAAACAAACTCCTGGTATATAAAACGTTAAGCAAAGTTTTATGCATGAAAGGCAATACTATAAATTCTAATGAAGGCTTTTTGTAAATATATTTGAAAGACAAACTATCATCTACTGAAGGTGCTCAAAAAAGCTTTCTTGAAAATTGCACATATGCATGGTAATAAGAAATTAATCACATGCACATAAGACCAGCCTGGTACATCAAAAAGTCATCTGGACAAAGGACCTATAAGATGTGGTACCGTGTAAACAAGGAACATAATATCTAAAATGGACATAATCATAAAATCAGATATTGAGAAACAGTGGCACATATAATTTTCTAAATGCATAAGAAAAGCAAATTCAGGAGTCTACAGGTAGTTACTTTAGTTCTGTTGATCCAAATGATTGAGTGAATTCAAGTAAATCGGCAAGTTCCTGAAATGAGTAAGGTCCTCCTGCAGCTTGATCTAGCGTGCTGGTCAGCTCCTCCCTCAGAGTTTTTAACCGCACATCCATTGCATGCAACAGTTCGTTTCTGGATTTTGGTTTTGTATGTTAACAGAGGCACCGAAGCAAGCATTTTAGGCATTCTGGCTAGAGCACTTACTTTGTAGCATCACCAGTGGTTGCCACACCATTGGCCTGTAAGTGAAACAACATGTATTAGACATTCACAGTTTGAATTACAATGATGGGGAAAAATAGCTGCAGTGAGCAAACGATGTACCTTGTCTTTTAATCCCAGTCCTTCCGCGTAGCTCTTATCTGTGACCCCAATGAAAAGGAACAAAACTTAAGCTGAAATTTGTAAGAGCACACACTTGCAAGGTGGTAACAGGGAAGCTGAAACAGATATCACTATTTTTCCCCTTTCAACTAATACTCAGATAAATGTGCTTGTCGCATACAGAAGGACTCTTAAATCATCACAAGCTAGCCTTACAATGTTTAGGACATTTTCAGTTCAAGTTACCAAATGCAAATTCCACTTTTGATATTCAAATCCTCCCTCAAAAGAAATCTTGTCTGTGTCTTGTACCCCAATAACATTTTATGCAATATAGACCAATATTTATGCTACGTAGGTCTAGATGGCCCTTTTTTCAGTGCAGCAACAGGAGGAAACAACATCAGTCAGAAGACATTTTAACTGGCAGTGTGAACCCCAACCCCAGGCCTATGGTCACGTGAAGCAGCGCTATTCGGGCTATTACTGTTCCTTTTTTTATTTATGATTCTTCTATTGCGAGTTTGGATCTTGTAATTGGATCTGCAATCCAAAACCATTATATTAGTTTGCACGCCCCTTCCCACCACCAATTTAAAGGGCACGTTTTCCCTTTTTGAGTCATAAGCTTATGTCTAAGAAATCTGATCTTGTTTAGTTGTTCTTTGCATTTTCTTATTGTTCGATGTGATTCCTGCAGGGACTAGAGCTAACCCTCTAACCGCTGCATCATCAATCAGATTGAGCTGGATTTCAGTCAAACAGGCATGGCCTGCTCCCATTGTACTAACCCCCTCATGTGCAGGATCTACGTGTCCCTTGAAAATGTTAACAAGCAGATTATCAATGGGAATGAAACGTTCTAAAGGAAACTATAAAGCACAAGAGAGCAAGTGTTATCGCTGCAGCTATAGAGATCCAACCGTGTCTCTTAATCAGGGCTCAAAATAGCATCTCTTGCACAATTTCCAATCAGCCATTTTCAAGCACAAAAGCTTTTAACTTGGCCGCAGTAATGGAGACATATTTCATCAACAGTGGGAGCATAATCACCAGTAATAGAGGCTGGGAATTTGAGAGGATGCAGCTTGCCTTCAAATGCATGGACTCCAGTATCATAAATTCGTAGTAAAATGAACTAATGATATACAAAATTTACAAAAATCTATAACTAAGTAAAACTGCCAAAACATACATATCATATTATTACTTCAAAGCTACCTATAAATAAAAATGGTAAACAACAATAATAGAAAAATGTTGGTTTGGTCTGAAGCCTGTCAAACTAAAGAATGGAAATTCTGCATGATCCTACCCAGCATTTTCTATAAGGAGAATCATCCATATTTTGATTGTTTTCTCTAACAAAATGGAAAAACCATCATAAAGTGATGAATGATCTTTAGGAATAATGAATGAAGATGACAAAAAAGCAATTCTGTGGGATTAACTGAACAGATACAGAGGAAAGCAACTTGGTGGTAGATAAGAAGTATACCTGCAGCTCGACTGAAGGACTGTTTCCCATCACCCTAACAAATTAGATGAACCTTTCATGAAACGTGTTTTACTTGAGTTGCAAAAAAGTTAAAAAATAAAATTACATAAACGATCTACCTCAGAATAAAGAACCAGATGAAATTTCCTAGCTTCCTCCAACTGGGACATTTCGTTCTGAAGTTCACAAGCATGTCTCAGTAATTGTGATGCACCAACGACATGAAAAAACCTACAAATATCACTCAATTAGTCAAGACAAACTAACAAGTAATAAGCACACTAGTCTCGTCAAGGGACGTGGTTTCCATGAGAAATCAAGTTAACCTGTCCAAGGTGTCTTTCGTAAACCAAGGGGCAACCTTGGGCTTTTGAGCAGGTTGCAGTTTAAAAATCTCATTTGTTTGTTGAAAGTGAACTTTGGCAGGTGGCAAATGCAAAATTATCTGTTCTGGAGACCCTAAGGCCAGCAGTTCTGTCTTCCCTTGGTGACAAAAGTATACCTGGTAACTGCCGATCCAGAGAGCAAAATTCAAGAGGTGGGTCATAACAACAATAATAAAAATAGCAATAATAATGGTGATGATGATGTGATGACAATGATTATTACTATAACCATGCACCTGTTGTTATCTGACAAATATTTAAATGCAACATAGTCCAGAGGCCCATCAAGACTGGTCCTTCCTTCCATCTGCAAGATAGCTTGACCACCCGATTGGTCCAAGGGTAACTCCTGCACGGTCAATATAGCACAATAATATCACGTTTCTCGGGCCAGGCGCCTCAGATACGCTTGCATCACATGAGATTTGTGTGCATGAACATCAACATCTGAATCATAAAATATTCACCGGCGTCAGTTTTCCTAAAGAAAACATTGATAAGCTGGTCTAAATTCAGATAACAACTCGGCGGACGGAAGGACAAGGAAAGAGCAAAATAGAAACCACCAGAATTATATCCCAGATAAATGAAGGCCACCTATTCTAGACCCGGGGAAATGGTTATAACTTGTAGAAAGTCCAAGCAAATGGTACCTTTCCTACTTAAATCCGTAATAAGAAGCTGAAAAATCGGAGGATCGTCTTGAAACTTCCTTCATAACGAAGGAGGAACAGACGAAGGAAGAAGAAAGATGAACTCAGATCTGCAGCTGAAATAGTCGTGAAAAGATAAAGAGGATCCTGCTAAAAGAAACCTTTACAAATTTCATTGGCAAGGAGAAGGGCTTCAGTTCACAACCCCAAACTAGATCAAGTAAATACGCAACATTCTTCAACAATTTAACGGTGAATGCGAGGAGTGAGATGAGTTCGGGTGTCCCCGCGCTACGATTCTAAGTTCCAAATCGAAGTAAGACCAATTAAAGCATGATGAGGAGGCTGGGAGGAGAGGGAAAAAACAAGGTTTGGCCCTGCTCTAAAGAGTTCGCTCCGAAAGGATCAAACAGGTCAATTCGGAGAAGAATTTCAAGGCTGAAAGATCAAATCTTGAATTGAGAAACTCTAGGCCCACAATAGGTAGGCAGGAAGAAGAAGAAGAAGAAGAAGAAGAAGAAGAAGAAGAAGAAGAAAGCATACCTTCAAAAGTTACTGCAGGAAACCTTAATGTATCACATAGTTTCCTGATCGAGGCAAAAGCCAATAAATTTACGCCAAACAGCAGCAAAATACAACGTCGTAGTAGAAACTATGTCTCCAATCTTAGATAGATCTAAGAGAGAGTGAGAAGCAACAGAATGTGAAACACTGGAAAGAGGGAAGAGAGGGCACTTCAGACTGAGAGTGAACACATCCTTCTTTTTTATCCTTTTTGACGTAATTCTGTTAAACCTCTACACTCCTTTCACATCCAAGGGAACGGGGAGAGAGATGTTGCTGAGGAGGAGGGGACCACATAAAAATAGATGAGGAAAAGGAAAAATAAAAAAGATAAGAAGAAAGTGAGAAAAAAACAGGAAAAAAAGAAGCTGTCAGCCTTCAGATCGCACCACCACAGGCAACAACTGTAGTGTACAGTTCGCACTGTTGTCGTTGCTCTTCTTCTCCCCTTGCCGTTTCTACAAATACACATGCTCCCCTTCTTCTACAAAATGTCGTTTTTGCCATGCCCGTTGCAGCAGCTGACCCGAGGCCGAGATGGTGTTCCCCGGAGACTAACAAGACGGGGACCCCCACTCTCACCGTCATTTCCACCCTCCCATCACCCCTTCCACTGAGGCAGCAGCATTGTGAAAGCACCGGTAAAATTGGACATACTAGATTCCGGGGAGTACGTTGGACATATGGAGGTTTCTTTAAGCTCCAGAAAAAATGAATTTACATTATACTTTTTCGGAAAAAAGTAAAGGTACGACAAGAAACGTTCTGAAAGGGCAAGGGCAACCAGCTAAGGCCCTGCCCTAGCCACGGATTTAGACGGTAAAAAACTTCGACGGTAGGACCGTGGGGCCGGGCGCTGACTAATGACCACTACTACCGTAGCTTTACCTCGTCGTCTGACAAAACATCAGCGGCGTACACAAGCGATCCGGAGTAACGGCGAGGAGGCTTTCACCTCAACACTCTCTTTCCGGAAACGGAAAAGATGGCTTCAAAAGAAGCGGCGGATCGTCCACCGAAAGGCTGAAAAGAAGGGGAGAAAAAAAAAAAACAGAGAGCAAGCTCCGCTATTCTCCTCTTAATCAGCCCCATCAACTCGGGTTGGGTGGTGGAGGTGGAGCAGCCTAAAGTCGAGTTGGCAGGTCCCTTGTCCCTGCTATAAAGAAGCGTGTGTGCGTGACGGTGATATGGACAATCGTATTGAGGAGGTTGATGATGGATATGCACAAGAGGAGACGGTGCGCTTCCCGCTACCACTGTCGGCGTTTTCCTACATGCGTCTCCCAAGGAAAAGAAGAGACCATCTTCCATCGGTTAATCCAACTATTGAGAGTACAATGAGTATTGGACGCGGTTTTTGCTCCTATCAGCCTTTCACCTCATCAGCCTTTATAAGCCGACCGCATTGTCTGACCATATCTCTTCCAAAGTCTGGCGGGTCAATGGATGTGTCACCCCACCCCGCCCGAGCACCCTCGGTCTCGCCGTTCCTCCCCTCTCTCTCTCTCTCTCTCTCTCCAAGCCCTCCACCGGCTCCTCTCCGCCGACTTCCTCCATGACTACCGCCACTCCCCATCCCCTCGACGACCCCCGCCTCTTGAAGGTATCTCTCTCTTTCTCTCGCTCTGACCCTCGAAAAATTTTCAGGCTTCCCCCTAATCGAATCAATTATGGTTTTGTAAGCCAAGGAACTTTGAGGTATCGGCCAGATGTTTGATAATCTGTCCCAAAGGAGATACTAGATTGCAGGCTATTCTCAGACACATGTTCCCAAATGTACCACATTTGGTAAGCGTACCCCAATTGGTAAGTTCATCTGCCCCATGTCCATCTCTAATTCTTCCCTGTAGTGATTCCACGCCATTGCAAGTTCCTTGTATACATAGCATTGGTTCTTGAGCCTTCTTTGCTCGTCTGGTTCTGAATAGGAGTGTCAAGTCGAAGTTTTCTTGTGGATGAAGGGTTTCATTTTATCATTTAATGTGCACTGTGGAGATAGTATGGAAGATCACACATCTGCGCATATTTTTGCGTGAGCTGCTTGGTCTCCTCGGGTTTGAATAAACGATAAGCCGCTTCATCAGGCTCTTTGGGCACATTGGTGAAGTCAAAGGCAGAAGATAATCCAATGTGTTACTGGTGCATCTTTTTGGTTCTCGGTGCTTCTGGAGAAAGAGAGAGATATATAAGAATGTCTGATTGGTGTAACCTTGACACCTGCTGCACCAAAGGGTGATCCTTAACCACAAGAAAGGGTGGCCGACCAGTATTGTTTGTTTCGTGTTTGACAAGGAGCACGAGACCCACCGCTGCAGGACCGTTGGCTTTCAGTCCACATTAACATTAGCATTCTTTCCTATCAAACATCCTGTAAGTGCGTATTTGATTTGCTGGAACATTGTGTTCCTCCGAAAAGTGGGGACCCACCCTCAACCCAAACACTAGATAAAAAAAAGACAGCATGTTTCACACGTTTCTAATCCACTGGATCCGACATTCCTCCTAAATGGGTGGAAGATGCAGAACTAAGGATGTTAATAGATCTGATTTAGATTAGACAGGGAGCCTAACTGCTTAAAAAAAATCATATATGGAAAATAATTTAACATCCTATTGAGAAATCACTTTAGGTTCAGGTCTAAGAAATGACACCCAATCAGGTTTGGTTTTAAATAAGCATCCAACATGTTCATACTCTGATTCAGGTTCATTCAATACTCATGCATTTTGCCAGTCAGTTGTTAACATATCATAACACAATCTGGATTGCGGTTTGGATACAGTTGTGAATTTAAAAATCAAATTTTTGTTGTGAAATTAAAAATAGGATTCCGACATGGTATAGAATTTTTTTTCGTTCACATTGGAGTCCAAATTCAAATCTGGATATGTCAACCTCTGATAAATATGGTAAGGGTACATCCGATTCAAATTTAAATTTGATCCTTTGACATCCCCACACAGAACAGGCACAACCCAAAGCTGTGCTATAACTTATGCCTGATGCTGCATGCAAACACAGACCAAAATAGATCTGTGATGTGCTTTGCCATTTTCTTCCTAGCATTCTAGGAATAATTACTGGACATCCTCACAGGAGCTCCGTAAAGGCACTTCTAATTATACATAGTATAAACATGTTATTTATGGATACTGCTTGATGGGCCACAAGGATGACGAGACAGAAGGCTGGAGCGATTGCATCGTCAACACTTGTTTTTTTCCTCTTTAGTGACAGCTCACAGAATGTTAGTTGGTATAAAGCTTGAAACTAAATATCCTTTCTTTCACAAAGGAAAAAAAATCCATGAGGAAACGACATCCAATGTTGGTACAAAATAATACGTGTATGCAGTTGTTAATGTGCGACGCTTATCTGTTCTTCTTGATGGTAATCCGAGGGATAGGTGGTCTATTAGGTGAAAAGGTTAACGTGGCTATTGAAGAGCTTCAACAGCTTTATTGGCGTTGAAAGGATCTCCAACAATGTTGTCAATGTTCTTCTTCCAATGCAATCCTGTTGGGGAAGGCCCCCGACCATTTTATTGAAATATTAACAAAATATACAAAAGAAACAAAAATGTGGAAGGAATGTACACAAGAAAGAAGCCCAAAAGCGTCACTTATGGTGTAGGATTAAGTGACGAGTTCAAATTCTATCCACGAGAGGAGGGGTCCCAATGAAGGGTAACATTGGATTGCAAGGAATAAGACAAAAGGATATCTAGTTCCTTTGAGGGGTTACGACAACAGAACTTGAGGTGCGACTTCAGCGTACTTATGTTGTAGAAGCCTGGAGGAAGTTGAGTTCGACCACAGATCGTTCGCCACATAGCTTTAACCCACTGCATGTTGCTAGAAAAAACCTACACACTCTGCCTCTCAATCTGCATCATGGACAATAGTTGTTCCAAGCTAGTAGTTTCATGGAAGGGAGGTTGGGAAGTGAACGTGAAAAGGAAACTTGGAAGCGCTTCCTTGTTCCGAATCTGCCTTTTGGTAGAGATCAGTGCCCCAACTTGAACAAAATCACTCACTTCCAAAGTAGCTATTTGAATTAGAAGCTCATAATCTGCTTTAAGGAGACTTAGGCCAGGAAGAAAGTTTGTTTTAGCCCAAAGAGAAATCTCCGATCTCTGATTTGGTGGCAAATTGAGAGATTGATAGATCAAGGAACACTCCTTCCACATTTTGTCAATATTTTGTGTTGCACACACAGGACGATCTTCAAAAACTACTGAGTTTCTCCATGCCCAAATTTTCCAGATTACTACTGGAAGGTAATTCGCCAGCACCAGCTCAACCATCCCCTCTTGAAAGAGGAGGCGATCCACCACTGGATACCTTGCGGAAACGACCTCAAAGTGACATAGGGTTTCTGGAATTTTGTAAGGATGAGATGCCAAAGACCAGTAGTGACCGGACAATGAAAAAACATGTGATTAATAGACTCCTCATCAGAAAGACAAAGAGGACATCTATTCGGCAAGGTTATCCATAGTGCTCAACTTTCCTTCGCTCGCGATGTATGCGTACCATTGGGCCCTTGGTGGAATCGCAACATCCCAGATAGTCTTTTTCCAATAGAGAGGGTTCCCTTTCTTTCCGATATCCTCCCAAATAAGCTGCCAAGAAACGTTATCCCAATCTAAGCCCTTCCATTGCCACGAATCAGGAGATTAGAAAGGTGGATAGAGCTTAAATGGGGAAGAACATCCTTAGCCAATCGTTTAGCATCTAAGTTGTGTTGAATGGCAAACTTTAACTTTGCAACATAAAAAACACGCGTGGTCGCTAAAGTATAGAACTCAAAGGAAGGGACTTTGAACAGCAAAATGCCCTCCCCCCAATCATCCAACCACACTTGAGTTGTAGATCCATTTCCCACAGACCATCTGACCTCCTTTTTAATGGTGTCTCAACCTCATTCTATACCTCTCCAGAGCCAAAAATCTTTTGTCTTACCCTTACGTGTCCATAGGCTGTGGTTGCTGAGATATTGCTTTGAGGCAAGGGAAGCCCAAGAAGAAGTTGTATGACCGACCTGCAGAGCAGAGCAAGATTTCCTAAGCAGACTCTGTTAAGATCTTTAATGCTTCTAAGCCCCACACCACCCTCTCCTTTCGGTCTACCAAGTTTAGTCCTTGCAACTAAATGTTGTTTGCGGCGTCCAAGGTTAGAGGCCCATAAAAAAATTAGCTGCAAGGGACTTGAGAACCTGAATAATCTTTTTTGGAAGTCTGAAGGGGGAACGCCAAAAAATATCAGAGGCATAAAAGAGGATTGAAGTAAGCAGTCTGCCCACATAAGATAATGGCGAGGCATTCCATGCTACCAGCTTCCTTTGAGCTTTTGTGATAAGGGGTTGGCAAAGATCTGGGCTAAATTTCCCAACAAAAAGGGGGAGCTCCAGATAGTTAAGAGGAAGGGAGGCCAGGGGCCAGCCTGTAGAGGCCAAAACCAAGTTGTTCAGGTCTTCGTGGGGGCATTGAAAGTTACCATTCTCGACTTAGCATCATTAACTTTCATACCAGCTTTCATTTCGAGATCACCCATAATACCTTTAATTTCTTGAAGAAACTTCACTTTAAGTGGGAGGAAGAAAATTATGTCATCAGCAAAGAATAGTTCCACAGGTGCTTTCCTGACCCTTAGTATGGTTGGCCCGCAAAGCTTCTTAGTGTTTACACTATGCAGAATACGCCTATGGAGACACTCCATGATACCAATGAAGAGGAGGGATGACATTGGGTCACCTTGTCTGAGGCCACGAGTTATGAAAGTATTGACCCACCACACCATTGACTGAAATCGCAATTGAAGCTGTTGAGACGCATGTCATAATGCGCACAATCCAAGTATTATGAAAGCCCGCGAGAGAAGGGAGTTTCTAACAAAATTCCAATTCACTCGATCATAGGCCTTTGGTAAGTCCAATTGGCAGCACACTGACGGCGCATAATGGACAAACATGGAATTTACAACCTCATGAGCCATGGCAACCTGATCCTGTAATTTCCTGCCCTTGGTAAAAGCTCCCTGAGAATCCGCAATAATTCTGGCCAGAATAGGTCTCATACGGAAGCAAATGACTTTGGTGATGAATTTATAAAGATAGTTACAGAGTGCAATCGGCCTGAGGTCATGTGGCGAGCAAGTAACTTGATGCTTAGGGATAAGCACTAGAATGGATCTGTTGATCTTCTTGACTAGTCGACCTGTTTCAAAGAATCCATTAATCGCTCTGGTGACGTCGTCTCCAACAATGTGCCAATAGCGTTGGTAGAAGAAAGCCATCAGGTCCAGGAGCACTATCAGCCTTAGAACTAAAGACTGCATGTTTGATTTTTGATTCTGAGATAGGAGCAAGGAGCTCTAGATTTTCTTCCCTAGAAACAATGAGACTAGGGCTTAAATGATCAAACATAGACCCAATGGCACCATCTTCACAGAGAAGTGCTTTAACGAATTTGGTACATTCATCATTGATCTGGTCCTGAGCCTCAATGCTAAGGTCCCCCCCAGATATAGCAGAAAGAGACCTGCCTAGATTTCCTCCTGAATGAAACATGTTGATAAAATTTCGTGTTACGGTCGCCATTTTTCAGCCAATTAATTCTGGCTTTTTGGGCCCAGAGCAGCTCTTCTTCCTTTAAAGTAGTTTGCAACTCAAGTCTGCGAAAGTGAGTGAGCATCATAAGTCTTTAACAGCTTGATGGTTTTAGCACCTTAAATGGCAGATCTGTTTATTCTAAGAGTTCCTCCTCCCGTTTGAGAATGGACCTTCAGAGGCAATCCACTTGATTCCTCTGTTTTTGGTACCATTCTTCTATTCTTTGGAGTATGATCTAGTTAATTTCAATGATCTGTCTTTTTTTGTTTAGTTGCATTGTATTTAAGTGTTGTTAGTTAGCTGGCCAGTCCCAGTTCAGCATATCCAAAAATTGCAGTAACCTGGAATGCCGACTGGTGTTTCAGTGTTGCTCTTTTCTCTCTGCATTTAGTTATTTGGTTGAGAATGCACGCGAATATGTTATTTAATGAGTGATACCTTTAAAGTGGTTGGTTCTTCTCACAATTTTTTTCTTTTTTGGTTTCTGAACTTCTCTAGAAAAGTAGTATTGAGGTTGAGGTGAGTAGTTTTCCGACTGTTAATCTAGTCGTTAACTGAAACTACTGCCATAACCATGTCTTACAGTTTGACAACAAGGGCGAGTACACACTTTCTGTCATGTTACCAATCCCTCTGTTATGGAAGTTGCCATGTCCCTGATGAGAACAAGGAACGGTGAGTACAACAGAAATGGGATGTGGATTTTGGAAAAATAAACTATTTTGGAACTTGAAATTCTAAAAGACACGGGAAGTAAATTTTGGTAAAAGCAATTTTTGACACATTGGCTGCAACGTGTTCTAAGTATTTGGGAATTGAAAGAGAAAATGTGATGTTTTTTGGTGCACATTGAGAACCATTTTTCCATCCTCATGGGGAAAAAAGTTTCTTTCTTCTCAAAAGAAGTTTCCCCATGCAAAGTATATTACAGGGCATATGCACTAATATGTTATCATTTAATTTAGTATGTCAATCATGTATGTAATTTTGTTGCAAAATTCATTCTAATAGCTTCTAAAGCAATTCGAGTGAGCTTGGTCCAGGTTATGAAATATTTCCTTCAAAAACCCCTTTCCAGTCTCAAGACTCCTGTTGTTTTATGTTGTTTTTATTCATTTGAAGAAACTGATCCAATCACATCATAGGATGCCTGTTGACATTATTTGATGTTGTTTGAAGTTGAAGATAGTCAAGAGTTTTTTTTTCATTTTTGACCATTATATGGATCTTCTCATGCAAAAGGAGCTAGGGTTCTGACCATCAGAGGGAGACAATACGGCAGCACAAAGTGGAGCCAAACTGGGGCTTCTGATTTGGTCTGCTGGTTGTAGAAATGAAGAGAAAAATAATATGAAAAAGGTTGAACCAATGTGGAGAGTTAATGAGTTAATGAGGCAGACATTAAAGAAAGTTTCCCGATGTGGTAGGCATTGTCCTTATATGTATGTGTGTGTGTGAGAGAGAGAGATGGGTGAGTTGGGGCTAGGGTTCCATTTGGTCTTCTCCTCCATGCAAGATCCATGAAGCGACGTCAGGAGCATTGAAAAGCGAGTGCATTGTGCAACCACAAGCAAAAGCCAAAGATTTGGGATCCTTAATGCAATTCACTTGCAAAGCGTGCTTTGCTCGTGACTTTGTGAGTGCTTTGTGGGCTTTGCTTATTATCAATTGATGTAGGTGAGATGGAGGCTGCTAACCTCGTTGACCCAGAGCCGTGGGAGGAATGCCCTCTGTTTTTTCATTGGTGGAGCTCATGGACTGGTGTCAGCTAACCGAACTAGCCTCCACATGCCATGGGCAAACATTCCACGAAATTTGAGGAGGCTGATCATCTGCTTTTGGAAATTGAGCTCAGCAGCAGGAAAGCCTCCGTGTGAATCCCGTAGGCCAGCTGTGGGCAGTGATTAGAGTTCCTCGCTCTAATCCTGCGAGAAAAGCACCAGAAATCAAACAATGAAAGGGAAAAGAGGGGAAAAGAAGGGAAATTCAATAACAAAAAGGAAATTATGATTTTTTTCATCAACAGTTTGCCCTAAAAGAAGCAAAAGAGGCCTTTTTAAGAGGCTTGGCCCGTAGATCCAAACCCAAAAGTGCATCAATAACCAAATCAAAAGTCTAAACGAATCCCATCTATTTCTAAACCACACTGTATCACTTTCAAATGCTCAGCTGATTACTGCTTCCTTGATGGGCTCTCACGGGTGAACATCGAATACAAGTATGCCTTTTGAGATATTCAAGCATCATCGAGCAGTGGATCAAAATCTTCAATTTGCAACCCTTGGGAAAGGGATTTTCCTAGTTGATGTTGGGAAGAAACTGATGGAGATGTTGAGGAAAGGAGTTTGGCATGTTCCAAGGAAGCTACTGGTAGCCAGTAGATGGAAAGTATCTAGTAGGTGGTTTTAGGGATCCTGTCTCAGTAGATCACAAGCTAAATGCTCGAATATGGATGAGACTTTTGGAGCTTCCCCTTAACCTACGGCAACTTATGGTTTTTCGAGTGCTTGCGAATGCCATCTGATCGGAATGGGGCTTGCCAGGTAATGCATGGAAGTTGCCACAGGTTCCGTTTGGAGACGGAAATTGAACTCAAAGAGAAGCGGTTTCCAACTCAGAGGGAAAGCAAGCATCGCACTAATACACCTCCCAAGGAAAGGCTTGCTAGTTTAGACAAAAAGGAGAGTCCAGAACCTTGATGTCGTAGAATCAAAAGATGAAGAGGACCACTGGGGTAGTCTGAAAAAATAGGCTAGAAATTTGAAGAAAAGAGATATGGTTAAGCCTGTGTAGGTGGCCCTAAACAGGCCTGCTAGGTCTTTTCTATTTCAGATTTTTGGGAGATTATTAGGAGGAAAAGCCCTCATCAAGAATGAATAGAGTGGGCCTGGTAGAACACTCCCATCCTAAAGCAACCTGATTGTTGTTCTTCGCTAATAGGGTCAATTGCTAACGAATGAGAGGCTCCATCATCTTGGTTTTGACCTTGCTTAGTAAAAGTATATTTTGCGACAAAAACAGTGAACGCTCAGTAGTGAGCACCTTCTTCTCGACTGCAAAGCCTCAAATCCCTTGTGGAATATGGTTAACGATTGGTTTGCCATGCCTTGCAAAATGAACGGGGATTTTGTGGTTTTTTCCAAATGTTGGTAAACCCAGTCTTTCAAGGGGTAGACGAACAAGACGTGAAAAGCATCTTTGCAATTGTAATGTAGAAAGGATGGAGCTTGAGGAACAAAAGCATTCAAGGTGCCCGTCTGTTTGTTGGGATTATATATGAAGTTGTTAAAGGGGAACGTGAAGAAGTTTCAAGCAAATCGTCTCATCACAGGAAGCAAAAAATCAGGTCAACTAATTGCAAAAATATGATTGATTCACAAATGAGGATACAGGCTTGATTCAGGGCATTGCCTCAGTTCTCTTATTTCTAAGAATGAAATGAGATCTGTAAGGTTGCCACCTACTTATGGCACTGCTTTGATAGGAAAAAAGGATGGCTAAATGGTCACAGGAAAGTTTAGGACTTTAGGTAGAATTAAAACTCTTGAAAACTGTTTGGAGGATCTGCAGGACATGTTTCAAGAATACAGGAAATTATCTTCTAACTTTGGTGTCACCACTAAAATCAGCAGCGAGATATTTGGAAAAGTGTCGTATCAAAGATTCTTGGAAATATTTTAGGGGTTTGTAAGGGGGTTGAGTAAATAACTAGTTATCTTAATTCCTAGCTTTTCCTATGGCATGCATAATGCTGATAGCTGGCGGGTGAGAATCTGCCAAAGTGGAAGCCCAAGCTCGGTGTGGGAGTGGCCAGCTTGTCACAGTTGGTGTTAGGGCCGAGTGCAGCCCTTGGGTATGGGGTTCCATGCACGTAGGCTAGTATGCTTTAAAGGGGATGGATTGTAACACCATTAAAAAAAGTTTTGTGTGGTATTGAAGATTTTGGAAATCTTTAGGGGTTTATAAAGAGTGTCTTGATTCCTAGCTTTTTTGGGGCAAAAACTGAAGTTGCTAAAGGCCAGTTGAAATCCAACAAACTATAAAGCCTGGTTGTTGGGAGTAAAACCTTTGGGAGTGAGGCAGAGTTGTCACAATCAAAACCTTGGAGAAGTTCTCAATGCGCAAAACACGGTTTTCCGTTCTGTCTTGGCAAAACGCGGTTTCCGTTCTGGAAGCAGCTTGGTGCCGACGCATTTGGGATAAGCAAAATTCAGATTTGGTCCGAGCTTTCAGATCTCAGAACATATGCAAACGCTTCAGTAGTTAGACATGGTAATGACAATATTCGTCCAAAGACATTTCGCTGGCATCCCCCTTTCGTTCAGATGACAATATGTTGATAAAAATTACGTTTTTTGGTGTTTGGGAGGACTCCGAAACTCAAAGAGGCGACGCAGATGAAAGTCAGAGATAATTCATTTATTTACATTAAGGTTTTCAAGCAGAAGGGAATTCTTTCGAGGGCAAGGTTTACTACCAAACCGACCCAGAAAAGTCCACAAGACAATGAACATATTGTCGAACGTGAAGAAAGGAAGACGAATCAACAAACTATCCGGTCCAATACCATTGACGAGTTCCCAGAAGCAGGTTCTGCCAAATTAACATTAACCTGATGATCAAGAAGCAACAGCAGCAGACTCCACGTGTTGAATTACGAATCCGTAAATCTTCCTTTTTAATTGCTCTATCTTCTTTGAAAATGAATCCTCAACTTTACCAGACTGAACCAGATCGAACCATGCAAAAACACGTTTCAACTGTGCCAAGACAACTGCGACGTGACCCCCCTCGTGTCGAAAACTTTTACCATCGTCATGCCTGTCACCAGACACTTGAAATCCAGCCTCCAGTGCATCCTCTACAAATTGCACAAACCAGAGCTGCATTTCCTGCCTCAAGTCCCTCGCGAAAACGGCAGTCTCTGTCACTCCGCTACCGCTGTTCCATACTCCAGATGACTGCAGAGAAGCATTCCTAGAAGCCCCGTTTGTCGACTGTCTTTTCATGGTGGCAGACTTCATTGGAGAAGGAGGTTTTGAATTTACCCCATCCAAATTTCCCGTCTGCTGTTTCTCTATAACAGCTTGATTAAATTTTGAAACCAGAACCATTGATAATTCACTCGGATTATTTGAGTGTGTGATGGACTCAACGTCAACAGCCAATGCAGCTTCTACCCAAGCAGAGATGAACTTTGATCTATCAGCATTGAACGAAGTAGGCATGTTTTGTGATGCATCCTGGGAATCATCATTACTTCGAGAAAGCGATAAGGCTTCTGCAACCGCCACTGACTTCACCGCATTATCATACACCCCAAAAAACCGATCAAGGGAGGGAACAGGATCAACAGCTTTGGCAGAAGCACACAGGTCGTTAAACATGCTACAAGAAACATATCAGGAAAACAAAAGTAAGAAAGTCGGATAATTCTTCTCTGCAACAGAATGCATCAAAAAAGATTTCCACATTCAATTGTAAGAGTATCTTAAGGTTTGGTCAGTGCGAGAATATGAACATGCCCTGGATGCAGAAAAGTGGCTAGAAAAAAACCAGGAGCAAAAGCTGACTCCGAAAAGATAAAATATTAGTGAGAACAGGTCATTGGAAAGCGCAGGGGCAAAGTAGGAGGAACCACAAAGGGAAAAAAATGTACACCTTAGGCTCCTAATCAGGGATTCATTAGCTGAAGCCTCTTCGAGAGCTTCTACGGCAGCCATGGATGCGAGAACTCTCCTTCGAATAGCATCCTGTGTAGTTCAAACACGAAGAACATCATCACTTCTCATAGGCGAACCTTCACGGAGGTCAAAAGAATATTAAAACAAAAACAAATAAAAGCAATCACCTTTCCACCCTTTGCCAAACTAGGAGGAACAAATTCTAAGGAAATGTTTCCATCGGTCAACTTCTGGTCATGCACAGCACTTCTCCGACCAACATGACCAAGC
This sequence comes from Nymphaea thermarum, assembly GCA_011799765.1. Taxonomy (NCBI): domain Eukaryota; kingdom Viridiplantae; phylum Streptophyta; class Magnoliopsida; order Nymphaeales; family Nymphaeaceae; genus Nymphaea; species Nymphaea thermarum. The sequence continues at coordinate 456,032 of JAANDH010000050.1, forward strand.
TTCTCCGAAATTGATAAAGAATTATTCTTGGAAGATGTCTTTGGATTCTCAGAGGACGTCGAATCGTTATCATGCGCCAGATTAGCATCACTCAGCCTCCGAGACAACGCTTCCTGCAAATTTATCAAGGTTATTAAAGAAGATCAGAAATCGAAATGAAAAACATGAAGATCCACTAACAACCATACAAACCGAAAAGGAATTACAGATCATCCAGATTATTCATTAAACATAAGTGCCTAAAATCCCCCTTCCCCAAGACCTACTGATAAATTTACTTTTCGTTCTATAAATGTGGACTGTAGAAACCTTATGTTATGAATGTCAGCATAGAAATAAAATGTTTGATTTACTTCTCTGCTAATTGCTAGCATTTGTGACGCCACCACAATTTCTCAGTTTGAGTATTGTCGAAGCCCCAAATGATTAATGCGTCGGGCATACTTGAAGCCAAACTGGAACTTTTGTGCCAGAACCCTAGAAGAAGATGGAGAAGGAGAAGGAAATGAACCTGAGTTCGCAAGATAGCTTTAACGTCTAGCCTGTGCTTGGAGGCACATTTCACTTTTTTCTCATCACCAGCGAGAGGTTCCTCCCAACTCTTTCTCAACGCTGTTTTTCCTAAAGCGGAGTCTCCATCTGAAGCTTTGGAGAGGCCAACAGCAGTTGTCTTTTTCTTTGCCGAGTCCCCGACCGTCAGTGAGACCTTGAATCCACCAGAAAGCCTCCGTCCTGGCGAGAGGGAGCACCGTTTGGACGCTGGCGATGCTTGGACATTCCTCCTGGCAGGAGAGCACTGTGTTGTCCTCCGACTACTACTCGGTGAAGGTTGCCTATACCGTGAGGGAACGATGATTGCTGGCTCCCTACTTGACCTCCGGTTCTCTTCTTGAGCGGCAACTAAGCTGGGCACGACGCATTTCGAAGGCACCGGCGATGCGGACCGCGAATTTGCTTTTCCGACAGAGGCCGACCTCTTCCCAGCCGCCGGCGATGAGGACCGCTTCTCCGCTTTAGGTTCATCCCCTTTTGCTACAGTGGGGGCCGGAGAGGGGGCGCGCTTTCTAACCGTCCTGGCATCTTCATTTCTCCCCGAAGGCAGATTCTCTTGCGGTGCCAAGACGGGGCGGGAGGAGACGTCTGGCTTCGACGGCTCTGACTTCTTCGAGGAAGAAACGTAGGCAAGAATGGGATCCATGGATTGCTTGGGATCGGAAACCGGTTGAATGACGAAGCCGGTTTTGGAGAACCGTGCTATGAGGGGTTCCGGGTTGCCTATGCAAGGGTGTCGACCAGGGATGGGCCGGATTCCTGCGACGCGGGGTACAGGAGAAGCGAACTCGAGCTTGTCGACGTAGACAAACTGGCCGAGCTGAAGCTTGTTGGTGAGGACAAGGTCGTTGTCGCGGTCGGAGAGGGAGACGTAAGTGGAGTTGGAGGAGTCAGAGACCTGGAGATAGTAGCCATGATTGGACCAAAGGTCGGCACCAGCGAGAGCAGGAACGATGCTGATGACTTGGAGGAGGGCGGACCTATGCTCTCCGGCGACCTTGACGTCTGAATTTATTGACTGCAAGAGCTTCAGCAGAATTCCCGGAGTGAGAGAAGCCATGCCCGATAGAGCCGGTCTGCAAAACCTCTCCCTATTTCCGTTTTTTACAAGGTGGGGAGGTAGAAGATGAGCAAAGAGGGACGAGGCACGCTCCCCTAATAGCAAAAAAGGGAGGGTGTGAGGGAGAGATGGAGGCAGCCAGAGGGAAGGAGTGTACCGTTGGTGGCGAAGGGCAAAGAGGTTTACCGTTAGCTCGTATGATCAAGATATTCGAAATTCGAATTTCGCCCTCCCGCTCGGTCGCTCGCCCATTTTCAGGAGCCGTGAGTCCCTGTGACGGAGGAGCGTCGGCCGAAGCCAACCCTCAACAAAACACTCTGTTTTGCCAGAAACAGGCTCTCCTTGCGAAGAATAACATTCTCATGATCAAATTATTGGACGTCTCGCTCACCCGGAGTCGGAACGGAGGACTTTAAAAGCGAAAAAACAGTCCTGTTTTATTGAATGACCAAAAAATCGACGCGGTTTTTTGTAAAATCTTCCACAAATTGATGGCATAACATAAGGAGTCGGTAGGTTGCATCTCCCGTCTACGCTCGCTCCCCAATCATATAGATATAGGCCGGCCTTCAAACTCATTTGGCAGCAGCACCAACCTTATGTTACGTGCAGTGGTGGATCAAGATATATTTGGCTGAAGGGCATTCTATATATAAATATGTAAAAATCAGGGGGTCAAAATGAGAAAATTTTACTATATCGTTCAACGGCATTCAATATACATCTGAGGGGCATTTTATATATAAGAAAATTTTATTAGATCATTGCCCGCACATGTCCACATATAGCTCTGCCCTTCTCATGAATCTTCCTCAAATGTGTCATGAATTATGGATGTTGCCAAGCGCCCCTTAATGGGGTCAGGTCACCCACTAAGGGCAACTCCTGGAAGTTGGACAACGCTCCAGCACCTATTACTTCTCATAAACTCGATCTTTCACTCCTCAATTACATCACATCAGCCAGCTACTAGGAGTCGATGTCATTTCTCTTGGCGCTATGGAAGGAACCAAGACCATTTCAAGGGATGAACAGGATGAGCCACCCCTATTTTGGTTATATAAGGTAGGCAAGCTATGATCGTGCACAAGGGGATGTAGCTCAGATGGTAGAGCGCTCGCTTAGCATGCGAGAGGTACGGGGATCGATACCCCGCATCTCCAGTTTCGTTTTACTCTTTTCTGTGGAAATGGGCGGATAAGGTGTCGCTGGCCTTATTCTTCCCCATCAGTCATGTTTTTGCCCTCTTCTTTTCAGGGGTCTAACCGAAGAGAACTGATACCTTTTCATGATGGAGGAAGGAGATCATACATTTGTGAAGATCGAAAGCAATAAGAAATGTGGAAAACTTGGATACAAAATTTGAATGTTAAAAAATGGTTAATAAAAACATATATTCTATTAATATTGCCCAAAAAATGTTGAAAATAACATCCCAAATTTACATTTTGAAGGAGATTGACAAACATCGGCGTCTATTTCGGATGACAAATGGTCACAAATTCACGACTAATTGCATTAGCAAGAAGGTTTGAGGAGGCACGCTTTCACCAATAGTAAAGTTTAAATTTGTTCAAGCATGACTTGCCAAACAGCGTTCACGACGCCCGGCCAGTTCACGGTGTTCACAACATCTGGCCGCGAACTGGCTGATTGGAACGAACTGCTTTTTTCTGTCTTCAAAATGGAAGGCGTCAAGTCCAAGTGTTTAAGTGGCCCGGCAGTCGGAGGGGGGGGTGGGGATAGTGGTCCAGTGTGGCCAGGAGGTTCCTCCCAGTCTGCTGTCTGCGCCTGCTGAATAGTGTGGCCAGGAGGTTCCCCCCGGTCTGCTGTATCCCCATGCCGATTCCGCGCCTTGGGCCAGCTCAAGATTTGTTCCGCTTTCCGGTACGTGGAACAAGTAAATGCATGTATGCAAAATACAATAATAGCGACGAGAAAAAACAAGCAAAGGAGCAGAAATGAAGGTGGGCAGAACTTTCCCTGTGCCGAATGAATCGGTTTCCTATGAAATGTGGAGTACGGGTCGAAGAACGAGGACAAAATCCTGCATCAAATGGAGTGAAGATCTGCCATGATCGGCATTCTTTTCCCCCCTCCGGCCTTTTGCAATTTTCTCTAACATGGCTGCACCTCGTGATTCTGCATCTGCTGCCGCAGCAACGGCGTTACGCTCAACCGACCTGTGTTGTAGGGAACCCGCAGAGGGGGACAGCGGATCGCTCTTTGCTCTCTTGGCACGCGGGGACATGACAAGCCATGAAAACGAAAAAATAATTCGCCAAATCCCCCGCGATTCCCTGCCCGCCCGCAACCAGAGATGATTTTCTTCCACTCTCTAGTCTCATCAGGGGCTTGGCTTGGCGTTCCAGCTTGCATTTGTTGGGTGTCACATGGGTTTGGCGGCATTGGCCTGAAGCCTGAGGAGGACTCGGCGTCGGCTCACCTGCGACAGGGGCTGCACAGCCGCTACAGCATGTCTGGGTATTCGTTGGACGAAAACGATGCGTGAGAGGAGGTGGGGGACAGGTAATTTACGGATGATGGTGCCACAACTCATGCGGAATGAAACATGTACAACATCTCGCTCAGGACATGCTGCAACACACAACGTGAAGTGGTCACAGAGCGATGGAGAGGAGGAGTCCAGTCCATTCCCTTATCACCTTGATGTTACGTTAAACCATACCAATTACTGCACAACGCGGCAGCCATGGTAATGAGGACCAGACTCATTGATGCAGACCTAATTGCATTCATGTGACACCACGCTGGCTTGACTGCATTTTGATTCAACATTCTTTCGTTATACATCTCATATGGTAAAAAAATATAGTCATCAAATCAAGGATCTTAAGTAGACGTAAATCCTTGTATTATATTTTGCATCGAGAAAAAGTCAAGTTTAAGAAGTGCAATTGATTTGACATATTTTTTTTGATATGGTAAAAGATCCATGGTAAATTCATACTTCATCAAATGAAGGATCTTTTTCAGACCTAAATAGAATTTTTAAATCTTCATTTATATATGTACATTGAAGAAAAAAAAATCGAATTTAAGATTTGAAGGTCTTAAATCCAATGTCCAGCGGGCCGTCAGACTATCGGTTTCTGGGGGTAATGGATTCGTGGTCAGAGAGGGGATGAACTGGCATGATGGACTGAGAGACAAGGACCATGGTGTTGATGACGACCCGCTGGATATTGGAGGGGGTCATTGCCGGTATCGTCAACGCCCGCCGGGCTGATACTGTTTATCGTCTTACTGTTCCCCCTCCCCTGTGCAACTGGAGGTGTAACCAACCTGCCTCCCCCCACACATATATTCCACACTTCTTGCCCCTCCTGTCAGCCATGAGATCTTTTAGCACAAGGTTGAGTTGAGTCTGAGCAATCTATTCCGATTCTCCACACCAATAAATTCCATCCACCCTGGTTTTGCAATAATAGATATTAGTCCGATGGGACATTGTGGTGTCATCTACCACGACCTTCTTATTTTTTCACATGGGTTGTTTAAATGGTTGCATAGATTCTTTAACGAGAAAGAAAGAATTCATTGTCCAGGAGCCGACCGATCCGTTCGGCCTCCAGACGCTTCCGGCCATTTCTCACAACCGCCAGCCGATAATGATGAAATAAATATCTGTCGTACCAGTAACTGGCGGCCGGAGATAAAATTCCAGTAAGGAAGAAGCACCATGGCTAGAAACATGGATCCATTGATTTATTTTTAGTACTGTCAGCTTCCAAAAGAATTCTATGAGTCTGTAACCAAATTTTCCGCAAGACGCGGAGAAGGTCGGAATATAAAAAAGGCCCCCAACCAAAATTGAGCAGGGAGCCCCTTGGGTGCTCTACAAAAACATCAGCCCCATGACAAGACCTTACGTCCTGCATTCTAACATTGACGGGAGCAGAGAAGCAAGATGAAGAAGGGGAAACACAGAAAAAGCGAAACGGGACGCCTCCAGATTCTCCCTCCTTCCATGAGCAAAGGATGATGCCTGAACCGGTTTTAGGCAACGACCGGCGCCCTACCTTCTCCCACGACAAGGCCACATCGACTCCTCTCATTTATCATGATTAGCACTTGGTCTCAAGGCATGGGCTACCTCACGGTCGTCTTCGTCATGATCATCAATTCCGGCCGGCCAGCTCCTTCCCCTTTCATTTGCAATCATCATATTCTTGATCTTCTTCTTCCTGATCTTCGTATGAGTCACGGTGTCGTTACTCTCAACAGCAAGATCAGGCGTTGTAGGAAGACCATCTAGAGGAGAACATCTGGTCGAGCAGCAACACCAACGCCATGGCGTCAGCCATATCCATCTCCGGCAGAACGATCAACCGAAAGACGTCAGAGCCGAAGGCTACCCCACCGGCCGCAGCCTCCTTCCGTTTGATCTCCGCCATCTTCCTTCTTTTGTCGTCGTACACCGCACAGCACCGCTTGGAGTAGGACCCTTGGATCTCGTAGAGTGCCGATTTGGAGGCCCGAGAGAAAACATGGGCGATGACCCTCGAGCCCAGCAGCCCCCCTTGCTTCCTCACCGTGAACTTGGGGAGCCTCGTCGGAGACCCTCCTGCTGATGCCAACTCCCCTTCGAACACCTGCCACTGTTCCCCCAGGCTCAGCCGCTGCACAAACCAAAAAAGCAGGAGACGGATGTCAGTGAGTGAGACTCCATTAATGCATCGAAAGAGAGGGAGAGGGAGAGGGAGAGAGAGATTGGGTGCCGGTAACCAACCTTTCGGCGGAGGGTGAGGAGCGGGTGGCCGGATGCGTCCATGAGCAACAACTCGCCCTTGTGGTCGGAGGCGTAATTGTCCACTCGGAAGAGAAGGTTGCCCTTGGAGTCGAAGACCGTGAAGCCGTTGCAGTTGAAGAGCAGCGACTTCTTCCACACCGTCAACGTCGTCGATTCGGTGCGGACGCAGGAGGAAACTCCTCCCTGAGCTATGGCCTCCACTGTTGCGTTCGGGTGCACCTTTGTCATCTTTCCGTAACTCGATCGATCGGATCTCTGCTCAATTTCTTCTCCCTTTTTCTTCTCCGCTAATATATTATCTCCCAAGGCTGTGCTCCGTCCTCAAGTCTCTGATCTGACTGTAACCAAGACAACGGAAACTGAGGACATTTATAAGGAGGGAGGCGGACGGTCTGCATCGCACGTACCGCATCTGGAAGCGTGCCAGTTAGATTGCCATCCCCGCTTGGCCCCTCCTCGTGGCCATCGTCATAACCTACGTCAACCAACTCAACTATGCAGCGGTAGAAGGTATCTGGTTTCTATACTTTACTTCAAAGGTAACAATTCATACATCTTGCGGTTGGGATTGGGAATTTTGGGATTCCAGCTCACGAAATTAGGAAATATAATCGTCTTCCTTTCTTGTGTAATAAGTTCTATCAAGTAAGTAAAGCTAATTTACTATTTATCCTTGATATTTAATCTATTTTTTCATCTTTTGTTCGAAAAAAAGGCTAGGAAAAGTATTCTCCTAAAAATTTTAAACAAGAAGAAGAAGACATTTGCAGCAATCATACGAATTAGTGTATTAAAATTGTCCTTGCGAATTACCTACGGCAACAAAAATTAAAAACCTTTTCGTAGACATTTTTCAAATCGATGATTTGCTGTTACGTTGACATGACGATGGAACTACATTCTTTCAATTGTCGGCAGAAGCTTCCCAATATCTAATTAAATAAATAAATAAATAAAATAAAAATAATTGACGACTGAAACTCCCGTCTCATTCTTTTTGTGCACGATACGTCCAAAGAGATTTTATGACTGAGACATTTTCATCCTTTGAACATTTCATTTACACTTGTAAACAAACAGATTTGGGAGAAGATCCCCAATGAAGATCAAAGCTTAATTTTATTTAAAAAAAAAAAAAAAAAACTGTAGCTAGAAACATCGGTTTTTAAGGCCTGACTGCATGTAAACTTTTGTGCAATCATATTGGAGGAGATGTTATAGCTTTAAGCTTCAAGTAGGTAGGGGCGTCAGCGTGTTAGCATACGGTAGGCATGAAGTAGCAGGCCCGCCTTCTTCATTTCAATGCTAGAAGTAGGAGAAGAAGATGGAGAAGAAAAATGCTCTGTTTTTTTAAGCCCATAGAATTGAATGCTGACATGGCAATTCATATTTTCAGTTTCGCGCAGTTCACATGCAGTTACATTTATAAAAACAAGGTTTAAGGCAATGACTATGAGAGTCACTCATAATAGGAAGCATATTTAAAGGTTGATATTTTCACTTTTTCTTTTCTTATTCTCTCACATACTCTTTTTTATTCTTTGATTGGTTTTCTAGAGCACCAGGTCCATACCATTATAAAATTTGGCAAGGAATAGGTTTCATACATATTTATATTTCCCCCACCAATGAATAAAGATGGAGCGGCGCCGGCCAATCCTAGCTGCCCCGGCAAGGCTAGCTCGTCCTTGGGTTGGGTTGGGTTCCGAAATCCCATTCATGTTTTCGTTTTCGTTTGTGGAATCCTCCGGGGTCCACATATCACTTCAGCAGGGTGGCTGCCGACCCACGCCACGCAGACGCACCATCCTTCCCATTGTCCCAAAGCACGCATCGAGCAAAGGCAATGGATGCGAGCGAGAGGAGATAATTAGGAGGAGCAGGAGCAGGGGCCCTTCAAATTCACTGCTCTCTCTGATCCCACCACTCCCACATGCGCATGTTGCCCCATTTTTACCAAATCGGATGCGATGCATGAATATGGATATGGTGCCAAAAGCAAACAGATCTCAATTTCGACCTGCTTCTGCCACTTCTAGTGTTGAGAATAAAACTGAAGAGCTGTATCTTCCTTCTTGATTATACAACAGGTAGATGAGATCCACTGGCATTGCGGCCCCCCAAGGGTCCGCCATGCCTCCATAATGCATGCATCCTACTCTCTGTCTCTCCCAATTAACACGAGGGAAGTCGGATATATGGGGCCACGGACACATATCTATATTCTTCTCCATCATGCATGCAGTAGTATCACTAATTAATGTCGCTGGCATGTGCAGCGCATATGAGCTTGCAAATTAAAATTCATTATATGCAGCTAATTCACCCGCAGATCAATTATATGGAGCTCGTGGCGCATAGCAATGGCTGCCCCCTTAAAGTTAAAGTTCCCAGGCCAGCAGCTGAGCAGCAAGCGCGGCCGCCCTCTCGCATCCTTTTCACTTGTCTCTGGCGACAAAACCCAATTGATTGAAGGGGTTGGGACGTTGCAGGATATGTTGCCATGCGAAGGGAAGCTGCGTGCTACTCGTACCGATAGGCCCCACCACGTGCACACTGCGTTGGATCCCATCCAATTCCCTTCCCTTCCCTTCCAAGGAGATCATGAGATTGGGTCCACCAGCAGTCAATGATTGGTTTCATATAAGATCGTTTCATAGACCACAGATTAATTTCTCGTTGTTTTTTTCCTAGCTGGGAGGCGAAAGGATAGAAATGGTTGTGTGTTATCATTAAAATGAAAAGTGGCGCATCTTGTAGTTGTAGCTGTCCCCATCCCAGGCCTGCCTTTTAGTTTTAGCCAGGCCCTCCCTCCCTGCCATGTATATACCATAGAGCCACCACAATTCCATTACCTACTTCTTATCATACGTGAATTGAGATCTTAAACTAACTTTGACATCTTCAAACCAATCTTTCCGAAATCAGCTTGAATTCAACGACTTAAATTGAATACGTGACTAACAGGTGCCACGTGTTAAAGAACTTTCCTTACTTTTTAAAATAATTTTCTCTCTCTTTTTTTTTTCATTCAACTTACTTGATCGATTTGAAAAGTTGTATGAGTATGGATGCTATTTTAACGGTCAGTGATCAAATACTGAACATAATCACAGAATGTTCTCCAAAATTAAAACACGTTACTATATTATAGGAACATATTTTCTTATGAAAGGCATCATAGAAATTCATAAAAGCTGATGTCACTAAAGCAAAGTATGACATCAAGTGCATTAAGTGTTATGCACATAGACATGCTGAGCACTCACATAGAGACGGTGTGGTGTGGGGTGACTCCCCACCTTACAGGAACAGGATCCCCTTATAAAATGGCCGCGCTTATGTATGGCGAGGAGGCTCTGTACGATTTGTTCCCTTCATCACCTCATGGATGGGTGCATCAATCGCAATTTCACGTTATATGTCTTCTATGGTTATGGTTAGTTGAATTCCACCCTGATCATGATTTCTGGTAGTTAATCCATTCCAAGATCGACAACTGAAAATGCGGATATCGTAGGCTAATTTCTTTTGTGGGGGCTAAAAAAACGATGCAAAAGATGGAAGGTTGAGTTAATGAGCTTTGTCAGCTATGTAGAATAAATACATTGGAATCGAGGCAATTTGTCCATCACCCGAGCATTTGATCATGAGAAGGAGCTGGTAGGCTACTATATATACTCCATAGAAAGCAATGAACTTTTTTTTTATAGTATTCCCATCCCATCTTATAATAACCCTTTTCCAAATTTTGACAATATTTTTTTTTTTCAAGTTCCACCGTTTGTCTTAAACTTTGTCATTTTATTAACAAAATTTTGTTCCATATCCACTTCTGTATCGACTACCATTCAGAAAACTGGAAGACAAAGTCAGTTGGCCGAAGTAGTTCGTTTAGATGGGTGGACGTGATTATGTAATGGACTGCCTTTTCTTTTTCCTAATTCACATCTCAATCAACAAGTAAAATCAAGACTTGTGACATACGTAACGTAAGTAAATAGAGAGATGCACGGAGATAAGTAATCAAGACTTATCAAGGCGAAACTAATTGAGAGCTGAGAAGCAGTTTCGGCCTTGGAAAAGCCTCTTCAGTTGCTCAAGGCGGCCTACCCTTACTTGGTCATCACATTGATTTTGTTACTATTCAAGTAATCAGGGTTCGTACACCTTTTTCCCCTGCCTCGCCACCACGAGGAAAGCTCCGAAAGAAAAAAGCCTGAACGTATCTTTGTGAGGAGAAGAAGCGAAGAAACATGAATTACTCGCATCACTACGTGACTGTTTTGATCAACCATGTATTCGTAAGATACATAATGAATGGATTATGGGCGGGCAGCTGATATAGCAGTTTGTCTTCAACCTTCCTCTTCTCAACCGCATTAATTTGTCAATTCTGGCTCTCGACCAGTAGCACATCACCGATCCACCATGTCGGTAAAGGCAGGTGAGCAATTCAATTCAATTCAACTCTCGCGTCTTTTTCGCCCATCAAGCACCCCTTCTCCTCCTTTGCCTGGGGTCGATGGCCAAGTCAAGTCAGCTATTCGGAGCAGGGCCACCATTTTCATGAGCCACCTAGCAACCAGGAGTGGGGTATACGAGCTTTTACCAATTACACCCACCCGGCCCACTCAGACGGTAAATAAATAGCCTCTTGCCAACTTTTGGAGCTGTTTTTGGATGACACCTCAAAATACAATTCAAAATCAGGTTTTGCTAGGAATGCAAAGGTTTTTGTTTTGGAATTACATTATAAGCATTCTTGTTCCTTTTGTAGAACTAAGCTTTACCTCATGAAGGGTGACGGTGCGGGAAAGCTCAGGTTGCCGACTGCAGGATGGAACTTAACTTAATTAGCAGCAACGTGTAGTCCGTTTATTAATGGCTCGCAATGCACTTATTAAGGTTGGGTGGCTGCTGCCTGCTGAAGTAAGGTCCCCAGACTGATTACGCCTAAAGACGCCAGGGATTCGTGTGGCTAAAACATGTTGACTACAGTATCAAGGTCCATTGTGAGTTAATAGGTCCACTCGACTACCTGGGCAAAAGGAAGACTTTCTTAAGCCCTTTGGGATCAACTGCTCTTAGAAGGGCCGCGAATGATAAAACCGTGGTTTCCGGCGTCACAGAATTCAAGACCTAGCCTTGCAGCGCCACTAGGACCTTATTTCTGAGGCTAAAAATATATGCATCATAAATTTTGTCCCATGTTCACACATTAATATGTCATAATTTCAGTGTGCAAAAGTTTGTAGCAATCCCATAAATCAGAATTTCAGGAGTAACTTTACAATGTGCCCGTCTGAAAATTTCCTCGCCTAACCGCGCCAAGTCGGCCTTGTTGCATGCCCTTTTCCAACGTAGTAGGTTTGACTCTTCGTGATGCTATGCTAGGTGGGCTCGATTGCTTTTGTGCATATGTTAGCTGTAGGATTTCTTTTCGTTTCAGTCTCTTTTGTATATAAGGCTGTTGATATGGCCATACCCAAAAAAAAATCTGACGCATTTCAGACATTTTATGCTTCGATTTTTCTTGTCTAGCTGGTTATCAATGTTTTTGTTGTTTTACTGCCCTTGATTTTACACAGCGACATTTTTTCCGTTCTCTTTTTGCCCTTCTAGCTGGGGTCTTCTAGTTTTAGAATCAAGAGCATTTTGGACATTTTTTGACTGCCAACACTCTAGCCTCTAAGGACCATAACATGTAAACTGCTCGGTGTCATCAATGGGCTAACGGTGGCTGCTAAAAGAAGAACTTCTATAAAAAACCTGTCCTTGTGATAGCCGTTCAAATTAAATATTCCTTCTGAAAGCTCCAATAGGAAGAATCAAGATATGTTCTTTCACAACAACAGGATAGTTACGAAAGGCGCAGGTAAGAGGATGGAACTCTTTTTCACCGTTCGTCTAGCTCCAACAGTGGCCGGCTGCTTCCTTCCTTCACCTCTTTCCGTTAGTATTGAACTGTGAATAGTTTCATACATATTTTACTAAAAGCGCTTAACCTTTGTAAAACTAAAAAAAAAAAAAAGCCCAAGCTTCAACATTGTCTGCCTAACCATATGGTCTTGTGATTTTTTTTCTCTTGAGATGCAAGCTGCGGTTAGGCAGTATGTCGATCCGTGTGATATATACCGTAATTCAAACCGCTAAATGTAAGATATTCATCTACGAGCATTTTTTTATTGTTCCTTGAAAGGTTTTTGTTTCTTTCCCGTTAAAATATTCATAGTTCTGTCAATCATTTTGTCTTTCACTATCAGTACTTTCATTGTTTCTTGAAAGGATTTACTTTCTTTTCTGTAAGATATTCGTAGTCGTGTCAAGCATTTTGTCTTTGAATGAAATTTTAGTGCCTCTAAATACAAGTGGTAGATAGGAAAAGAGATCAATACTAGAGCATTGTCTCCTTCAAAATTTGACTAAATTAAAATGCTCTCAGCAATATGCATGATATGGCAACCTAATTCCTGTCATCACTTGGCTTTGCAAATTAGCTCACAGCCCCTTACTCTACTTGCGGTGCATGTCGAACTGACAGTTCAAAAGTGTTAAAGAGTAACTACAATTTGCTTCTTATTGTGGTTAAAAATTTTCGGAAATAACTAGTGCCCGTGAATCTTATACTGTTAAAAAGTAAAAACTGCCAGAAAAATAATGTTTCCATCTTATCGTGGTTAAGTAAGTTTAGAACTTACGATCAAAACCTGCCCTTTCCAAGAAAACGCCTGCTGCCCGTATTGTGTTGGCTGCCGTGGTCAAGATGCCTAACGAGGCAGGCAATGTAACTTGGATCTCCACGTGTAAAACTTGGCAACCAACATGAAATCAGTTTTTTTCCACTCTACAACTTTACCTCATGAGTTTTAAAATGGAAGAGATTTATCCAAGAGAAATTGATTGGCCTAAAACATTTTGTCAGTTCTTGCAATTTTGAACATGAACATCATGTTTGAGGAAGAACAAGTGTTAAGTTTATGAGGACGAGACGATCATTCTCCTTCTTTAGTAAAGGAGCTGGAGTCTCCCACACCCACTGCAGCAGTTTTTCCCAAGAAAGGGAGAGAAGCACCACCTTGAAAAAAAGAAACCCTTTTTATGCTTTTGGCAGGTGGGCGAGAAAAGGTTTTTTTAAATTTGAGAAGCCAGAGTCAATACTTCACCTTGCTTCCCTCCCCTCTTCTTCGTCTTTTTGCTTCTGCTCCCTCTCTCTGACCCACGCTCGTGGATTGCGCTGCTGCCTGCGATTCGCCTCAAGTAACGTCTGGGAGACAGGAGATGGCTGCGGAGGATCCTGGCTTTTATATGTTTGGACCTTACCAAGTCTACAAGGAAGAGGTCTTCTACACCACTGATCTGTGCTTCGTCATGGTCAACCTCAGGCCCGTCCTTCCTGGTCGGTTACCTTGCCTCCACCCTCTCAACTCCACTCTTCTTTATGCACATGCTTATAGTTATAGTCACTCCTCCCCCTCCTCCTTCATCTGCTGCAAATCATCCTCGTATTTACGACAGTGCACCAAATTTTCGATTTCGATTGCCATGGTCAGGTGCGCGAAAATGATGTGGATGAACGTTTGGGTGTATGCTCTTTCCTTCTGAGTCGATGACTGCTCATCTGGCTCCCTGGACCTTTTCCTTTGGTTGAAGTCAGGATCTATGCTTGTGTGGAAATATATTGATCAGAACCATTTGAATCTTCGGAACAATTTCCTTTGTGGGAGCGAACTCTGTGACGTAACTGATCTTCGAGGAACTTACTTTTGTTAAAACGCCTAAGGCTTCTCGCCGATGTTGCTTCTCCATGAGGAGGTTCTCCCTAACAAGTTGAATGGACTTCCCTGTTAAACCTGTTAGGAAGCAGTTGATTGTGCCGTCCGAATTGGATTTTTGTTCATATTCTTCTCTTTTTCCTTCCTGAGGAAGTAGTCTTTCTTGTATGAGATAGTTCTTTGACGAGCTCTAAGGCGGCCAACAAGTTCATTTGCTTCAGCAACCTTCACTTCAGCGCATGTCTGTCCCCTTGGTAGAAAACATGGACTTGCTTGCATATTCCATAGCAATTCGCCTATCACTCATGCTACTTGTTTATGCATTCGGGTATTATTTGAGCATTGATGAAACGTGATTCCCTAATCTCTTTTGGCTGTTGACAATCAAGGATTATGTGCAATTACCTCTCAGTCTCCATGTTTTAAGTTGTTCTAGACTTCTAGTACAGGTAGTTGTGTAGGCTTTCCACGTGACTGATTTGATAAAAAATTGACTTTCAGCTGTCTTTTTCGATTTAAAAAAAAAAAAAAGGCTTTTAGTATCACCAAATTTGCCTTTTCATTCGGTTTGCAAAATACAAGTTGGAAAAATTGATTGTGCTCTGATGCCATTCTAGAAAAAGTAGAAAAAAAATCTTTGGAAGTCGACTCATAATCAACAGAATCTCCACTACTCCTCCATGTGACTCAATATGACTCTATGTATCACTCAATATCTCAACACACCTGAATACGATTGGATATCTCAGATTCTCAATGAAGCAAAAACATAGATCCAACCACTTGTAGATATCCCATGACTTGTAACCTCGGAAGAACAACGACTCTTAAAAACAAAGTTCACTTAGGAAACTAATTCCAATCTTAATAACAAACCTTAGTTTGCCAAGGGTGCGCAATCACACAATCAAATCCTACAAGGTAGAAACTCCTAACAAATAGGACTCATACTTTAAGTAGGACCCATAAAACCTTCAAACTAATAGGTTTTCTGATAGACTCAGCACTAATTTCCAAAAGGACATCTCATATTCTTGTCCTATTCAGAGGAGCTTGGAGTTGACTCTTGTCAAAGCAGACATAGTGATGTATCTGGGTATATTTGATTAAAAAAACTTAAGGCATTAACATTTCGAGGATAATTGTATATATGTTTACCAAAGGTGCCTCTGTTGTACTTGTATACCATCTTTACTCGACTGTCCTCCTCTCAATTACCAAGTTTGTGCAATTATGAATTCCATTGTTTGTCAACCATGTCATGCTTGTTGCTGTTCTTTCGTCTGTTGTCTGTGAGACTGTTGGCTTGGCTGTTGTCTGTGAAATTGTTGACGTTTATGCCTAAGATCTTACAATGATCACATAGCCAGTAGGCCATTTTTAAGTTCGACTGAGAATCAAATAATCTTTTGGTGAAGATACATGACCTTTTTTTGTTATTTTTACTTTTCTATGATTCTTGGTGAGATCACTTTTCATGTTTTTACGTTTAACTAATCCTGAACGTTTGTTCTTACTGATATTTGTCTTGTCACTTGTGAAACTATAAGTTCACTGACTAGGTTCATCAACTATTTGTTTTAAACATAGTGTAAACTTTATAGTCTCAACTAGTAGTACTTACGTTAAGCCAACATATTAAATGGGCATATGTCTATATCCATTGTTTTTTTTTTAGTACTACAAGGAAATTTGGAATATTGAACTTCTTCCCTTTTTCTTTCCATGGTTCCAGTATGGTGATATTTTTTTATGTATTTTGAAATACTACTGGTTAAATTCAACCTTTCCTGTCTTTCGGGTACCTAACAGTGATATTTTTTCATTTTCATTTGATGTATTGGCAGGTCATATCCTTAATGTGGAATTCTGATTCATATCTGGGACAGTGATAAAACCTTCTATCTCATACGTATCTCTCTCTCTCTCTCTCTCTCTCTCTGTTTCTCTCTCTTTTTATATATATTATATATTTTGTATACACACATATATAAAATATTTGTTCAAAGGATGGATGTGGGTAAAATGTTTGAGTTGTTTTGCATTCCTATGCATGTGGTTCATGATTTCGTGGCAGTTGTATCCTCCCTTGCTTATGCTCCATATGAATGCAGAATCTGTTTCTCATCTTCTTCGGAGCATGTCTACATGTGATTTAACTCAATGAGTCATGTGCTAATATGCTGCCAATTTGTTGTTAAATTTTTTCCATGATGAATAAAGTGAAAAGAACATTCTAGAATCAATTTGTTCATGACTGTCCTGCAGTTGGTATTTGTTTGTTGTCTCCTTAATGTATTTACATGTGCTGGTTTGTCCCAAGCGCATTGTGAAGCGTTTCAAAGATCTTACTCCAGAAGAGGTTAGTGATATTTGGCTTACCGCTCATAAAGTTGCTGATAAGCTTGAGCTTCACTACAAAGGAACTTCCCTCACCTTTACAATTCAGGTAAGCAATTAAATTAGTCTTTAGCCCATCCTTCCTTCGTACTTTTCCTGTTGTAATTCAGATATTCTAGCAAGTCCTTGGCATTGTCTATTATGTTTCATCACTTTGACTGAGTTGATAATATATTCACATAGCATGAGGACCATTTTGTAGCTTCTCTTTTGGAAAAATAAAAAAGGAAGGTGCCATTGTATGGTGTCACCATGTTTTCTTTAATGAAGCATGTTATCCGCCTCCATTATGATCAGTTGATCCATGTCAAATTGGAACATTGATTATCTTCTAAAAAGAGAAACTGTAGCAGTTTAACAAATTGCATCATCAAATGGCCTACAAGTTTCATGCTAAGAACACTATGCTTTAGACTTGTGAATTTTATGCTTGTGGTTCTTAAACTACTTTTGAGGGCTGCAGAATGTCAAACAGTTGATGGCTAACAAATGATGTTGGGTAGACTGCCTTTGTTTCTATTTTTTGTTTTACCAGAATTATTTGAAAATTTTACACGCATATCCGAAACTCCTTTCTTTGGAAAACTGTATCTGAAAGCTTTTGTTTCCGTTACTTCTAATCATATGGAAGCTTGTTTCTTTTGTTTGTAGAAACATTTGAATTACACGATCGTCTGAAACTTTTTGTTGCATAATTTGTCTAAAAGTATTTGATACATGTTTGGAATGTTAAATTGTTAATAAAGTGATCTTATGCCAGTTTGTCTCTTGACTTACATGTAAACTTCGAATCCTAATTGTATTTAAGCACATTATTTAGAGATCTTTTTTGAACTAGCCCAAGTAGTTTGAAGTTTGAATATATGTTATTGTCCCATAGTTGCCACCAACAGTGGAGATACGGTGTGGCCCTCTATTTTTTAAAAGTTTTTTTTTTTTTTGGGGTGGGGTTTATAAAGTTCTTATGAAAGCCCCCATGTGGAAGAAGGAAAACATTTCTAAACAAAAATCCCTCCAAAACTATGTCACATAGGTACGGGTGCGGGTACGAACCATTTTCAAAAAACGTGGGTACGGGGGTACAGCCGTACACACGGACATATATATATATATATATATATATATATATAAATTTTAAACAATAACAAAATGCTAAGGGTGTTCCTTTAAATACATTTTTATTGAATTTTCTGAATTTTTCTGATTTTTTGGATTTTTTTTTAGATTTTTTCTGATTTTTTTTTTTTATAATTTCCCGCCGTACCCAACCCCGTACCCATACCGGTGGGTACGGGGCCCTCCTAGCCGTACCCATGTTACTTAGCTCCAAAAGAATTTCCTGACTTTATTGGTTGCAACTTGCAAGGAATACATTACATTAACAATTGGAGTTCCATCAGCACTTTGATAACTAATGGAATTATGGAAATTTGTTAAATCAGTAAATGTTTCCTACATATAGTATGTTATTTCCCATTCCACATGTGTAATATCCCACTTTAAGAAGCTTATTCTCATATTGAAGATTATAAGGAATTTTATAAGGCTTATCAGGGTTGGCTAAGTGATTTGTTGTCCTAGTCTCTAACCCTGTTTAAGCTGGAATAAAAGCTGTTAGGAACTTAGGGGGAAGGTTTGCAACCACCAAGAGTGTTTTGTGAGTGGGCTGGATTGTTACATTTGGCAGCCATGGAATCTCACACATGTAGATGCATGTACCTTAAAGGGGGTGGAATTGGATTATAGTACCCTACTATGAGAAGTTTAGTCTTATATTAAAGATTGATGAAAACTTTTCAATGGCTATAAAGGGTTTGGTTAAGTGATTGGTCATTCTGGTTCCTGATTTTTCTTGGGGGCTGGAACTGAAGCTACTAAGAGGTGGGTTTAGATCCACCAAACCAGAAGCCAAAGCCTGATATTGGAAGTGGGCTGGGTTGTTATAACATGAGCTTGAAAGATCTTGTTTTCTAATGCTCACGGCCAACAAAATAAAAGGTGTGAGCTTCCAATTTCACTGTTCATTTCCTGAAAACATCCAAGGATCTACGTCTGTCAATTGTGGGAGGCATGACGCTTTTACTGCATATATATATGACAGTAAACCAAATGCTATCTGCGTTGCAGATAAAATTTTTAGTAATCTAATGCAAAAATTGTACTTTTTAGCTTGGTGACTTGGTAGAAAGTTATTATCCTTGGGAAGATCAAAGTCAAATTGCACAAGTTTTCTGCATTTTTCAGCCTGCTCCATGTTCTGAGTTACCAGCTTCAACTCTTCTTTCTGCGGTTTGACATTTTTCCTGCCTTGCATGTAGTAACTGTTCTCATGTCCAGTAATTGCATGTGAGAGAGATCTGTGGTGTCTTTGGTTGTCTATGAAGGATTGTCTGTTATGTAGCAAACAAATATGAAGGTTGCATTCCTGATTTTCGCTCCAAGTTATCTGTTGTGTCTCTATAAGGGGAATGAAACTTTCTTCCGAGAGCATGACCCAGCTGTCAATGTCCTTGAATAAATTGGGCCTATAAGAATTGGTTGGCATATCTAGGAAGCTGATTATTGCTTAAGTGAACATTTTGATGCAACTACATTTGCATAGTTCCTAAATTAGTTCGACTATTGAGATTTGAGAGCAGGTATGCATGATATGAGTGTTGACATGCTTCTTCACCATATTAGCTCATGCACTGAATTCATTACACATTTTGAGTGTGTTAAGGTATAAATTTGCATGTGTCGTTTGATTCATTAGATCTACATTTTCTCAATCCATTCTGTATTACTGCATGTACTTATTTTATGTCAGGATGGGCCAGAAGCAGGACAATCTGTTCCTCATGTGCATGTTCATATTGTGCCAAGGAAGAAAGGTGATTTTTTGAACAACGATGAGATATATGATGCGGTAAGCTGTTATTTTTACAAATATCTTGGGAAAAGAGAAATGCTTTTTGTCCTGTGACAACTTTTTAACTCTTCATATCTGCAGATAGATGAGAAGGAGAGGAAACTGAAAGAGAAGCTTGACTTGGATAAGAATAGGAGAGACAGAAGCCTTGAGGAAAGGACTCAAGAAGCGGATGAGCTCCGTGCCCTTTTCATATAGACCACGCACAGCCAATTTTATGATGCTAGGTTGGAAAACTATGTCTTTCATGTCCTACCCCAACTTAACCTAGCTTGATTTACCATGAAATACTGTTGATCTATGATTTGTCATTCAGCATGTTGAGTACAAGTGGATTGTCTATGTAGCCTTGTTATTTTCCGTGTAATCCTGTTGAACAGATTCCACTGTGGACTTTTAAGCGCACTTCTCTTACGTAGTATCTACCTGCCGTTGTGAGAATTACAAACCTGTTGAAGAATTTACCGTCTGACTATGCGTTGTGGAGACGAATTTATTTTTGCTCCATGTGGTGACGAGGAAAATAATTTGAAACTGCAGCAAAAGAATAGTTATTGGTGAAAGAAATAATTAGCAAATGACAGATTCAACGGGAATTTAACAAGGTTTTGACCCTCGTCATTTTATATACAAGACATGGAAAGAGACATGATTTAGGAGAAAAGATGATGAGGCTCTGGAGCAACTAATGGAGGTTGAAGAAGACGGTGGCCCTTTTTCCTTTTCAACATGTGAAGAAAACAGAACTTCATTTCGTGTTTAAAAGAAAAAGGTGTATGGAAATATCTATTAAAGTATTCAGGTTTCATAATGCAAATTGAGCTGGCGCATTATGAGCAAACTTTCGTTTACTGCAGTAGATATGAGAGACGGAGAGTCTCTGACAAGTTCCAATTTGGATTGTATATTACTAAACGCGCCGAGTCTGGCAGTGCCTGGTACCATGTCCACGTGCAAGATAACGTCGTGAATTTTTACTTACACCTATCACTATCATCCTTTGATATGAGCTGCATTGTGGACAGGATTTTATGAAGTAGCACGAATTTCGCTCCTTTAGTCGAGTCACGCCTTTGAACTTCCAGGCCAACAGTTTCACACATAAGGTAAGCACCTGTGATCATTTTTTTAACCTGGCGGTGGAGAAACCGATGAAACACATGACATCGCCCTTATTTTTTCATTGTTAATGAATAATCGGAACGGAACTGTACAAGGGTTTCATACTACAAGTTATTTGGGCATCCCTTGGAGAGTTGGAGTGTGCTAGTTTTGGCATCTCTCAGCAGCATAAGGCTGGGATGAACAAGGGCGTCCGGTTTATTCTGTCCATGACAATGATAAAGGCCATCATCATTTCGTTGTCAAAGCCTGGCCGAACGATCAAGCTGAAGACATCTCTCCCCAGCATAATGGCAGGGTTCACCTGTTTTCTGCATATCTCAGCTGCCACTTCTCTTGTTGCCGCGAGCCTGATTTTACAAGACCTCTTGTTGTAGTCTCCTTCGATGTAGAAGGCCGGAACCGGGAAGTTTTCGCCGATAAAGACCACGGCTTGGCGCTTGTTCCGAACCACGTCCCATTTCTTGATTGAGAACAGCTGCCTCGTCTGGATCCCCCTCGAGTCGGTCTCGCCTTTGAACCCATCCCATCGTTCGTGCATGCTCAAAATCTGGGGCAGGACAATTTGATGGGAGAGAGGCAACCAGAAAACAATAAGGAGTTTTAAACTGAAGCCTTGAAACGTACGTACGCCCTGAACATCAGACTTTCGATTTGCAAATTGAGCTCCACTAATTATTAGGCCAGATGAAAACCAAGGAGGCTTGTGCAGTGAAGCGGACCTTTGACGAACAGGCAACTCGATTAAATTACGTAATGCCCAAGCGACCACCAACCCTCCCCACTAGTCATTTTTAGAAAAAAATAAAGTGTTCTCATCTCACATGGCGGTCTTTACGTTATACCATTTTAATGCGTTGCTTTTTATGTTCTCCAAATTCAACGGCTCCTATTTGACTACATGGCCAGAGAAAACAGTTGGTTAAAGGGCGAAAGAAGAAGACGAAAGAGTTCCGAAGTCCCAAGTAACGGTCCATTGAGTTGTTTAAACGGCAAAAGAAGAAGGATTTCTCTCGAAAGAATTGCTAAGTACCGCCTGCCTGCCACTGACAAATTTGTTTCTCTTTTGCTGTATTGAGAAACCTCTTTTTGTGAAGTAGCGGTTCCAATTAGTTCTTGAGATCAAATTTATAGATTGAAAGTTGACATTTTTCCGTTTTTCGATGAGATCATAAGACGAGCATTCTAAAAAAACGAACGGATTAAAAGAGTCACTTCAAAGTAAGTATTTGAAAAGGTCGGACAAACCTATTTGGTAAGTACGTGACTTTCTCTATGCAACAATAAGCTCGTCTTCAGAACGCAGCAGCAGGGATGAATTGGTAACTAAGCGAGAATGAATCTGTTAATTGCCCCCACGGTAACGCCGAAGGCAATTAAGCTTCATGAGCTGATCCCAAATTCCCTTGAATGTTGAACAGATAAGTGCCGTGAACCCTTATCTTTTCACATACAGGAAATCACGAGCTCCAATCAACTGGGATCAAGACCTAAGAGCCTAACAATCAATTCAGCTTTCATGCATGTATTTGCGAAGACAACGGTGAACGGATTTTGGAGCACATGCAGGAGTCTACTGCGTCGTGTGAACTTAATGTTCTAGTATCTCCAGTACGTAAAAATTTTATTTTCAGCCGCATTTGGTTTAAAAAACAAATTCCAGTAAAGCTTGGTGTTTGAGAAGATCAGAAAGAGTAGCTGTAGTCATGGGATCAGGTAAAAGTACCTGGCGCCTGCGGCGTAGAGTGAACAAGGGCGTCCCCTTGCCGTCCATGAGCACGACCTCCCGAGTGAGACATGGGCAGCCACTCTGGTAGTTGTCCACCCTGAACACCAGCCTGCCGCAGCTATCCAACACCGTGAAACCGTCCATGCAATCGAAAGACATGCTCGATTTCTTCCAGACGGTGAAAGAGGAGGGACCAGAAATTGGTCTTGTGGCTGTTGCTGACGGTGATGGAAGTAGAGGCGGGAGCTCGTTTTCAGCTCCTGGGAAGACGCGAGACATGAATCCCTTGACTGACCGGTATATACAATATTCGACACGGAATGCGCAGCACAGAAAAAGGGAGGCTCGAATATCGATCGGTAACTTCTTCGAGTACAGGAGTGATGGGAAAATCTGAGGACGCATGCAACATCCGGAGGGTTTCTTCTTGAAATGGCTGAGTCCAAAGCTACAACAATATATAGCTAGCGAGAAGAGAAAGGAGAACCCACTAAACAATGAAGGATGGGGGAAGAGGAGAACCAACTAAGATGGAGATGCGCCGTCTCGATCGACGTGGAAAGGTTCACGAGCATGTGGGCGTCAAGAATGTTTTGGTTTTGTATTTTAACCACTCACCGTTGCTTTTCAGAAATTAAAATAAGTGGGATTGAATACATGTCATGCCTACGTGGAAGACGGCTAATGCAACGCATGTGTGTGTGTATATATATATATACACACACACACCGAAGAAGTTGGTTATTTACAAGGAAGAATTACAGAGAATTCGCTGGCTTTGAAGGGGGGAAGGAAAAGCAGCGGATGTTCGGCTCTTTTGATCGTTTCAAGTAAAAAGCAAGACCGGTAACCGGGGAGACCCGCCTCCGTCCTGTCCTGCTAATATATCTTCTAAATCACGCGGCCATGATTAAAGCTGGAGGAGTTAAAAAAAGAATGTTCCATCCATGTCTAACTTAATTATTGTCTTCATTTATTAGTTGCAGCTAATGTTGCTAGCCGCCACTCCGTCACACCGAAGCTCTTCCTCCTCCCCCCTCTTAATTTTCCAGGAAAATGCAATGCCCGAGAGAGAGAGTAGCTAGCTAGGCAGTAGGCTCAGCCAACTGCAGATTCCGATCGTCCAAGCAATAAAAGAATGGCTTGTTGCCGTCACACTTAGCGTGTATCCTTTCGTCCATCCTCTCGTCGCTTTAGCTAATTAATTAATCTGGTTGCGTCATGCCAGCGACAGGCTCAATCTGTGGTTACCAAAAGCAAGGTGCTGGCCCCCGCTTCGAGCGATCCGTGTGCGTGAAGATTGGCTAGGCTAGCCCCATTGACCTGTGCTTTCAGTTTCGGGTGGAAGTGGGACATGAGTCATTCGCATGCAGTATCTTTAAGGCCTAAGTTTTGATTGTACAGGGGTGGGTGAAAGTGGGGGCGCAGATCATGGTCATGGTGTTCGCTTGCTTGCAATGCTTAGCTAAGCCTTTCAGAAGCCCCACTCGTATCGTATCTTATTTGAACTGTCGCTATTCAAGGCCGGGTGCTTTATTATATTAAGGATAGTAATTGTTTCCCTGTGTCAGGGTTGTACAAACTTTGCTTTTGTTTTAGTTTGCTTTCTTTGCTTATGTTAGGCCTTGGTGAATGCTTGAGTGTTCATCTGTGACGGGGCACCCTCCCAAGGTCATTGTAAGTGTCTTTTGGGGTTCCTAGCTTTGGTTGGTCGGCTAGGCAACTTTGTAAGTGGCTTCGGCCAACCTTTGTAAGTTAAGTTGTAAAGACTAACTTGCTTTCCTTCGTGATGTAATAAACTTTCTAAGTGAAATATATTACGAGGTTCTTTTCCCACACTTATGTGTTTTTCTAAGTGTTAAAGGGTTTTCAAAGTGTCCAAGTGCCCAAGTGATTTCCGCTAACTTGGGCAAGGCATAGGCTTGCGGCTTACTGGCGAGAGTTAGGCCGCGCCGCACGGGTTGAAGGAAGTCGGCCCGTGACAGCTGGTATCAGAGCCCAGATTCAGGTCAATCTGGGAAAGCGATCGGGGAGTCGGTGTAGAGCTTTGCGCCGACTTGCAGCCGTCGAAGAAAGCGCCATGGCATCAGGGTACAACCTTAGGAGTGCCAGTGGCAAGGAACCAGCTCATCCAGAAGAGATGAGCTCAGGCCGTCAAAGGGAGACGAGCCCAAACCGCGACCAGGGGAACCTGGAAGAAACGGTTAATCGGTTGGTCGCAGACGTGGCCACCCATGAAGAAGCCCTCGGCTTTGCTGCCGAGACCTTTGAGGGATTCAAGGAGGAGTTGAAGTTGATGCGAGAACAGATGGCCGAGTCAGTGGCCACGAGCCGATCACTCTCCGACTTGTTAAAGGCCTTACAGGGCGAAGTTGCTGAACTTCGGGCATCAAATCAGCGTCTGCTGCGCACAAACTCAGCCAGTAGTAGCCAGAAGAGGACCAGTAGGGTTGACGTTCAACGTCCGGCGAAGTACAATGGTAGCCGGGATGCGAGGGCGATCGATAACTTTCTGTTCCAGGTGGACTATTACTTGGACCTGCAGAACGTAGCAGAGGAGGACTTAAAGATCAAGACCGCAGCAATGTTACTTGAGGGTGATGTTGTGGCTTGGTGGAGTCGGAAGATCTTTGATGTTGAGAATGGGCACTGCACCATTCAGACCTTTGATGACTTCCGCAGAGAACTGAAGGGGTACTTTATGTCGGTTGATGCTGAAAGACAGACTTACCGGATGGTGGCGAACCTGAGACAGACAGGTTCATTGCTAGAGTACGTCAGAGCCTATCAGAAGCTCATGTTGGATGTACCTAAGATGCCAGAAAAGGATAAACTTAACTGGTTCATCATCGGACTCCAGCCTTGGGCCCAAGCCGATGTGGAGAGATCAGACCCGAAGACATTGGAGCAAGCGTATGTGGCAGCCGAGCGTTTGGCAGATACCCAGCGCAGAAGCTACACGGAGACCTTCAAGTCTACGAGGGAGTCCGACCACAACGGTAAAGAGGAGCGGCGAGACCGAGATGTATCGTCAGCTCAGCGGCAAACAGGTGGAAGGCCATTCTTTCGCAGGGACTACAGTGGGCCACCTAGGGAAGTTCATTGTTGGGTTTGCGGAGAGAAGCATGAGACGAAAGTCTGCCCAAAACGGTTCAGGCCGACAGGGCAGGCCAATGCAGCAAGGGCTTCAGAGGCAGGCACTTCAAGGGCGTCTGCCATTGCGCTACAAGGTGGGGAGGTAGAAGAGTCCAGAATTGGGGGACTTCAACTTCTCAACGCCTTGACTAAGGAGGAGGAAGAGAAGGTGACAACGACACCTTCAACAGAACAAATGTGCATAGAGATTCTGGTGAACGGAAGGCCTACCATAGCCATGGTAGACACGGGAGCCACACATAACTTCATTTCGGAGGAAGAAGTCGGGAGATTGGGCCTCACCCGAGGGAAGGGAGAGTCACGCATGAAGGCAGTGAACTCCGAGGCAAGACCAATCTACACCATGGTCCGGGATGCAGTTGTGAAGATTGAGGGTTGGTCGAGAAAAGCCAACTTCTCGGTGGTTCAGACGACCGATTTCCAGGTAATCCTAGGCATGGAGTTCCTCAGCGCAGCTAAGATGGTGCTGATGCCACACCTGCGTAGTGTCAGCATCATGGATGAGAGGCATCCCTGCATGGTCCCAACCGTCCCAACAAGAAAGGATAAAGGTAAGGCCGTGGTGGCCTCCACGCAGCAGCAACGGCAGAGAGGAGACTCTAGCGGGAGCCTCCCTGAACGAGACCTCACCAAGCAGCGAGCACCGCCGACCAAGCAGACAACAGAGCGGCGGGTACAGAAGATCCTTCGGCAGAAAGCCAACACCCGGGGCGTGCCGAAGAAATATAAAGTGAAGTGGGTAGGTGAAGAAGACCCAACGTGGGAGTATGCGTATTGCATGTGGCAATGCTACCCGTTGGATGTAAAGACCTTCCACAGCAGATAGCGCCGAGGACGGCGCTTGTTTTGAAGGGGGGAGCCTGTTCCCCTGTGTCAGGGTTGTACAAACTTTGCTTTTGTTTTAGTTTGCTTTCTTTGCTTATGTTGGGCCTTGGTGAATGCTTGAGTGTTCATCTGTGACGGGGCACCCTCCCAAGGTCATTGTAAGTGTCTTTTGGGGTTCCTAGCTTTGGTTGGTCGGCTAGGCAACTTTGTAAGTGGCTTCGGCCAACCTTTGTAAGTTAAGTTGTAAAGACTAACTTGCTTTCCCTCGTGATGTAATAAACTTTCTAAGTGAAATATATTGTGAGGTTCTTTTCCCACACTTATGTGTTTTTCTAAGTGTTAAAGGGTTTTCAAAGTGTCCAAGTGCCCAAGTGATTTCCGCTAACTTGGGCAAGGCGTAGGCTTGCGGCCTACTGGCGAGAGTTAGGCCGCGCCGCACGGGTTGAAGGAAGTCGGCCCGTGACAGTAATATTGAACTGACTGCGTCAGCTCCCACTATTCGTCTGTACGCCCACTGGAGGCTTGGAGCTACTACCAAATGCATTCTTGTCGCCTGCTTCCACGAATGCTTGTCGTCGTCACCTCCTCCTCACTGCGACTGCGGCTGATTGTAGAATGGAGACTGGCGGGCGGGCTGCTGCCAGCCAGCCGGCCGGCCCACAGGCTAGTTTGGTAATTGGCCCAACTGGCCACGTTCTGGAGAAAATGCTTCTTCCCTTCCGTCATCCATCCAGAGCCTCTTCTCCAAGTGGCTCCTCAGTATTCTTCAACACCAGCGCTTTCATTTCATGTAGGTGGATCCGTCGTTAACCTAACAAAGGGCCAACACCTTGTTAAAGGAAAGTGCGTGCCACACAAGACAAGATAATAATCGACTTATTTTAGGCGTCAGAAAATAATAAATAAAAAAATGACACGGAAAACGTCACGCATCCACGTCTCGACTGACGCAACATAAACGTTAGCAACAGTAAAATAAATCCTCGACCATGGTGTCTGTCGACTCCTCTACGCGTTGTAAATTCCCGTGTTAAGATTCCTTTCATACCTCTTCTCCAGGTTTCCACACTATCAGCACTATAAATAACCATCGAGTCGCCAAGCGTCTCCCACTCTTTCACGACTCTTTTTAGACCTTCGCCAGCTTTTTAGTACTACGAGCGCTGTAAATTCCCCTTGAGTCCGTACCAAATGACACCCACCAATCAGCCCTTCTCTTCTTTTTTTTTTTCTTTTAATAGGTTCAGTCGTTGATGCTATGGGCACAATAGGATTGAGGGATTTTGGGTACTCACTGCTCTTATGTTTGACATGATTCTCTTCCTAAGCGAGCTTTCCTCGTTTACAAACACGAAAGTGTTATTTTACATACTATTAAGTAATTTATTAATAAAAGATTAAAATTATAACGACCAAGCTAGCATATTCCAACCAACCCCCTAACAACTTCAGTTTCAACTTTAAAAAAGGTAGGTTTAAAAAAAGTAGAAACCAGAATAACAAATCACTTAACAACCTTTTTATATAAAGCTTCTTTATATTTTTAAATATAAAACTGAACTTTTAGGATGTTACAATCCAGTCTTTTAAACCATAAACCAGACAACCAATCACTTTACAACTCTCTTTATAAGTTTCTTAAAGTTTTTATAATGTTATATATGAGTCTAAACTTTTGACCACGTTAAGTTATAAATCAAAATATCTATCAAGAGAATTCATGGTCTCAAAATTAAGATTGTCATGCAGTCATTGTGGCCTATTGTTCTTAAAAGCAGGGAAAAATTTGCAGCAATAATATCACAGACAAATTCAAAAGGGAACATTTCTCTTTATGTCTGTTACCAGCTACTTCAAAAATGCTTCTTTATGCAAGTAACGCTACGTCCTTCCTACTGTAGGCGACATTCATGTGAGTAAAAAGACGGAAACCAAGCACAAAAAATCCTAACGAAAAATGTAAACATTTAAATCAAGACAAACAAAATCATACTGCATAAGACATGATTTTATATATATATATATATATATATATATATATATATATATATATATATATATAGAGAGAGAGAGAGAGAGAGAGAGGGGGGGGGGGGGGCGGCGGGATGTGGGGAGGTGACAAGCGCTGTTATAGCAACCCCTAGCCAATCACAGAAGGACACCCCCTTCTCTATCATAAGAGAGAGGAAGCGAGAGAGAAGCCAGGGACTCGATGGTTTGACGATGTCGTTGACGCTATTGTCGATGGGGTACTGTCGGTTGAAGGAGGAAACCCCCTTCTTTGGCACGGGAGCACCTTGGAGGGAGCATGGTTTTCTTGATGCTGCATATGCTAATGGTGCTACTGAAGCTATTAGTGCCGGTGCCACCTAAGTTGTTGGTGGTCATCAGTGGTAGGGCGACTCAAGGGCAAGAAGAAGAAAGGAGGCGAAAACTCAGAAAAGGGAAGGAGAAGCCGAGTCATGGCTTAAGACACAGACATCTCTGACACAATGCCGACATAAGAGACATCGAACATCCATCTTTGTCACAAGGAAACTGCACCAGTGAAGGCAGAAGGCCATATTTTTCTATGACGTGGAAAGTGTCGGGGATAACCTGGCAGGGTAGGCCATCTCCAACATGAGAAAGGAAAACATTAAAAGAGCAATGCCATCTTCGCTGATCAAGATGAACTTGTCTAATGCAGGAGAGGGAAGCATCAGTGGAGAACTTAGACCGACATTTGCAGGACGATGATCGTATGAGTTGACATCAATGAGCGGGTGTTATGTCTAACATGGAAGGACAGCATCATAGAAAGTCATCCCCATCTCTGTCGAATAACAGAGAACACCACACATGGCAGATTGGAGGGCATACATTTAAAATTTGTTGACGAGCAAAAGGAGGCATAAGTGAACACCCTTTTAGCCACTGATGTAAGAGCATAAATGCCAGTGACGGCCACATCTTTATCTACCATGATAGGATTCCTATCAGGCAAGACCTATATACTTTGACGATATATTTAGAAACGTTAGTAGATATAACCATTTTACTGACTCAACCTCCACATGCGTTAGAGTTAGAGAAGACCTTTTTTTTTTTACCTGATTGTATTTCACATCAATAAGTATCTACTTTTACTGATGCATGTTTTTATTTGTGCTGTAATTCTCCTTTTTTTTTGTAGTGTTGGATATATCTTTGTAATGAGTAATATCAATTGACCTTGGTTGCTTTCGTTCTTTGTATGCAATTGCCTTCATTCCTTGTTTTCTCTGTTATATTTAAGTGGTATTAAAGCATCCGGCAAATAGCATCATGGCAACGGTCTCCTCTGCCCAATGGAAGGCAATCATGAGTCTTGTATTCGCGAAGTTAAATAGAGACCATGACCTATTGTGGAGAAGTCAATTAGAATATGTGGTGATCTCCCAATATCTGCTAAAATTTGCTGACGACACTTCCTCTTCACCAGTTGAGTTCATTACAAAGGATGGAGGAGCCCAACACAGATTTTGCAACTTGGAGAAAGTTGGATTGTATTAGTTAGCTCTGTTGTGGATCAAAGACGCCATACTGAAAGCAATATTTGGTTAAGTTATAAGGTTACACTCTTCGCCCGATGCCTAGACCCTCACTCTTGAAAAATGGTATGTTTCTCAATCCCCTCTCTGAAGTATATACGCTTTATAAAAAGGATTTAATATTCACAAAAAAAGATAATATGAATATGATAGAAGAGTTAAAGAAGGTAAATTTTCATCTGATGCACCAGATGCCACTTGATGTCATGTAGCAGAGGAGGACTTGATTCAAATAATGTTGGATGGTCTATCTACAGGATATAAAAGTTTTGTTACAATCGTTGGGATATCGCCTAATTCATTTCACTAAACTTTGTCAACCATGAAAGCT
This sequence comes from Nymphaea thermarum, assembly GCA_011799765.1. Lineage (NCBI taxonomy): Eukaryota > Viridiplantae > Streptophyta > Magnoliopsida > Nymphaeales > Nymphaeaceae > Nymphaea > Nymphaea thermarum. The sequence continues at coordinate 486,239 of JAANDH010000050.1, forward strand.
AACTGCTGTCATGAAACCAATGAACCAAGTACAAGTCGACGCCACCAAATTTGTGACTCATACTACATTCAACACCATCCATAGGCATGGACAGGACGTGGTTACATTGTAGTCGTGACCGAAGTGAAAATCAAAATGGTCAAGGTAATAATCAATAATCAACTGAAACTCAGGAATCAAGTTCGTCCATTATTTGTCAATGTTGTGGCCGAAAGGGCCACTTATCCCGAACTTAAACTTGTTATGGATTTTATGAAATTCACTTTAAAATAACACTTAGGTTGTGTTTGTTTTACCACAGATCTCATATCTATGGACTTAAGGTCCGGCATTCCCCTCCTTATGTGGCCTTAAATTCATGGTTTTTAACGTGTATCATCGGTTTAAAATTCATGTTCCTGATATCCCAAAACACACCTTTTAATGCAATTGCAAATGTAAGAATTGAGATGGCTATAGAACCAACCTTAAGGAAGGAGAAAAGAAGGCATTTTGCCTTGTCAAACGAATGTAGTTAGTGGAACATGTGGTGGATGGCAATCATGGCATTGGAGGCTTGGTCATGTAAATAACATGTTGTGGAACCCTTGTGTTGAAATTGTTAGTGAATATGTTTCGAGTTCCATGAAAGTTTAAGTGTGTTACAATTGATGGTATGTGTGCATGATAGTTGTACATGATCAGCTTGAAGAATGAAACACATGTTTTGGACAATAAATCATATAAAGGAACGGACTGTCGTCTAACAGAATTATAGATTAATGTTTGGTTGATACTAGTATACCTGAATACTTGTTTTAGATATAAAGAATTCTCTGTTGTAGGAAACTGTAATGAAATTTGCAACTCATTTCTCCTTCTGCCCGAACATATGCCACAAGTATTCCTAGTAACAAGAGCCATCAAACGCATGAAAAAAAAAAGGGCGAGTTCGGAGCCGAGGGCGAGTTTCCTTTTCCCCCACCTCCTCCAGAACTCAAACGGCCATTCCAAAAAGACGCGGTTGCAGGCCACGGTTTCTGGTTCCTTCTCCTTCTTCCTTGCCGCCAAAACGCCAAGTGTGAATGCACTAAGAAGCATCGAGGGAAGCAGCGGAATCATGGAGTCTACTCTTAAGGTGAACTTGAGTAGCTTAATCTTCCGACGCGCCTTAGCAGGAAAAGCAACGAAGAGAGAGAGAGAGAGAGAGAGAGAGAGAGAGAGAGAGAGAGAGAGAGAGAGAGAGAGAGAGAAGAAAAAAACCGATGGTAAGCGGCAGCAAGGAAGCAGCCGGCGTGGAGTCGATGCCTTGCATTGTCTCTCCATCCATTGCCTTTCGCTCTCTCGACCGTCTGTATCTGTAGCTATCGCGCATTTATGGTTCGGCCTCGCTTTTCTATTCATTTTGTTATCGGTTCCTTTCTCTTTCTTCTCCGAAGGATCAAAGTGGCCGCTAATCCGGGTAGCGATTTCAGCAGGGCAAATTGTCCGGCCTGTTTCTTTCCCGGACTTATTTTTTATTTTTTTTGAAAAAATCTTAGCGCTTTACATTGATGGTTTATTTTTCAATTTGAAATGCTCAAGCTACTTTCCAAGGTCGTGCATTTGTTCCTCAAGAAGCACTAACTATTCAATTCGATCATCTGAAATTCCGATCGTTAAGCCTAGAAGGCGTTTTTCTTTCTACACAACCAATTATGAAGCGATAGCTCATCCCTTGTATGAAGAGGTTAAGGAGCATATCAGCCCCGTTCTTTGGTTTCTCCTCGTTTCCTGCTCGTCAATATAGTACCCTCATTGCATGTTCCATGATTCGTTCTTTCGAGTGCATAAGAGGCATGCGCTATTACCCTCATTTTATATTTCATGAAGCATTTTTTGACGGCATAAGAGACTTGTGCGAACCATTGCCGGTAATCCATGATCAAGCTCCCAGGACAAGTATCTGATGCTTCTATTTTTGTGAACTGTGAACAGAAATATTTCGGTTTCTCTCATTTTCGACCATACCAGAAAGAGATAATCGAGGAAATTCTGAAGGGAAGGGATGCCTTGGTTGTCATGGCTACTGGAAGTGGGAAGTCCGTATGGTACGGTTGCTGCATTTAGATTAGTTCCTTCTGGTTTTGAATCAATTGATGTCATCGTGATTTTCTTTTTCTAATTTAGGAGGCAGTTTTTATAAATTACAATAAATTCTAAATTATCTTCTGGAACAATAGGTGACGTTCCATTTACTAAGAACTAGATTACATAACTAGGTTAAGAAGTGCTTTTAGATCACTGACGAATTAAGGCCTCTTGCTGTTACATATGGATGTGATACTCTTAGAGAGATAAATGTCATGAGAGGATGGTTAAGCTTCCTCTCAATCTAATGTGGACTTCTTTCTCGTTGAATCATGTATGTTCGCCAATATATGCAGTGGATTAATATTTCATTCGTTCTTCTTGTTTGGACTGTGGTAGGCCCTTTACTTTTAACTGATAAAATTAAGTTAGTTGTTCTGATGATAAACTTTCTTCTGTTTATGTGAGTCTGACATATGGATGAAGCTTGCAACTTGCAACTTTATTATTTGTTGCCTTCTTTTTCTCCATCTGCCAGCCGGTTTGATCTGACAGTACTATTCAATTTTTAGAAATCTCTTTATCAGGTTATTTTTCTTAATAGTTACACATAAGTTAAAACCCATTTACTGTTTTGGTATTTTGATTTTCCGTCATTTTTCATATGAGTTGGCGTGTATTCGTCCTGCTATTTTATGTCCTTGGCTAATGTAGTGAGAGGATTGTTCGTGTCATTACACTGGTATGACCATAAAAGTTGCCAGAAAAACTGATTGTATTACCAATAAAAAGAGAAAAAAAATTCTTGTATATCTAATTGGTGTTTCTCCTGTTGTGAATGTTATTGACTGATGGCTCGTTTCTCCCTCTTTACAGAATAAAACAACAAACAATCACATGCACAAACTATTAAATAATTCTGTTTAATTGTAGTAGAAGAAAATGCAAGTGCTTTTTGAGTTTTTGAGCTGTAGTTTGAAAATGTAATATTTGTTATTTCCAAGTTTTGAAATGGTAGGGAAGTTTTATTGTTAATCTGTCTTAAGCATGTTATTGATCCTTCCATTTGAAGACTTTATCTGTAGATATATCATATTTACTTAGTTGTTTATGTCATGCAGTTGAAAAATAAATATGGTAGAATTCAATGTGGTTGATAGCCTTGTAGCCTTTCCTTGTAGGGCATGTTCAAGTGAATTCTTACCATCTCTTTTTGACTAGTTATCTCTTATTGAATAACTCAATGTTTTAAAATCCAGTTAGTTGGGACTCTGCTTGTCCATTCTTGACTAGTGACTTGGACCAGGTTTTTTTTAACTATTATTTTTAAGGAAAAAATTTACATTGTCATTTATACTACCATTGTCACAACAAGGGGAAATCTTAGTGAGGTTTTTCTTAGGTATTTTTCAGCAAAGTTATTCTTCTCGAGTAAATCTCTGGAAAATCTCGACAATTTTTAAAAAGTTAAAAAAATAAATATAATAAAACCTTAAAATTCAAAGAATTAAAAAATGAAAAATATGAAAATTTAGGGAAACCACAAAAAAATCGCGATAAATTTGTGAGATTTTTAAAATCTAGCGATTTGTTCCCATTCTTTTCGTTTTATCTGTTTTTCTCGTAAATGTTGTGAGATTTTCTAAAATCTTGCGATATCTGTGACAATGATTTAAACATAAAAATGCTGTAAAATGACTTCATTACATGAATAACTCTGAAGCGAATAAATATAACATCAAGTAAAGTAATAACTAAGTTATATTTACTCATGCACTTGAAAATTGTCACATCAAACAATTAAGCTGCTGCTGTTACTCTACAGTTGGAGACTTCAAAATTCAGTAGCGAGAGTCAATATATCAATGAAAGTAACTCAACAAAGGGAGCATGAATGTCAATATATTCAACTATCAAATAGTTAACAAACTCTACATGTTTGTATATACTATATATTATATAAAAACTTAAAGAGTTAAAGTCCAATAGTTAAGAGCCCAATGCTCTAACAATTGAAATAAATAGATAACCATACCTGGACTTAAGCTTAAATCAAGTTTAACTTTTCATTTGCAATATGAAAATTCAATCAATGAACAATAATTTTAAATTCTTATGTTCCAATAAGTTGGAAGATTTATGTAACAAATAAAGTAATTAAGTAGTTAGTAGTTTATTACTGGGTTGCACTAAGTCAAATCGAGTTTCAGTTGAGTCAACCCCAGTCATAGCCGAGTTAGAACGAGTTTTAATAAAAAATGAGCCCCTTCCTGGTTGACCTGGTAGGGATCGAGCCGAGCCAAATCAATCGAGTCAACGAGTTGATTCAGCGAGTTTTAAAACACTGGAATAACTTTCTCTTTTCCGTAATGTTCTTCACCTAGACCAGTTTTTAATTTGTTGCTTTGTCATCTTCTATAGTTACCAAATTCCTTCATTGATTACTGGAAAGACTGCTGTAGTCATAAGTCCACTCATCAGTTTGATGCAAGATCAGGTATGTGCATATTTTGCTTGATTTATCTTATCTAAATTTCAGAAAAACAAAGCTTTCCTAAAATAAGTGTTGAAAAAGATTGTTTTTTTCCCTTAATTGAATTCCTAGGTGATGAGTCTGACTCAACGGGGTGTCAAAGCTCAATATCTTGGAAGCACCCAAAAAGATTGTACTGTCTATTCAGATGCTCAGAGTGGCCAGTTTGATGTTCTATACATGACACCAGAAAAGGCTGCTTCTCTGTCTAATGGGTACTAAACCTTGTTAGTTGTTACTATGATTAGCAAAGCTTTGCTTCTCCAAGGATGATATTTTCACCATCATGTCCATTCTATAAACAAAACTCCATGTATATGAGCAGCAAAGGCACATTTAACTCTGGGGATTATGTTTTTGGGCGTAATTATGCTTGCCACCTGTAACCAACTTTATTTGGAAATTCTGAACGTTGCTGTTTAATGGTTTAGCAAAAACTGCAAAACATGCTTTCTATGTCACATTTAACTTCCAAAGAATTATATTACGCAGACAATTGCTATTTGAAGTTTGAACACTTAAAAATATCTTTCATTAAAAAAGTACCTCTATATTCATCTAGTTGTTCCAGTGTTCTGCATGTTGTGATGCATTTCGCGAAAGGTATCTTGTACAATACCATTTGGCATGACTTTATCGTGGATTAAAAAAGTGGTTGAATTAAGGCTAGATTGCACATGCAAGATCAATTTGTAGTTGAAGAAAGAAGGGTTTCCTTCTTGTTGTATCTGGAAACTTATTTTTACTGTGAAAGGTAGAAAATGTTCTATTTATAATTTTTTATTATGGTGTTTTGTTGTTTTTGAAAATATGGTTTCAAATGACCCAAAATGGCAATGATGCACAAGTGAAAAAAATAACAGATTGAAACTACTTTGTAATTTTAGTGGAAAAGAGATTGTTTCAAGAATATTTTGGCTAAAATAATAATTAGATGGGCCTTATGCATTGATAGAGTTCCATCAAAAGCTGTGTATTCACAATGTGTGCAAAATGGGATGTGGAGGGATGATGATATTGTGCTTCCTATTTCCGATCTTGTCGATTCTAGTAGAAGATCATAAATGGCTAGTTTGTGGGCCAAAGAAAAATGAGTAATGCAAGCAAGAGGTAGTTCTAGTAAAAGGAGAAGCAGTGGAACAAGTGGCAGATATTGTAGTAGAGTACCTAGTGACAGATTGAATTCTTCTACCTCAATTAAAAGTTGTTTTCCTTTTCACACTACTCTAGGTTCTCAACCTCATATTCGGGTTGCTATGTCTCCTAAACATTTTCTAGAACCAACAAATAATGCAGTCGAGAGATGGTTCCATAATGCATTATTTTCATTTTATCTAGTCATTTCATTTTCAAGCTATTGTTTTGCGTTCCATCATAGATAATGTAGTAAATTATAGAGTTGTAGCCTGTAGGTAAAATATTGGCTTCAGCGTGTGGGTCATTCTCTTCGACTCTATGTGCTACTCATTGCTTCAAATTTATGCTTGAAGATCTTAGCGAGTTAGGTAAGATGAAATCAACTGTTAAACAACGCTAGGAGATCCAACATATATTTACAAGGGTGATTTTGCTTTGAGTTTGTTGACAAGATATATACATGGAGGTAAACTGATCCTACCTGCACAGACTAGATTTATCACAAATATTTGACAGTACAAAGTATAGTGAAATTAAGAAATGCATTGAGAAAATGTTTTCAACTGATGTAGACTGTGTATCCACTTGCTCATAAGAGAAGGGAAGCTGTGGATATTATATTTAACAACCAATTTGGGGAATCATGTCAAATTATTGAAAATAGGCAAGCCCTAGTTAAAGTTTCAAAATTGGTTGACAGCAAAGATAAGCCTGCCAATGCTATGATTCATGAGGTACCTGTACCTCTATGAAGCACTCACAAAACGAAAGAGGTCATAAGAGAGAACTTCAAGTGAAAAAGCAAGCTGTATTGCCATGTGGAAGATCACAGATGAGAGGTGGACTAGGCAATTTCATCATGCCCTTCATGCATCCTGCATTGAGATATTCAACAACATTTAAAATATAAAGACGTGACTGAAGTGAGACATTAGTTGCTAAGCCTGACATATAAGATGCCATTCATAATAAAATGAAAATATATGATAATTGTTGAGACAACATGGAAGGAAGTGCATCGGAACAAAGCAACAACACATCAAGATATTACAAAGTTCAACTTATTTTTTGTAATTATAATTTGATAATTTTATTTAATTTTTTCTCATAGTATTTAGTTTGTATTTAATTTATGCGGTGGAACGGGTTTGAAAATGACCGCTTGAACCTTAAAAATTTTGCAATTAAATTCCTTAGGCAAACATACAATCCAAGTGAATACAGACTTGTTTTATAGTTTAACCCATTAATGTACACTGTTTTGATTATATATATTAACAAACTTTCACTTATTTATTTTAGACAATTACAAAAAATCAAAGAAAGTATAAAGGGAAGGCTGATGTTATCAGCTTGGAGCACTTTGATGTACTAGATTCAGGATGAAGAAAAAACCAACAACTATATGTTGAGAAAAATTTTGAATGGTTCAACTCTAAAGGAGCAGATGCAGTAGAAGAAACGACCATGTGGAGGATGTTGAATTTGAAGGAGATAATGGAAATGAAGACGAAAATGAAGACTATGTATGATCATGTTTTTCCATTTTTCATATGCATTGAATAAGTTTATTTCGTGATTTAAGAGACTTTGACCTTTTGTCTTGATGGGTTATTGATGTTACTTGACATGCATACTAAAGTGATCAATGTTCATCGTTATATTACATGCTTCCAGTTTTAAGACTTTTTATGTTACTTATCTAACTATTAGCCCAATCATTACAGGTTACATTATCTACTTCACAACATTGGATTGTTCTGTTTCCAAAACCATGTTTTTGTATTCCCTGCTAATAACTAAAGCTCCAAAATAAAAACTTTTTCCTGTTTGTGTTGTTGGAATTGGCAATGTGGCCGTGAAACCATGTTTACTAGTTCTGGGATCATCTCCGTTTGCTACAATATGAAAAAAGTATAAGCAAACAACAGTGCGGGCCAAATTGCGGGTACCATTGAATGAAGGATAAACTTACAAGTATTCACTTTATAAAAGACACCTAACAAGTCAACCCAGAACAGAGAAAAGTATGCTTAAACTATGAAGGCAACTGGCAAACTAAAACAAAATGTAAACATAAAGCATCCAGAACTGCTCAATTATTCATATCAGAAGGTGTCACTTTGGAAGTGTGGAAGGTAGTTTGTAAGAAATTTTCCAGCCCATCTTATGCTTTTGAAGTTTCTGCTGGAATTGTGATGAAAGCTTGGATTTCCATTTGTATGAAACTATTTTGTGAAATGAGTAGTTGCTGATCTACAACTGGTTGTCTTTCCTTTGTTAAGGCCTTGAAGGAATAATTTTTAGCTTTGGAAAAATACTTACCTTATTGGTTAACTTGGTTTTGGTGTTTGTAGATTTTGGTTGAACATGCTTAAGAAAGGAATTTCTCTATTGGCTGTTGATGAGGCACACTGCATATCAGAATGGGGTCATGATTTCAGGTGGGCTCTGGATCAAATATTTCATGGTGTTTATATTTTTTGTACTTTGATAACTGAATTCTGGTGTGCCCATCAGAATGTGCAGCCTAGTGTGTTCATTTGTCTGCCTTCAATAGGTTTTTACCTTTGTAGTGAAAATGCCACCACCGAAACAGTCCAAAGCCCAAACAAAAATTATGTTATTATTTTTTAATTCTAGCTTACATAAAAACTGTGTCACATGGACTCACCAAAACAACAAAAGGACCCGACTCAACACGGCTCAGATACGGGTTCTGGTGCAGTTGCCCTTCAACATGGCACCAGGTGCGATCAACGCGAATCTGGTAGTCATACTATGTTGAGGTCATTTTTACCCTCTTTTCAATTTTTTTTTAGAAATGATGCTTCTGTTTTTCTGTTTTTTCTGTTTTGTTGCGTCTGTTGTACTTTTTTAGTATTTTACTGCATACTTTTGTAGTTTAACACTAGATATTATATGCTGCTCATAACTTTATATATTGCACAGTCATATGGTCATATGTGTTGTTGCTGTTCGTAAGTTTTCTTAATCTGGGAACATCTTTGGTTATATCATAAAATTATATGGAAAATATTGGTCAAATAAGGTAGATGAAACTTTTTCTTTTATAAATAATAATTAATTACATGAAATAAGTTGGGGCATCTCAATTCTTATCTATAAATGAACATTGAGAAATATTGAAAAGGATTCTGCCGGTTAGTGATGTCAGTCTGTGGACTGCAGTCGTGCTTTTCTCATTATCTATTTCTGTTCACTTAGCAAGTTATCATACAAAAATCTGCCCCTAACTTTCATTATTATGATGAAATGCTTGGTTATTTTTTTACAACTGATTGCATGAATTCAGAATTGACCACATTGAATTGCTGTTTTTGACTATAGAAAAGAGTATAAGCAGATGCACTTACTGCGGTCCTTTCTTCCACATATTCCTTTCATTGCCTTAACAGCCACAGCTACGGAGAAGTACGTTCCAACTTTTGCTTAAAGAATCACAGTTCCTAGGCATAATAGTTTTGCTTCTCCTTTATGGTTCTAATTTAGTGCTTTCTTTTTAAATATGTTATTGGAGTTTTGATGTATCTATTTTGAAGAAAGGTGGTTCTTAACATAACTATTATTATGAAAGCAGAACAAGCAAATGACTCACAATGGTATTGGAGTGATAGCAAGTAAGAAATATATATACTGAAAAGAGGAGCAGAAAATCATGAAAGAAAAAGGCACAAAATATGTAATTATCACAATCAGGCTGGGAAAAATTTAAGTCGTGATACTACTTCATTCCCTTTTGTAAGTTATTCGCATGATAGTTCAACCTGAACTGTTTTTTTGATGTGGTTCTAGCACTTCTTGGTCTCCAACCCCCTTAGTCACTATGAGCCCTCACCGATCAGTGCAATGGATGTGTCTATTTATTTTCCTTTGACTTGAGATGGGAGCATGTTTGGAAAAGGCTCTTAGAGTGTTTATTGTTGGGCATCATAGGTTCGAATGTTGTTAGCTCCACTGGAGATAGGTATGGAAGCCCTTATGGGTACATATCCAGGTGTGCTTCTAGATAAGGAACCCAAAAGAGAGTACTTGGGTCCTCCGAATAACTAAAAAGGTATATCATGCATGAATCTAACTGTGGTTTGCTATGGTGGAGGAATTGGATCAGAAAATTTCGGGCATGCAGTTGACATAATATCGAAATGGTTAAGCCCATTGATGCCTTTTTTATGGTGGGGAAGTTTGTTTGTGGAGTTGTCCTAGGCAATGTTGTAAAAAGCATACCGTAAGCCGTATCGGTCTGGCTTTAAGATACACCGTATCGTAAAATATCGTAACGTATTGTAGTTGTGTCGTTTTTTTTAATAAATCAGAAAAAATAGGAAAAAAATTCGAAAAATTCATAAAAAATCAGTAAAAAATAATCATGAATAATATGTTCTTCATAAATGTTGGCTTGTTATGTTGTTTTGGATCATCGGGTCTGGGTTTGGATCCGATCCACTTTGCTGTCTTGTTATGTTTTACTTATACCCGTGTAACCCTTCTTTTTCGAGTGTGGCCTGTTTGGCATTCCCACACCCCCAAGAATGGGGCCACCCATACCCGGGCCGCTTTCATCAAAAGCTTCTAGGCTTTCAGAGACTTCTGGTGTGAGGATAGAATCTACTCAACAAAAGGGAGAGACGAGGGAGTTCACTAATGCTTGTGAATCAAAAAGAAAAGTTTCCAATATTCATAGGAATCAATGGGGTCATAGCAAATTGCTCTAGTGGGTTGGAGATAGGTGGAGCCAAGCGAGCAACCTGCCTCACACATTTTATGATCAAACCACTATATTTAGGGTCAATGACTAGCTAGCCAAGGTAAGATGGAAGGCCCTTCTATTGATAGAACATAATGATATGCAATGAACAAATATAACTATCAATGCAATTGTTTATGTGCCTAGTTTCATACAAAATGATCTTTTCACTGAGGCTGAGGATCAAACCCTCCATAAACAAGTGTTTCCTATAGCCCGTCTTATGTGCCTTTCTTTTCAGGCTTAGAAATATTCAGATATGATTGAGTCAATCTTCCTCTTGTTTAGTGGAGAAGCAAAGATATCAAAGTAGGCTGAGTCGTCCTATTCAACATGACGAAGAGGAACTTCTAGTTCTTTTTGGTAGGCCCAGAATCTCATTGTCCATTGAGCCAGCTTTGTAATCCTCCTTTCGTTAGATTACTACTGATATAATTATAAAAGCTAGTTTATTGGGAATTTTAGATCAAGATTCCATTTCATTTCAACCATTATGTAAGAAAGATTCTTAGTCTCTTATCCTTGCCACTAGCTGTGGCTCTGTTATTCTAGATTGACATTTCATTGTTTCGCTTCTACAACACTGGCCGCCTGTTAGATTCTCGTTATAATTCCTTCTATTGGTCTAAGCAAAACAGATTTTTTCGGTGAATAAAATAAAAATTCTGATGGCTTTCTTTTGCTACTATAATCTTCCTAACCATGATTTGTTATTTCTTACAGGTAGTTAATTTCTTCCTGAATACGATTTTCTATCTTTTTCTTTTTCTTTTTATTTATTATTTTCACTCCAATTTGCGACATAGAAGAATCTTTCATTATGATATATTATAATCAGGGCTATGATCCACCGACCTATGCATGTGACTGATAGAGAGCTACTGGCCGAGGAGGACTCTACAAGTGGATTTGATTTGATAGAGACACCCGGGTGTTGGCTTTCGTCCTATTAACTATGGCATTGTACTCTTTCCTACTAACAAGATGAGTGTGGTCTTGGCAGAGTTTGTCTAGAATGACAACATGAAAAGAATGATAGAAGAAGAACATAAGCATCCATGTGTAGCATTCTCTTTCCTACCAATCTTGAAGTAAAGGTCAGAAACTGCAATACACCTAGCACGTTACTGATGATCATGTGAAGAAGATCTTTTAAAGAATCAAAACCAAAGGCTTTTTAGAAAAAGTACAAGAGTGACTTAGATTTTTCATATGCTCTCCTCTTGTAACAATCCTGCCCACTCCCAAACTAGGTTCGAGCTCCCGACTTGGCATATCTCAACCTGCCCTCGAGTAACTTTGGTTCAGCCTCGAAAAGCTAGGAACCAAGACAACCAATTGCTTAAGTAAGCCCCTTATAAGTCCCCTAAGATTCTTCACAGTATTAGATACAAAACTAAACTTCTTAAAATAAGGCGTTACGCCTCTTGAGGCAAACACGTCCATGCATGTAGGATTCCAGGTTTGAGTGTTGAACCGGCTCTGATACCACTGAAACAACCCAGTTTGATGGATTCTGACCCGCCTCCTAGTATTTTCAGTTCCAACCCCAAAAGGGCTAGGAACCTGGATAACTAGTCACTTAACAACTAACCTTCTTATAAGTCCCTCGAGATTCTTCACAATCTTAGATATAAGACTAAACTTAAAGTGGGGTGTTACATTGATATGCATTACAAGTAAAAGGATTATTATTGTGGTTGTATTACCTGAATAGTTTCTATAATGATAGTATGGGAAAATAACTTGACATTTTCAAATTTTTTTGAAAAACTAATATCATGACATTATTATATTTGTAAGATCACTTCATTTTCCATTTGGAAGAAGTCTTTTGTTTCTAATATATTTCAAGTCTATATTTTCCACCTTGTTCTTCTAAAAGCTAAAGAAAACAGTTTATGTATAAAATATTAGAAGGCTCATATTTTTTTCCTACTATTATTTGTATATTTAAAATTTTGAATGCTAGTATAGCCCCTAAAAAGATTTTTTTTTTTATAAGGGACTTTTGGGTTGTGCCTTCTTGAGAAATTGCTCAGAAAAATATTCATTACTATGTTAGCATTCTAAACAAAAATTCGAGATCTATTTATTACTTTATTAGTATAGCAAAACTATTTTCTGTAGCACAGGAGTTTCTTTCCTGGTTTTGTTGATAGTGCTTCATTTGTAATTTAAGACACATTTGCACTGAGACAAGTTTGTTCATCCATTTCCTCCTTTTTCTTCTCAGGGTGCAAGAGGATATTAAATGCTCTCTGAAATTGGAGGATCCCTTTGTTGCTATTGGTTCTTATGATCGAAAAAACCTTTTCTATAGTGTTGGTTCATTTAGTCATGTTGCTTCTTTTCGAGATGATCTGATCAAAGAAGTTTCAAAATATGTTGGTGATGCTGCTTCTACAATCATATATTGTACTACAGTTAAAGATGCTGAAGAGGTTAGAACTACATGCATGTTCATTGAAATTTCCAGCTTAAATAAATTGTGATTGTCTTTGTTGATGTTTATGTCTATCACATGAATATATATTTATGTATGTGTATCAATTGTTAGAAACTCGCTAAGTGAATGGCTCACTTGGCACCTAATGGACCCAGTAAGGAGACTCGGTTTAATTGAAACTTGTTTGACTTGCCCAAAAATCCTTTAACTCGCCTAGCTTTCAGTGATAGATGTCATCTTGATTTTAATGTTTGTTCTAGTTGAGTACATTTTTCATTGATATATTGATACTTAATAATACTGAAGTCTGCAACTAAAAAGTAGCTTAAAGGTCCAGTCTCTTGTACATATAACTTAGTCATGGCTTAGCCTGATGTTAATTTGACTTATTTTAATTAGACAAGTAATCAGGCCATTTTACAACCTTTGAACGTTTAAAATGAAAACTTGTATTCTGCTTTTCTTTCAAAAATAATAGTTGACAAAACCCAGCCTGGTCACCGAGTTGACTAGCTGAGTCAAGCATACATCTCTAAGTTTTCAGTATGGAGCCATTGTCAGTCAATTTCCATGCTGAGTCGATAATGATGAGTTAGAGTCTTCGGTCACTGGGTTTAAAAAAAATATTGGTGTGTGTGTGTCTATATATATATATATATATATGTATATAATATAACTCAACCATATAAAACATCAATAAAATGCATCTTTTTTAAAAGGAGTTCATGTGAAAAAGACACGTTTTTTTGCATTTTTTTTTAACTGGATGTTAGATATCTTTTTTTATGTATTCAGCGTTTCTATCTTTTAAATGTATTAAATAAGAGAGAGAGGTGGTTAACCAAAAAATTCAACATAATAAAGAAGAGAGAGTGCTGAAAGGTGCATGTAGTAATGAAGATTAATTATGTAATAATGAGGAGAGAGTTGGTTTACAAAAAATTAGATGCAATAGAGAAGAGAAAGAGAGAGAGCCCTGCTGCTTCTACGAAACACTAACCCATAGCACTAACTCCTTCATTAACTCAGCCTTCATATCATGCTGTTGAGTAAATTAGGACTAGCATGGGGACCAACCAAATTTATTATTTCGTAAATCCTACATATGGCTATTGTTTGCTTTTAGTGTACTGTTTTCCATCCACATCCTATCTTGTTTATGATTTTATCTAATGATTTTTCAATGTCTTATTTTTGATTTTTTTTTGTTTTACTTTTACCTAATTTTTAGGATTTTTTAATTTATTAAAAAATTTCCCAAGATATATAATTTTGCCGTATGATACTCGAGAAATAACTCGCCGTATAATATCCGTACACGATATATGTGACAATGATATATATATATATATATATATATATATATATATATATATATATAGAGAGAGAGAGAGAGAGAGAGAGAGAGAGAGAGAGAGAGAGAGAGAGGGTCCCACATGCACGGGCACATGTGCCTTAAGGGGGGTGGATTGTAACACCCAAAAAATTTAGTCCCATATTGAAGATTGTGAGGGATCCTCAATAACTTATAAAGGGGGTTATTAAATAGATGGTTCTCCTTGTGTTTAGCCTTTTTGAGGTTGGAACTGAAACTGCTAAAGGGAGGGTTGGGATCTGCCGAACTAAGGGCCCGAGCCCAAGAGTGGGTCGGTTGTTACACTGTCACTAAAAACACCATGTTGCAAAAGCACTAGCAACGGTTTATGGTATAACTATATTTTATGTCACATTTAGCCATAGCTTTTAAATAATTTTGGCAAGTGGCAACGTCCCGCAGCCTACAGATTTCAGTTTTCCTATATAATCTCTTTTTAGAACTTTTTTTTCACCCCTCTTTTCTCTCTCATTCTTTTACCTTGTTTTTCTCTTCATGTTCTTATTTTTCCTTTTCACAACCATTCTCCTCACCCTAAGATTGGTGGATCCTAGGAAGGAGGAAACCTGGAAACTCAGTTCCATGATGGGATTGCTTTTACTCATCCCCACACACATCACCTGTTTGGATGCCAAAAACCTGAGTTTGCAAACAAAAGTAAAATTATGAAGAAACATTTTCTGGTCCTTCGTTGGATGGAACATGGTGCAGCCGAGGTTGTGCATGTTAAGCACCTTGCCCACTCCGTCTGGACAATATATGGCTGGAAAACAATAAAACACACAAAAGGCTTGACATCTTTTCTTTCTTTTCTTTTCTCCCTGTCAATCTCTGCCAGTTGGAAAATGGCTGGACTGGTATCGTCCAGCCTAGTCCACATCCTGGTGGCTACTTTTGGGCAACTATTGGCTACATATGACTGGATGGTGATGGATCTTCTCCACCAGTCAACTGTGGTGAAGTGAAGGAGCGGGAGGCAGTCACAAGACCCCTTTGGTTTTCTATATGGCAAACAGATAGGGAAGTAGGTTTTCAACCTAGTTTTGGGTGCCACCAAACAGGATGAAAGTGTTGCTAGAGACCAGTTTCACCCTTGAACTTGGAATGCCTGTTTGATCACATTATTCGTTGTTCTTTTTTTAATAACCTCGAAGACGTGACATTTCCAATGACTGTTGTATGGATAATGTTACGTGGCATAGTTATCTTGACCAATTTCATTTTAGTGTTCTTTTAATTATGTTAGTCATAGCAATGTGGAACTTCTTTTTCTAAAAGTTTCTTGATTTGATTTTGAGGTGTTGTCGGATATGTTGTTGCATTATTGTTGGTATCTGCTTCTATTGGCTGATGCACCTCAAATCAGCTACAATTGAAACGAGGCAGGGCTTACTTTGATCTTTGTTCCAATTTTTCTTTAAATCAACAAATTGAAACTTGGACGCCATTTTCATGAAATTGCTTATGAAAATGTGACTTACGACAGACAAATATAAGCACACAGCAAAGCAACAATAGGCACTAGGGCCAGATCACAAACATGAGTAGAAGGAGAAAGATAATTATTTTATTCAATCACTGAAAGGCTGTTTATAACAGCTTATATTGAAGAAAGATAATTATTTTATTCAATCACTAAAAGGTTGTTTATAGCATGTTCTTGTCTTATGATTTAGCTAAGGTCTTGACCTTATCATCTGCATTTTATTAGTTCATGGAAGTTTTAATTATTCGTAATCTGCAATAGTGAGAGTTTTTTTACCACCAGTGCAACTGCTGTCATCCTTACCATTAACACCTTCACTAAAACCTCATGAACATTAAACTCACCAGCATCACATGATTATCATCATTGTGTATGCCAATATGGCCAATAACATCATTGTCACGCTGTCACCATGGTCTCTCTTGCTCTGACTCCATGCATGCCACCGTCGCCATCTTTTTTCTTTTTTTTCCATGCCATGCACAACCATCCATCTTGTCATCTATGCTTTCTGGAGGATAATGAGACTGAGAATAATAAGAGGAAGAAATCCCATCCAACACTGTTCTATTTCCCAAGATGGAAGTAGGTGGCAGGAATGCAGAGAATGATTGATGGGGAACCCACTAGCCACCAAAAAGAAAGAGACTCTGGGTTGGAAGCCCCAAGCAGCAAGCTTATTAAAGGTCCCGCTGGCTCTACTATTGAAAAGAATGTAGCTTGGGAAATGAAATATAGTGAGTTACATCGTAAAGTTTTGGGTGTGGAATTGTTAAGACATACCTTTTTTTTTACATACCTACACACACACATACACATGCCCCTGGATATCCTTATATGTATTTCTCACACATGTACATACACATAGATGTCCTTGCATCCTTGGGTGTCTTTATATGTATATTTTTTTTCTTTTTTCTGGTTTCAGTTTTTCTTTGTTTTAGTGTCTATTTCTTGTTTGCTCAGGGCAGCTAGCTATTGGGATAGCAAAAGTAGCCATTGGCCAGTTGAACAGCTAGCTGCCTCACTCCGCTGCTGCATATATTAAGGGGCTGATGCCTCTTGTATTCTTTAAGCACATTCCTATTTCATATGACTCACCGTTATCCAGTCAACCACAGCTACCTCTCACTGCTGCTGCATATATTGAGGGCCTCATGCCCCTGGTAGTCTTTAAGTGCATTCCTAGTTCATTCATTCATGTGTTGAAACTTTTTCTTTACCTTTGTGCTTGGCCTATTTCCCCGTGTATGTTGGCATATTTTGGCTCCCTTGTCACTCTTTCTGTTTTCAGGAGCTGTTTGCGAATAAGCAATCTAGATTGCTATTGGTTTCCCCTGCACTTGGAATCTTGGATAATTACAGTTATCTTGTACTGAAACCTTGGTGGTTGCTTTTAGATTTTTGAGGCACTTGGAAGAGCTGGAATAAAAGCTGGTCTCTATCATGGCCAAATGTCAAGCAAAGCTCGAGAGAAGTCTCATAGGTATTGCATTTTGGCTCCAGAAGTCAGATGCTTTTATCATTGCTGTCTGGTTTATCCTTGTTTGCAAGGTTTTACACATTATTGCCTGCATAATTTCCTTTAGTCATGGAACAAAAAAAGACACCTTTTAGGGCTGAGTTGTAGGGGATGTAAATCTTGTCTATTAGTATATACTATTCAATTTTTGAGTGATAAGCATGAGTAAAAGAAGTTCAAGTAATCTGCTTGGTTATGATTTTTCTTCTTAAAATGCTGTGCAGATCTTTTGTTAGAGATGAACTAATTGTCATGGTTGCAACTATTGCCTTTGGAATGGGAATTGATAAGCCAGACTTACGGTGTGTAATACACTATGGCTGTCCAAAGAGTATTGAATCTTACTATCAGGAAAGTGGTAGATGTGGTCGAGACGGGTTACCTTCTAAATGCTCGCTTTATTACACAAGAGCAGATTTCGCAATGGCAGACTTCTACTGTTCAGAATCTAACAGTGTAAGTAAATGTTATTCTTTCTTAAATGGCAATTTTTGTGTCAAAGCCAAACAAATTGTTATCCTTGACTTATGCATTTTCATCTTTCTATTACTGGCAGTGTGATTTACCTTGTAGGAGAATACCCTATTTTTGCTAAGATTATCTTGATTCCTTTGAAGATTCAGCATGTATCAATTTTTATTTTTACTTGTTTCATTATATCATCATTAAGCAGGCTACCAGAAGACAAGCCATTATGGACTCGTTTTTTGCGGCACACAAGTATTGTATGCTTACAAGCTGTCGTAGAGTTTTCTTATTACAGTACCTTGGGGAGAAAGCCAGTTTTACCAATTGTGGTATGTACTTCAACAGTAATTTTGCCTAGTATCTTGTAGATGAACAAACACCATGTTTGAACCTTCATTGATTGTAAAGATTAGGTTCTTTTCATTTGTTTGTCTAGATTTTCTAGTGATGGATTTGGAAAAAATATTTCATATAATGATGGGAGTGGAGGGCATTTCCAGAGAAGCATTACTGGTGATCACTCTTTACAAGTGGAGGACTTAAAATATCCAATTGAGCCACCTACAGTGATGACTAGATGTTCCATGACATGTTAATTTTTGCTACGTTATTTCACCCACAAAATAGTTCTAGGATGGAGGTATTCTCATTAATCATTTGTTAGGCCCAACTTAAATACTCTCATAGAAGTCTGATCCGTACTGTAATCTAAACAGCGAACATGTACCACCAGAAGTTAATTAAAAAGCTATCAATTTGTGGAACTAGACATTATCTTCTCTTGTAGCTTTTATGTGCTGTCCTTTTTTTTATCAAGCTCTTGCATTATAGGGAACAGATTTGCATGAAGACAGCTGGTCCATTTTTAGGTTGAACCTCTGGTGTAGGAAAATTCCTGATTGCAGTCCGCATAATGCTGTGGACTCGGGTTTAGATCTTTGTTAGAAACTTCATTCTATAAAACCATGTCCACAGCTTGGCAGGCAAGTTAATGTTTTAAATATCTTCGTTCACAATGAAAGTTTTTTAGCAACTTTGAAGGCTTGATTTTGCGGGTGTGTGTCGTGTGGTTATCTCCATTGCCAACACATGTTCTATCTGTTTCTTGATACTACCAGTTTAGATAACACACAACATATAAGTTTTGTAAATTCTAATTTTGATTCACCATAATCTTGTCTGTCTCCAGAAATTTTTTAGTGTCGATAAGTTCAACACGTGAATTTTAGATTTTTAATGTCAAGTATGAATTTGAGAATGAATGAGTGACTTTGTTTCTTTAACTTCATCTAATTCTTACCAACATGCCTTTGACATGGTAAGTGTCTCCATTGTTCTAGGTCCTGTCAAGGCCTAAAATTTTGCCTCTAGATATCTACCTCTAAATAACTTATCATCTAATGTATCATGCTAGTTTTGTCTTGTTTGTGTGTAACTAATGTCCATTTATTGTTGTATCTGATAGTTGCTGTCACTTACACAGGTAATTGCGATAACTGTATGAATTCCACAGGAAGGGCAAGGGATATTTCCAGGGAGGCCTATTTGTTGCTAAACTGTGTGGAGCTATGCGGCAGCAGATGGGGAATCAACATGCCCATAGATATTCTTCGTGGATCTCGTGTATGATAGTTCTCCTGATAAATATTTTGTGTTTCTAGAATATTATTGGCAGACAACTAAATTACTAATTTGTTAGCACATTTTCTCGTGAATGGTTAGTCAATTGAATTATTAGTCATTTTGGTGTCCTCTATCATTTTTATGCTTAAAAGTGTATCATTTTTGTTGTTAGATCTGCATGATGATGATATGTTCCTTTTGAACAGTCGAGAAAAATAATAGATAATCATTTTGAAGAGCTCCCAACCCATGGGCTTGGTAGGGATCGTTCAGTAAATTGGTGGAAGGGGCTTGGTGATCTTCTTATTGCTCATGGTTAGTAGTGTTAATATTTTTTCTGAAAATTCTTCGTTTGTGGATGCTTCATCAATTTCATGGAATAAATAACAATCTTTTTGGAGAAAATGCTTTTCTCCATATCTGATTGATGAAGTTTTGTGGTTGCAAAAAAGTCTTCGTGAGCAATTTTTTTTAAGGGTGAACAACTGTAAAAACACCTTCAACCTTTCCAAGAGTTAAGCCGAAAAATGGTCTGATTAACTCACAAATTATCTTCACAAGGATCACAATAACAATGTGTCACAAAGGCAACAGACAAAACTTGAAAGGATCATACAACCACCCACTAGTGCACTCCAGCACAAGTACATTAAAAAATTTTTATTGAAAGGCACTACTTAGCAAAGCATTGTTGTGAATGGGGTCTGTAACACCCCAAAAATTTAATCTCGTATTAAAGATTGTAAGGGATCTTCAAGGGGTTATTAAATACATGGTTGTCCTGGTTCCTAGCATTTTTGAGGTTGGAGCCGAAATTGCTAAGGGATGGGTTGGGATCCGCCGAACAAAGGGTCCGAGCCCATGAGTGGGTCGGTTCGTTATAGTGGTATCAGAGCCAGTTCAACACTCGGGCCTAGGGTCTCACTGTCCATCTCTTTTGGCATCATGAAAAGTTGTTGTTAGCAGCCCTTCCATTTTTATTTCTATAGATTCCCATTTTAGGCAAGAGAATGTCTCTTAAGACTTACGTGCAAGATAAGATAATGTAGAGTGTCCATATTAAATTATGAGCATGTGGCCCATGTTACATAGCGGGCATATTCCTGCAGGTTTTTGTATCTTTTCCCAGATGTTCTCTGGATTGAATCTATTGTTTCATTTTCCTTTATCTGTTCTCTTAAGCTTTTAGTGATCAATCCTGGTAAAGCAGCTTGCCAATTATGCAGGTTATTTGAGTGAAAGACTAACTGATGTTTACAGAATAGTGAGGTATAAGATCCTTTCTGAAATATTCTGCTGTTTGGAGTTCTATAAATGCTTTTTTTATCTTTTTCTCTTGTGGTCAACTAGTTTTCTTGTCAATTTTTTTCCCTCTTTGTAGTTGCTCTGGCTTTTTTGTTAAAATTCACTTGCATGTTTTGACATGACTGTAGGGTTAGTAAGCCAGGAATGGACTATCTTCATGCAACAAGCATTGGCCGTCAGCCACCTCTAGTGCTGGCATTGACCAGTGAAATGTTTGCGGAAGAAGGGAATAGAAGTGGAGAAAATAGTGTTGAAGACGATCCCAAAAACTTGTCTGCATTAAAATGTGAAGGATTAACGGAGGTAGAATTCCATTGATTGTTAAGCTTGTCTCTTTTGCAAACTTGTCTACTTAATTAAGGTCTGGCTGTTCTTGCTTCTAGAGGAAAACAACAAAGAGCACTCAGACCTTGGAACAAACTGAATAACGAGAAGAGGAAGAGAAATAAGAGGGAAAAAAAGAGTAGAATTATGCAATATGATAATAAAAATTTGAGAAAAGCAATATTTGGGCAAAATTTGTAAGGGAGAAAAGAGATAGAAATATGGAACATTACAACATTGAAAAAGAAAGTATATGAATAATGAAATAGATTGAGTGATTGACAGAGATACTGAAGGAAAGTGAAACCAGAAAGTCAATCAGAATAAAGGGAGAGAGCAAATGAAGCATCACAACACTGAAAGTAGGATATTAGGAAAGAAAAAGGCCTCATTAGATCGGGTGGCACCTCTTAATGTCAGTATGCTCTTTCTCTGATACCATGAAAGACCATTGTTAAGCTGACCATTGAGAGTAGTATACCAGCATGTGGAGAGTATGGAGGGTTGGCTGCCTTGGATATGCTCTGTTTCACGCAAAAAATCCCACACCTTTCATGGGTTATAACTGCCTTACTAACACATGCATAGTAGGGCTGCATAATGCTCAGATCATCAGGAAAGCCCTTTACAGAAGATGTAAAATACAAATGCAAGATAATCTGTATGGCTGGATACACAGATCCGTAGATCCATATCTATAACCAAAAAGGAAAGGAATTAAACTCCAATATGACATGTCTTAACACCATTATGATCATTTTTTGGTTGCTAAGTGGTCAGAAAATTTCTGGTCTCTGTCTATTTGAAGCCTTGATGTTTGTCAAATTTCTGGTCACTTTTAGCCAGAAAATGGATAGCTGGCACTATCTGACAGAGTAATCTCTATGATCATTTCCCCTATCGCTAGTTGTACGTAAATCGTTTTCTTTTTTGAACATTGTTTTTATGGTTTTTGGTCATCTAAATGGTAAACACAAACAAGGGAACATGCATTTTGCCAAAAGTCAGGTTCGAGGCAAACTTGTTTTTTACAGGACAAGATTTTGCTTGCTGTTATCTGAACTGAACAAATCTAAATGTTTAAAGTGGTGAAGGTGAACAAGATGGCCTCAAGGGCCAAGTTATCATCCTTGGTATCCTCTGTACTGATGGTAAATCCTTCAGTGCATATTTATATTTTTTCTTGTATTGCCATGGTGTGTTGAACTTAAAGGATTACATTTCTTTATGCCCATGTTCTTCATTTCAGCAAAGATTAGTCCCATGTCTGTAAACTAGTTTTTTTATCAGCATACAGTAGAAACTGTTAACAAAAATTTTCTTAATTTCCCAGGAGTTGAAACTTTGCCAAATGCTTTTGGATCTCCGCACTGCTCTAGCAAGAAAGAATCGAACGGCTCCGTAAGTTCTTGATGTGCAATGAAGTTTGAAATGTATATAGGTCATAAATCACAGTATAATGTCCGTCTATTGAAACCTTGGCTCTTTCCATGGCTTTTTAGTTATGCTATATGTAGTGATCAAACAATTCAAAGGCTTGCAAAGGTCAGACCCTCTACAAAGGCCAGATTGGCAAACATAGAAGGCATCAATCAGGTATGACTTAAAAATAGTTCTTCATGCTCTACATCGTTTGTGGTGATAAACTTCCTCTTTTACAATTACACTTTTAATATCTGATGACTAGCAAAGCATATTACAGATGTTAGACAGCTTTATGTTGCTAACTGTTTGTGATGCTAATCTTCTTTCTCTTCCCCGTCTTTTTGTCCTTTTGGTTGGGGCGGGGGGTGGGGGGGTGAGGGGAGGAGGTGATGGGGACACCATACTGACTGGTGGGAGGGAGGAATTTCTGTACCTTTAGCACACAAGGTAAACTGTTGTAATATGGTACCATCAGCTGCATGGCAGTTTGATTGATAATTACTTGATACTTGTCTTTGATATTTACCATGAAACTGCCCTTTCATTTGACATATTTACTGTCAGTTGGCAAAAATAAATAAACAGCAGATTTCCCTTTTTATTCTAACATGCTATGTCGCAATGACAATGTTTCTATCATTATGACAATGTTTTCTGTCTTTTTTATGTTTTTAAATTTTTTTGAACTTAAGAAGCTGAGAACAGTATTCCTGATAATGCTTCAAACAAAATAAAAATGAACATGGTTGTTTCATAAAGTAGCAAGCGTGGACTTGCTAATTGATGGGATGAAATTCTTTCCTGGAGATGGACAATGTCTTTGGTGTTTAGAAACCATTTGAAATCTCATGCTGGTGATAACTGTCAATCACGATGTTCTTCTAGAACCTTTGAAGGACATAAGTTCTAGGCCATGTTGTGGACATACACGTTGATGCAAAAAAGCACACCCATGCATCTGTATATGAGACTGATTTTCAGCTTCTGCAGAATTTCATAATGATGTATGGGGATCACATTGTTCAAAACATCAACCAAATGTCGCAAGAGTTGAACCTTCTTTTGGATGGAGCTGCACCAATGCATAAAGTTATGGATGAGAAAGCTTACACAAATCCTCAAAGAAGATTAACACATTCTAAGTTGGACACGTGGAAAATGTGGCAAGAGGATGGCCTTTCTTTTAAAGAGATCGCTGTATGCCACTTCTGGGAATCCTTTCTGTTTCTTTTTTTTTTCTTTTTTTATCAAATTTTCGTTGGTCCTGAATTATCATGAAACCACCATCTAACTTGAAGATGTTTTGGTAGAACTTGCCTGACAGACCAGCTCCCATAAAACAAGAGACTGTTGTGGAGTACATACTGGAGGCTGCAAGAGAGGGACATGCAATCAACTGGGTCAGATTTTGTGAAGAAATTGGACTCACCAAAGAGATTGCTGAAGACATTCAAGGGGCGATTAGCAAAGTTGGAAGAGACAGATT
The DNA here is from genome assembly GCA_011799765.1 of Nymphaea thermarum. NCBI lineage: Eukaryota > Viridiplantae > Streptophyta > Magnoliopsida > Nymphaeales > Nymphaeaceae > Nymphaea > Nymphaea thermarum. Next base: position 510,189 of record JAANDH010000050.1, read on the forward strand.
GAAGCCCATAAAAAATGAGTTACCCGACTGTGTACATTCTCTACTTCCTTTTGTCATCAATGAATTTGACCAAACATATTGACCTGCCGGGTTGGATATTTCCTTCGTCCAAAAAATGCATCACCCATTGCAAAAAAATGGGACCCAGAGCTCTGCTTATGAAGTGGATCATGGAGGGAATAAGATTAATATACATGGGTAAAAAATTGCTACTTGGTTAGGTAGTAAAATTCGGTTCCCTCCAATGTGCTATATCATAAGGGGCAAACTCTTGCCATTTGGGTGGAAATATCGACAACTAGCATAATTTCTTTCCCAACAAAGGAGCCTAATAAAGCCCCTCCCATGCCTTTTTTCCATATAGAGGACACCTAAAACAGTAGCACTTATTACTGCAGCTTCATAGGTGGATGTTTTTGCTACAAAATAACATTGTGTGAAATCCTTCTGTTGCAGGTGAGCTATTTACAAATCAAGACATGCTTGTTGCTTCTTGACCTTGGGTTGTCAATAAGTGAAATTTTCTTTTCGTGGTCTTCAGATGAAATTTTGATTTCAGCTGATAAACCAGAAGAATCTACCAAAGATGGGCCATCGCTGACAGGAGATGAACAAAGTTCCAGCACCAACAATTACGATGCTCATAGGGACACAGGTCTTCAGGAGTCCACCGATCATGTAGGTGACGTAAAGCTTGTGTTGTGTAGGAAGCAAGCCCGAGATACTGACTCTCAGGAAGGTGAAATTCCTGTAAAGATACGGCATAAAAGCCGGAGATCCCAGCGAAGTATCCATGCACCTGAGGTAACTGACGACACAATATTGAAGTGGCTAGGAAGCCACGAAGAGGTATGAATTTCTGTCGGCCTCCTTTAATGTGGTTGGTGGAAATTTTGACATTCTTTATTAGCTCTTGATGGCATAATCTTTCTTTTTGGAATTGCAGGCGTCTTTTCCTGATATTGTTGATCATTTTAAGGGGTCCACTGAGGAGGCTGTGATCGATATTTTGGACCGTCTGGAGAGTGAATTTCTGATTTTCAAGAAGAATAATCTATACAAGGTTATGTAGTTTCAGGTTAATGTGAGGCTGCCACGCAACAACTATGATAAACTTGCAAATCCTCTCCGGAAGCACTGATCTAAGTAGAGAGGACGAACATTTCTTGGCCTCCCCGTTTAACGTCTCTTATTCGGCACCTAGTATGTGAGCTCCTGTTTTCTTAGTTCGAGCTCTATCAGCATTCAGCAGCGGTTGCTGCTGGAATCTCACTGCTTTGCTTTGATCAGCATGTGAATAATCAGTATGAGAGTATTTACTGTCCATGAAGGTATGAAATTATTGAAATGGAAATCATACTTGCAAATCATATCAACTTAATCTGAAAAGTTACGGACACTGGGTTGTGCATTTTTCTTTGATAAATGATTTTCTTTTCTTGCGTCATCAAAAGTATGCAAATTATGTACCCTCTGATCTCTCACGCACTTCAAATCCTATTTATACGACTTGCATATCATTTAGCCAATCGCATTTCATATATGTAAGATGTAGCGTCTAAATATTGAAAAGACATAAAAAATGGTCCATTCCGTGATTCGTGTCTTACAACCGAACTTTTGCCCGATAAGTTACAGTCCTGAGATTGTGTCCCCTTGTTTCATTTCCATTCAGCCGGTGATCTGCTTCCAGCGTCCAGGAATGCAAATATCATAAAATAAAACTTGAGCTGTTGGGCACCATAACCGAGAGGTCTAATGCTGGGGCAAGTGGAACATCTTATTGTACTTGCCTTCATCAGACCCACTCGTCATCCTCCCAAGTCCTAGTAATCTTGAAAACTCGTTGGGTCGGCAAGCGGAAGGAACAGAAGTATTTGTCACGGATGTTAGACTAGTCTCAAAACGGAGGAAAGGGTCTAACCATAGATTGAAATCCTTCCTCAAATTGCACAGAGAACGAGGGAAGATCTGGGGTTCTTCAACACGAGCTCAAAAGCCCCAGTACAATCTCCTGAAGGTCCTCCCTCCGCCTTTTTATGCACTCTGAAGAGCATGTGACTTTCCGTGATTCTGTGTTCCTATTTCCTCACCTTCACGAAAGACAAAAGAGCCCGTGTTGGCAAGCCTGCTTCTTCGTGTAATGCGCATGGTCATCATCGTAGGTTGTTTTTCACAGCACAAGCTGATATTAGGAACATACAAAAGGCAAGTTTTGCTTTATAAGGATGTACCGTAGGGAATAAAGGACATTTGGACTACAAAGGGTGAGATTCTGTTGAACGAAAGTCAAATGTCTTTCTCCATACAAAAGGATTTGCAAATGTCTACCAGTTGCACAGCTTCTTTTGGGGCATTCCTTGGCTTTACCCGAAGCACATTAGGGTAAATGATGATAACAAGTTACTGTATCCCCTTGCGCAGCTGGTAGCTTAGTGGTCCGCCAGAGGCGAGGAGGGAAAGGTGATTCATAGGGCTAAGGATGCAGGCAGCAGAGTGACCTGAGATCTACTGGAATCAAATGAACCCATAGGCCCTCTTAGCTGAATCCAGGGTGTTCGAAAGAAGCATGGCTACTGTCATTGGGCCAACACCTCCAGGCACGGGCGTTATAGCTGACACCAAACCTAGTGCTTCTTCATAGCAAACGTCACCAATCAAGCGGTAGCCTCTCTCACTGTCAGGATCCTGTTGCACAACCACAAACAGATCTATCCATGTAGTTATTGCCCCCTATCGTAGGATTCACTAAGAAGGTAGCTCTAGAAAGTACTTGAAGATCAATGTTTGGCAAAAGGAGCTCACCTCCACTGGATTGGTCCCTACATCAATTACCACTGCACCAGGCTTCAGCCATCTTCTGCGCACCAAGTTGCCTACTCCGGCGGCAGAAATCAAGATATCAGCCTCACGTGTCACTTCTTCCGGATTTTCAGTGAAGGCATGTACAATGCTAACTGTTGCATGGTGCCGCTGCCAACAGCAAGCACAGGTATTAAGCAAAAAAATGAGTGGGGGGAGGGCAGAGAAAGAGAAGGAAAGGGGTTAGAAAA
>JAANDH010000050.1:513341-612274 GCA_011799765.1 Nymphaea thermarum
CCTATGTTCAGGGGATGGAACCCATCAACATCTTTCTCTATTCTAATGGCACTCAAGATATTCTCTTCATCCATATGCTGTATCATTTCAAGTTAGTCTGAATAAATGAGATAAGGCACCAGGTTACGTGTTCTACTCTTTCCAAATTTATAGAAAATGTCACAAGAAACTTGATGAGTTCTATCAGAAACAAAAAACATGCAACACGTTTCTGACATACTGAAGTTGCTTTTGGATGTACTCAGCAATGGCACAGATGTTCAACCAGAAGACAATTATAAAGTGTATGTAAGGCATACAAATGCAAGCAGCATCAGGTAAACTTTACCAAGAATTCGGTCATGAGAAGGAGAATCTGAGGTAGTAGCTCCATGATGTAATTTCACTAATCAACTTTAGTATACTTGTTCATCAAGAGCAATGGGAGGAGAATGTTGCCATGAAAACACAATAACAGTGCAATCTGTTTAAGACCAAGAGGTATCATGTGTGACAGACACACAACAAGAAAAGGCCAACACACCTGTTGGACACAGCCAGACATAAGTGAAGCACCCAATATAGTTGTGGTCAGGGCCATATAAGAGCACTCTGTGAATTGTTTTAAAATTTCTCAAAACTTGATCTAAGTCGACAAAGACCAATGTTGTCCAAATTCTCTACTCTCACTTCTTTGACTTAAAGTTATTGTTTGTCAATTTCATTTAGCATCCCCAACAAATCTTCAGGTTTTAGTCTTTGATTTGATTCATCAATTATGACATTTTTATATTGATTATCAAGCAGCAAAATTAAGTACAACTGCTAACTTGGCAAAATGTGCACCTATTGACAATTCCTTTTGTCTCATGACATACAAATTTACGCTTGTGTGGGACCCTATGTCACATGGGTATGGGTACAGGTGCCGGTACGGGTACGGGTATGGACCATTTTCAAAAAACTTGGGTACGGGGGTACGGCCGTACACACACACATATATATGTCAAAAAATGTAGAAAAATAACATATTTGCACATATCTATATCAAAAATCACAAACAGGGATCATTTGAAATGGAATCCTATTCAAAAGACAAAACGAATTAACGATATATCAGTGATATATGGCAGCTGAAAGCTACAGCCACTAGGGAAGAGCTGCAATCACCCAAGTGAAAGCTACAGCCACAGATTCACAGCTATAAAATCAGGAGACACCGGATTTTATATCGATCAAAGTCTCCCACCCATATGCACATACAAATCAAACGATTCAAACCCAAATAAGAATAAATGAAGAAATCCACCAAAGGATTCATACCATACCGACTACTGAGACATGTAAAACAGTAAAAACAAAGAATCTCTCTCTCTCTCTCTCTTACACATCGCCGGTCGTTGCTGCCGGCGATGGGTATTCTGCCTGTCGTCGCCGGTCGTCACCGGCGGCGATGGCAGGGGTGGAGCCGATGAAATGGTTGAAAAATAAACAAAAAAACAAAAAACATACCTATCGTCGCCTCCTACGGTCCTACCGTTTGCCGTTGCCGCTGCTGTCGTCGTTCCACCCTCCGTCGCCGCCTCTGCCGTCGCCTGTCAACGCTATGTTCGCCGCTGCCTTCGTCGCTGGGCTCGTGAGAGGTAAGTCAAAGACGAGAAAAGGGTTTCGAGCGAAACCCTTACGATTTTTGTTTTTCTTTTTAACGTTAAAATAGATTTAAAAGTTAAAATGAAATATTCGTTAAAAAAAAAAAGACAAATTTGGACCCGGTCAAGCTTGACCGTGTCCGAAAAAGGGATACAAAGATAGGTTTTGAATCACAGTACTAGGTTTTATAGGAATAATCACAAGTCGAAAAGTTTCTGGCCCACAGTGGACATCTCCATATACAGAATGTTGTACTTTTTATGACCTATGCTATGACTAAAATCAGAAAGTTGCAATAACACACATACAAAATTAGATTAGTGTCAATCAATTTGAACTCGGTATTCTCAAAGGACATGAACACTTGCAACACCCATCTAACTGGATGTACACAGACACACAAAAATAAGCCTTTTCTGCATACACAAATAAACATTAGGAATATGGTAGGTCATCAGCCATCTAGAGTTCCATCTTTTCCAATGCCTATTGCACTCTTTTGATTCAGAATATCTTATTTGATTAAAGACTGTTTCTTCTTGAGCATACTGGCCGATGGTTGCTGTCAAGCTAATGTTGTCTATTCGTTATGATATTTTTGTTCATTCTGACACCCATTTTCTCCTGTTTGGTTATTCTCTTTTACCGTTCAACAGTGGGGGGGAGAACAAGCGAAATCATGGAAAATAATTTCCTGAATAATAATAACATAAACAAGTGGTTTCGTGACCCTTTTTGCCTCTCATAATTTTATTGTCATTTTTGAATTTCGAAATACATAACTTGTATGCAGTATGCACGTAGCACATTTTTTTGGTGATTACATTTTTTCTCTTTCACTTAATATAGATCATATTAATTACTAGCCTACCTCTTCCTTAAGCCTGTGAGATGACAATGAGTATTTCAGTAACTAGCTTACCCACCATGTTATATTCAACAAATAAATGAGAGACAAATTGAAAATGGAAAGCAAAACTCTAACATTCATGTATGTCACTAAATTCAACAAGGTATTGCATTATAATGAACACACACATAGATACAAATAAATACTACATATGTATCATGCACAAAGTGCCACCATATGTTCAGTGGCATGAAAAGAATAAGATGATTTTGCACATTCACAATAGAACAGTGGAAACGTTGCATGGGAGCAGAAAGGATTGCTGTGAGCTTCATTGATTGTATCTGCCAAGAAGCAGATGAAAATCATAGGTTTGCATTCATTTTATAAAAAAGGATGAGTGAACATGCTCTAATTTTGGCATCCATTTTGGTAACTCGTTAATTTGAGAATGTCTACCAGTGCCAAAACTAACCTTTGGTAGAGGAAGCTGCACAAGAACACCATGAACTGATGGATCATCATTGAATCTTGATACAACGCTAAAAACTTCCTTTTCTGTGCAATCTTCATGCAATTCTGCTGTATAAGATCTGATTCCAACTTCACCACAGGCCTTTATCTTATTACGAACATAAGTTTCAGAATCCTTTCTCGAGCCAACCAAAACTACAGCTAAACCAGGTACTTTACCAATAGAATCCTTCATTTTGCACACCTCATCAGCTATTTCTGATCTTATTTCCTCTGCAATTGAACTGCCATCAATTACTCTGGTGTGAAGCAATGTATTTGCTGCATGCAAGCGACAGAGAGTTTTTTATGCAAATGAGAAAGAAGATTAAACAGACGTCATTGAAAACAGGGGCTAATGAACAGGAAATATTTCTCCACAAAAATACACAGACAGCAAAGGAGACAATGCTAAAAAGAACAAGAATATTTTTGGACTAGTTTCCTAGCCAGAGGTTTATAACCATTACACAAGGAAAAGAAGGTTGTATTTGGATAGGCAAATGGATATAGCCAAGCAGTTTTGACCTCCGTCACATGGATACGACTAAAAGGAAGCAGCAGCTGTGTCAAGACTTCAGGACAAGGGTGCGGACATGGAACACGCATCAGACATAGTCAATGCACTCTATGCCAACTCTTGTCTGGTTGAATTTAACCAAAACTTTCAATAAGGACATAGAAAATGCGAAACCCACCTCCACTATGAGAAGAAAGAGGGGCCATGATCTGGATGCTCATATTCCAGATGCTAATTGATATTTTTGGACATCTGACATGGAGGATCATTCACAGGGTAACAAATAGGAAGGTGGTTGTTTATAGCCTCTAGAACAATACATGGTACAAGCTCTTAATAGATTTATGAAGGAAGTATTGTCTCCTTCCTGCAAACGGTCGAACATGGTGACTGACCTGCTACAGATGATAAGGCCATTGGCTTCACTCTATGGAACGGTGCTCTTTAGCATCAACATGTTCTTGATAATCATTCAACAAATTATTACTCGTTGAGACTCTTTTATCGACCCCACCGTACAATTTATGGGTGGGGGAAACTGCGTTAAGAAGAAAGGCTCAGTCACAAGTTAAGAAGGAAAACGATGTGGAGAAGATAAAAAGAGGCCGGCTGGCGGACAAGAAGCAAGAGAAAAGATATAACTACAAAAGAGCATGAGGGAGAGGTTGCCAATACCATCATCGTGTCGTTGGCAGGAAGAAGCGGGTCCATCCTTCCGAAGTGTCCATACGTCCGGAAGGTCCAAGCCAAGAACAGGCGGCCGATTATACTGCTTGCTGCGGGTGGCTGCCGAATGAAAATAGGAGGAGGGGATTTGGGGCCTCGTCGTCGAGACAACCGCCATTATGGGCTCAGCGACGGCTCTTATAGTCCTGAGCAAGAAAGTGTGCATCATCATCTTTCTCACCCTCTGGTCTTCTTATCCTTGTTCTTCTTTGATGGGATGAAACCATCACTCAATCTCTGACATGTTGGGCGCAGAGAAGAATCGGCCCCAGACTGGAAAACAATCTGAGACATACAAAAATAGTTAAAAATTTCGACGTGACTGCAACGGTGCGGGCACCGATATTTTTATTAAATTTTTACAGTTTCTTCTCATAAATTTTCAAGCAGAAGACACCCGTCGAAAAAAAAAAGCACGGCGGACTATCTTTTTCATACTAATGTTTCTTAATAAGCGACGGAAGAAAACGTCCCGACTCCCAGCAACTTTCCATTGGAGCTTTTCAATATTAATTTATTAAAAACACACTTATACTTTTCTGTAGTTAACTAGAAAATAATAATTTAATGAGTCAAGACAATTGTCGAACTACGGAAAAACATTGTAATTTACCTTTTATAATAAACGATTCATATTGTTGAAAGTGTATGTAAGATTTTCACTTGTTAAAATTCATAATTTTAACTTGGTCAACTCACCCTTGAATTTTTTCAGCGGAGCGGAGATGGCTGAGACGCCACAATGCATCCCGGGTCGCGATTTTAGAATTGCTATATTATTTTTTTGTAAAAACTGATGTCGATAGATACCGTCACTTCTCGTTTGTTTTGCCATGAGCCGTTATTTCATGACGTCCACGTCTGCTGAAGTTGTTTTTTGTTTTCCTTTTAGATGAAATTCTAACATTACCGAAAGCAAAAAAAGCTTGTAAGGGAGATTAGGGGGGCGGCCAGTACCCCAAATAAGGTAGTGAAGGATGCAGTTGAAGCAACGGAAGACGAGGGCTGAAGGCTTACAAGGGAGAGCGAACACAAGGGCAAAGACTCAACGGCAAGGCTTGACAAGCATAATGCTACCTGTGAAGGAGAGAAGTTTCACTTTGGACCCAGCGATACTCGATGGCGGACCAGAAGGAAGTTAGTGGCGGATATGGTGGCCAAAGTAATCGAAAGGGAGAACAGAAGCTTTGGCTTACATTAAAATGGTGACGAGTGCAGATTGAGGCAACCCAATACGCAGTTAAGAGTAGGGAAACATTTTGGTAATTTAAAAAAAAATTGTTCTTTCTAGTTTTTTTATCACTTCCGAGACAAAAAAAAATTCTTTTCTTGTTCAAATTAGGGGTATTTTCATCATAACCATGCTGGCGCACAAAAATTTAATGCACCAGTATGGTGCATATGACTAGATTCAGACCAAGGAGGCACATAGAACATAAGAGCTGGCACTTGCCGGAATTAATGGATAAACTAGTAGGAGAGGCAGTGCAAGCCGTTATGAGTTATTTCCCACACCAGCCCACAAAAGTGTTTTATTTGTACATTTAGTTTTCCTTAGTTTTTATTTATTTATACATAAAGGCCTGTTAAAGTTTAAAAACTTAAATAATTAAAAACTTAAATAATTAATGTCCCTTAACCAGAATTTTGTAACTCTGTGAAGAGCTTGTGCAGTAGGGGTGGAGGAAGGTATGAGATAAGTGTGGGCGATTGCTTACATATTCCCAAAAAACAAGTCCATTGAATTCTCCAAGCAAGATAAGAGAAGAATGCTCGACAAACTCCTAAAAGAACGCGAAGATCTCTTTGCGATAACTCTCATAATCGGCAAAAGAGCTCGGGCAAGAAACGATCGACTCCCGAAGACTTACTAGCCTTGATTGGGTACATAATAGCAGGCAAACCAGGAAACCGACAAGGGTAGGGACAGACATGATGATAGAGGGAGTGAAAATGGGCAGGCAAGATATCCTCACCGGAGACCACAGACCAGGCGGAACGGGTGAGTCTTTTTGGTCCTTCCAGGAGGGCCAAGAGAGGCCAGACCGCTACTACCATTGGATAAAATCGCTAATGCGCCATTCCTACCAAGATACTGGTGCGCAAGGAGTTGTACAGCTTCAGAGTCGGAGAGACGGAGAGAGAGGTGGTGGACTAGAGGCATGCTAGCTATGATCCCAGAAAGAGATCTCGGGAAACTTATGCTGCCAGTGGAAGGATTGCCAACGAATGGCGAGTTTCCTATTGGCATGCGATTGCATGACAGACCAAAAGCTGCCCAACGGCGGGAGAGAGAGAGAGAGAGAGAGCGAGGATAGCATTATTAAATCCAACGACCTCGGATTCAGATCAAGATTACCCCCTTGGAACATAATATGCAAGTGTAATTATGTAGGTTTGGTCAAGAGGTTGCAAGGGGCTACCTTTGTTTGAATTCCAGGATGCAATGACTTGTGGCCACATTAACATTGTGGTTTTCGCCGTTCGATTAAGCTGAATTTGTTCAAGAAGTTGGCATCCGTTCAATTTAGGATTTGGCGCTCTATAAAGATGTCGAATGGCATGATTTTCTGCATTCAAAAGCGTGGTGGTTGTTGTTCCTTCGCGATGAAAGGGTTAGCTTGCAAGGCTTAGAATCTACTTTACCAAATCAAACACTCCACAGATCACAATTCTGTTCAATTGGACAAGAAAATTTATGTGAAATTCACGTCAGCCTCCTGCTCAGTTTGTAGTTACGTCCTTACGGGATCGTTCCAGAAATCAAGCAATACCTAGGGTGTGGGGAATCAAACAGTACAAGACTCAATAGGTGTCATGAAAATGTGAAGGTTAGTTGTTATACGCCCCCGACAAGTCCCTCTCCCCTCCCTCGCTTGTCGTTTGTAGTCTGTACGCGTGCTCATGCACCAAACGGTGTCACAGCCAAAGAGAGGATCTACTGATTTCTTTTAAAGTGGCAATCGCTTCATATAAATGCAAGACCGCAACAAGGGTACGACATCGAAGCTGGAAGTTTACTGCCAAAAAGGAGAGCCACATTCCCGTTTCAAAAAGCGAATACCACCTGAAAATCAGGATCCAATTTTCCCTGTGAAACATTCTACCTGGACAGGCCTCTTGCAGATGTAACTACCAATACGTTTTACTACCAAAAAGGAGAGCCACATTCCCGTTTCAAAAAGCGAACACCACCTGAAAATCAGGATCCAATTTTCCCTGTGAAACATTCTACCTGGACAGGCCTCTTGCAGATGTAACTACCAATACGTTTTACTGCCAAAAAGGAGAGCCACATTCCCGTTTCAAAAAGCGAACACCACCTGAAAATCAGGATCCAATTTTCCCTGTGAAACATTCTACCTGGACAGGCCTCTTGCAGACGTAACTACCAATACGTACGAGAAAATTTCCCAATCAAACCATGAGCAAGGTTTACCATAGTAACCTTCCCCTCTCTCTTCCCTTGTGCGCCGTCAGAGTTTTGTCTACAATATTTTTTGCATTATTGTCTTTACAAAACTTTTTCATTACTACGACATATGTTGATGCCTAACTGAGGAATGCACAAAGGTATAAGGAGTGACATCTCGTTGATAGAAAGTGGGCAGAATTTGATCAACTAAAGAAGAGCAAAACCACCCAATTGATTTAGATTTAATTACAATAAACATCAAGGCCACTAAGAGGAAGCAGCGAAAGGTGGTATATAGTAGAGAGCCCCTCACGGCAGCCTTTCACTGCAGTACCTCATGTTGCCTCTCCGGCTACATACCACAACAATACACTTAGCGTTTGCAGCGTCCCAAAAGAAAACAAAATTATGGCTCAAGATTACAAGTAACAGTGCCATTTCAGGATGGGGAGCGGCCAGTGCATCAGCATCACTAGACAGCCTTGTAGCTGTTCTAGCAGTGACTACTGCCGCAGGCACCGGTGATACAGGAATTCGATTGGATACTTGCAGGAGTTCTCCTTCCATAACCGCTCCTTCAAGTTCCGCTTCTATCTCGTCCTGTCAGACTGATCAAAACCATGCTAAGTTTTGGAGCTCGGTTTGAAGCTCCACTTGTGGTAGCGTCCTTGATACACACAAACTGAGGAATGCATATATATGTGTGTATGATTTCAGAATCGAGTACTGGTCAGGCGCACAGTGACATAAACTCTTCCACAATGAAGCTAGGATACGATTATGTACAGTATAAATACCTTAGGATATGCAAGATACTTACCTCATTCATATATGCAGCAGCACCTAAAGGTACTGCTAGAGCCTCTTAAATTTGCTTCATATTCTCTGAGTGCTCATTCATCTTTTCAATGTTCTTCTCAATATCATCAACGTTCCTTCAGTAAAACCATAAAATGGGACCATTGGTCCATTACATTCGCGTTCTAAAGAAAAATAAACAAGGTAAAACAGCATTTCAAAATGCCCAAGAATAACGGAAAGAGCCCACGGAAACAGTAAGCAAAGTTAGAACTCTAGTCAAAACGAGGTAGCGAGTACAACGCAAATGGGAGAAGGATACACAAGAAAATGGCTGGTCGCATGAAAATTATGAACCAAGATATTCAGAGGGATGCTAACAATGAAGATCGGCTTTTGGGATTTGCGTGTTCTTTGTGTACCAACTACCAAATTTGAGTGAATATGGTTAACCCAGAGTTCATCGATGCACTAGGCAACTCATAAGAGAGTGCAGCTTTACAAAATACACATTCATAGAGTGATTATCGTCCCACATCGTTCCAAACAAAATCTCCTTAAAAGGCTCACATTTTATGAGTTCAAATCGAAGATCAGGTTTCATAAAACATAAAGAACTTCAAACGTTATTTGTTGTCACATTCAAGTCAGTTCACCCTCTATATTAATTACTAGGGAAACTTCGTACATCATGCGATATCATTACTAGCTTACATAGATTGTTGATTGGATTTCAATGCTGACGCACTTTTCCTCAGAACATCCACAATGTCAGTTGTGGCTTTTGCACCCTCTGTCATAGTTATCTGTAAAAATTTGAAGTTAGACATAATCTCAGAAGCCTAGGCACTTTTCTAGATGAAAGCAGATACAAGAACTCTTACTGGCTCTAGATAAAATTTAATTTCTTTAAACCTCCGGATGTGAACTAAACTTATCAGTTCAGGAAAGGAACCTGATCGTGTATTTGCAGTTCAAAATTTCCAAGCTGCTCCATTTTTGCTTCATACAGTTTCTTCTTTTTCATGCACTGAATTGCAGCTGGAATGAAACAAAACATTCTTATGAAATTGTTGCTAGCAAATAAAACAACAAAGCAAACATATGCATGGAAAGAAATAAGAAAACGCTTGTGACAGTAATAATGTCCATTAAAACCCAAAGGACTATCTTGCAGAGGTTGCCAAAAAGAAAAGGGACTAAATCAGAAAAGAATACAAGAGCCATTTTGCAATGTGACAAATAACTGAATAAGGCCGAGTCTATTTAGGTGGAGAGGTCTTTTCACATGCAGGATATTGGCATCAATTCGCCATGACCAATATGATTTGCGCAATGCTTGAGTAGAATATCCCACTCACTTGAAGTCTCACTTGAAACCATTGTGGACTCTGACCCTGATAGGGCCAAGTTCAAATGTACAAATTCAACCAACCGTGCACTATTAAGCCATATCCATTCAACGAAGCCCATATTTAATGGAATCCATCTGATGCACGAGAGAAAAGAAGAGAAGGGAGGCCTGCAGCTGCTTCAAGGGAAAAGTAAAAGTGATTTTGAGAAGGCCAGGCCCAGCAATCAGGTTGATACGAATGTTATGCTGGAGAAATTTTCTTAATTTACATGCCTCTTTTGTTTTTTAATCTGCTGAAAGTCCTTGGCTTTCTCAAGTTCAGCTGAAAGTTTCTTTTGGAGTACTTTTTCTCTTTTCTCCAAAAGGTCTAGCGTCTGCAAATAAGGTTCAGAAAGGACGCTCATAACGGAACAGGAAAAAAAGTCCATAAAATAGAAGCCATCAACAACATTTATGACATAGTAAGAGAAGATGATTTCTGTTGTCCGAGCATGAGGTACTACGCCCCCAACGAGCAAAGCAAATTAAGACATGCATGACACCAGCAGTCCTCCATTCGCGTGGTTAGAGACAAAAAGAAAGACTGCAGAAACTCTGAGAAGTCTTCACACAATATTCTACGCTTATCTTTTCCTCCCTCTCGAATGTGCCGCCATCGTACTTTAAAAATTCAGACCATGGAACCGTTGTTCATACAATGTCAAAACTACGACGAGACTACATGGCGCCAGAAAATTCTCAAGACGTCCGCAGTTTATTATGACCGTGTGGGGGTGGGCGATGAACTAACTCATAAGCGCACACGAGCACCTGTTTTAATTTTCCTATCTATGCACTTGAAGGCTTCATATAAGTTTCTAAAGTACTGTTTTCTGAAGATCCTCTTCTGGTCACAATTACTAGTCTTTGTTTCATGTTAAATGTATCCTCCTGCGGACGCGATTGAGATTCCCGTTTTGTTTTCAGATTAGCCCTTGAGAAGTGTGATAAAGTAAAAGAGCCAGACGTTGCCAGCACTTTTGAAGCAGCAGAAAGCATCTTGTTGGTAATTACACGAGAGAAGCCCCTAAGTTCGAAGAGAAACAAATTAGGACTAGGGGAGGCTGTGGTTGAAGAATCAGGGCCGTAGCCTCCCTAACTCTGTCTTGCCACAGAAGTTAAATTTGAACGCGAACATCGGCGTCAATGGGTCAACTGTTAAGCAAGTCTACCGCCAGTGAAAATAGAAAAGAAGAGGGTGCAGGGACGGTTTGTTTCTCAACGTTGGATGTGGGAGTTGTGCAGAGACGTAGTGTGCAGTAACAGCGACCCTTTTACTATTGAGTTCAAGTAAAGAGAGGATGTATTGGTGAGAGTGCTGCTTGCTTACCTCGTTGAGTTTATCCAAAGAGGAGAGAGTTGAAGGAGCCTCCTTGGATGGTTTTCGGAAGAATCGCTTGAACATCTTTCTCTTTGTCTGCTTCGCAAGCGAGAGAGAGAGTCCAGTCATGGCGTAGCTCCACTCCACTTACCTGGTGACTGATGTGGGGTAGCTCCACTTACAAAAAGGTGACGTTAGGAACGGGGGTGTTGTGGTCACTGTGGATTAGTTGGTGGTGCGCATCGCAATCTTCAAATAAGGCCGTCATCAAATGCTTCTAGGACGGAGCCTGTTACGTGCCTACCAGCCGCGTCCGGGCGTCTTCTGCAGGCCCTCGGATTTTCGGACCTACCAGTGCCAATGGGAGCCCGTGGCCGTCGGGCATTGTCTTCCTCTTTTAGACATGCTAATAATAATAAATTACATTTAAATTTAAAAAAAAATATTTGTTTTGTAAAAATTTTAAAAAATAATATTTTATTAATTTTTAAAATTTAAAAACTTTAATTCAGCTTACAAAATTTTAACTCTCCTTGTAGTTGCTTTTTCTTGTCGACCTCCTTCCAACCTTGTCACGCCCAAACCAAAATGCTCGACTGCCCGTATAAACAGAAGCAAGTTAGAAATTTCTTAAGGAGAGATAGAATCATAGTTTAAAATTTTGACATAAGTTAAAATATAAATTTTTAAAATTTTTTTATATTTAATAAATAATTTTTTTAATTTACATGTAAATTTTTTCAAAAAAAGTTAGGGAAGGGGCAGGCCCATGTCCCTTCACTCTGCCCCTATCGACGGATCCTTTAGGCTCCAAAGGAATCTTTCTCTCCCTTTGCTTAGTGGTTGGACTTGCATTGAGTAATGTGTCTCTAAGTTAGGCCCTGTTTGGTAGGAGGAAAAGGGAAGGAAAGGAAGAGATGGAAAGGGAGGGGAAAGAAAGGGAAGGGAAGAAAAAGGGAAGGAAAATGAATGGAATGGAATGAAAAGAAAAGGGGTGATTAAAAAACTTATTTGGATACAAAAGAAGGGAAAAGAAAGGAAAGGTGAATACTTTATAATAATACCCCTAAAAGTCAAAATGTTTAAAAAATTAAGAACATGAAGGAAGGGGTATTGTAGGCAGTGAACACTTTTGCTCTTGTCTCCCTTTCCTTTTTAGTTAGCCAACCAAACAAAGGAGAGATTGTTCAATCCCTTCCTTTCCTTCCTCTTCCCTCCAACCAAACAGGCCCTTAAATTCCTGTGGACACTACCCTCTGAATGGTACGAGTTGTGTTAAGTGGTTGGATTGCAATTGTTTGTCACCCTCCTCCTTCTCTCTCTATATCTCAAATGATGGATAATGCAAATGGTCGAACCCCGTGGCACATGTAAAGGGGCATGGTGTTGCATCTTCTCTCTTCTCTGGCTCTCTCTCTCTAAAACGATACCTAAATCCTTCTTTTCTTAAGCCGGTTGGAAGAGTTTCGAGCCCTTTTTTATGGAACCTGTCAACCAGAGATGGCTTCAAAGCCTTCACAGCTCAGTCGGAAAGGCTCTCAAATATGTATATTCCAATGAAAAAGAAAGCTTCAAAAATCTTCCAAGCTCTCCTTTTCCAATAAAATCGAAGGGCTTCAAGCTGAAGACAACTGAAGGAAGATGTGTGTGTGAGAGAGGGAGGGAGAAAGAGCCGAAGGAAGTTGTTTTTTTTTTTTTTTTGATCTCTAATTTTAAGATTAATAATACTCTTTACTCCTTAATACCATCAGCACCTTTTAGAAATCCAACTAAGTAGCGCTACCATCACATCACTTAAAAAAAAAAAAAAAAAAAAAAGGAGCTAAGGATTTAATGGACAAGAAAATCTTATGACAAACCTGTCCCGTAGAAGAGGTTTAGATTACCCATTCTTCCAAAAACACACGCTGTCGCAATTTTATCATTACACCACTAAACAGCACACAGAAAACCACGGAGGACATAGCGTTCTTGTGTTGTCTAGTAACTAAAAAATGTGTTGTTCCCAACGCCACCCTTGGAACGCGAGAGAGATTTTTTTTTTTTTTGGGAAAATCTACTCGCTTCAAACCCTGCATCCTTTCTCTAAAGTCTCTCTGCAGCACCGGATGCAAGTAACCATCTTTCTCTCTCTCTCTCTCTCTCTGATCGCTGTTCATGTGCCACAAAGACCATCTCTATCTTCTTCTTGATATTGTTCGTCTTCATTGTCGCCCTTCTTCTTCTTCGTCATTCACCTTTCTCCTTTTCTTCTTCTTCCTTCATTGTTTTTTGTTTTTTTCTTCTTCATTTATATCATTCCCCTCTTTCTTGTCAATGGCGACTCAATCATCTGAGTTCTGATTGAAGCTCGTGCCGAATCCATGCAGGAACCCAATGGCAGTTGGAGCAAACGAGGAACGAGAGTGTTCGTCTTCCTCGTCACGGAATCATTCAAAACAAAGAAGATCTAGGGTTCCCGTGATCCAAGGCTAGACAACGTGTCTCAGTCCTCGTGCGTATTGCATGGAGATTCAATTGCTTTTCGTTTTCTATGGAGAAGCAATGAAGCTAAAGGCTGGGAGATAGAAGTTTCTCGCCATTGTCTCAGCTGAAGAGGGCTACATTTCAGGCCTCGATTTGTCAACGAGAAGGAGAAACTATTGATCTTAGGAATTAAACGAAAAGATTCTTCGGCTTTTCTCTTTTAGTTATTTCTTGAGAGTAATGAAATCATCTCCATTTTTAGACCTCGGTTCTTTTATGTGCATGAAAAGGCGATTGAGGTTTTCCTCCTTTTTTCCTCTTGGCTCGCAGATATAAGGAGGATGCCTGTATTGCCCTTTTGGATTTTTAAACATGGAACCTTTGGTTTTGTCCATGCTGGTTTTTGAACTGACATTTAAAAGTATGTTGTTTCATCTCAGCAGCTTAATGCATTGCCAGCTTTCTGTTGTCAATTTCTTGTTCCACTTCAGGCTGCTGTCGTATATTTTACCTCTGTATTTTATTTTAGGTCTTTCGCTTAGTAGCTGAACTAGATACTAGATCTAAAAGAAGCATGAATGTAAGACACAGTAATATTGAGCTTAGCAATCTGATCTTGATGTTCTATGTAGGCTGAAATGTGCAAAGTAGTGCAGACTATTCATAAGGAAAGAAGCGAAACTCTCTGTACAGAAACACAATTTTGTCCGGGCGTTCGAGGGATTCAGAAATTAACCACCTCAAAGGAAAGAAAGAGTTAGCATAATATGTGACCCTGTTGATCCTTGGCTGCCCCAGTGCTGGAATCTGCCGCTATTCTTACTCAACTGAACAAGATTAAGTTCAAAAACCACAGGAACAAGGATTTGTCCAACTGGAATTAATGATCACAGTACGGTTACTAAATTGCACGAGACCGTGTCAAAGCTAGTGACTGCAGTTTACAATCATTTAAATGAATTATCATATATGTAATTACAAGTTGAAGTTAAACTCATTCGATGAACTGACTTAAATAATCATATGACTTAAATCCCTACTGAAGACACAATAACAATTCTACCATCATGCAACTAACCTGATTGCACAATATCCACGCTCATGGTAGATGGGGATAGCAATGCACGAACTACAATTTTTTTTCTAAAAAAAAAAAGAAAAAAAAAAGGAAGAATGGAAATGGGGCTCTCATCCACTGGACTTTTCATCCTTTCCAAGAAGACCAAAAGAATATCATGGCAATGGAAATGTCACATAAGCAAAACTCAAAGGTAAACAGAACATCAGAGGTAAGATCCACAAGATAAAATGCTGGACTTATATCAAAGAAGGTTGGTATATCAGCACTCTTGCACCCCAGGAAGCAGCAAACATGTCGATCAATGGCTTTACATGTCGCAATTTTTAGTGACACCAGAAACCTTGATACTGAGCTTTTGCAAGGATATCACTTTTATTTTGGAACTTGCAAAAGATCCAGAAATGAGTAGGCTAAAGTCAGTACATAAAATTAGGATAGTCAAGTTTCCTGATGCCTTCTTGATGCACCTGGCATCTCAAGCAGAAAGCCTGTGTTCAATGCGCCTGCATGACTTAGAAATGAATACGGTTACATACGCAGACAATAAACACACAAATAGAGCCCTTAGAAATTGTTGTTTATGATTGCAAATCTAAAAGAATAAAAAGTTTAATGCTACATAAAGTAGGAAAATGTCGACCTACTCAAGCTGGGAAGAGCGCTATATATACATTGAAACCAAGGGATGGCACCATCAACAAAGAAGCAAGGGTACGAAAGCACCCAATCAGTTAATAAAGAAGGGTATAGGGATTTCTTCGGCATCGTCTAGCTGCTTCCTGATTCCATATTTTCAAAAGAAATGGTAGCAGCACTGCGCTGCATTATTGGCTAGCTACTCCAATCAGTTTCTACATGCATATTGGAGCAATTGTGACTATGTCCAAGCATATTTAGCATTGGATATTAGCTGCACTAGTGCATTGCCAGATTAAGTATTCATTGCGTACTTCTGATTCACACTCTGCTGAATTAGGTTCAGTAGTAAAGCAGTTACAATCTTTGCTAGTTTATCAAATTGCCATTGTGTAGTCGAGTGCAGCAAATTGCTACATTTTGTTCTGCTCCTGTTCCAGTTCAATTTCAGTTCTTAATTAAGCAATCTCTAGCTGTCACGTTCCTTATAACGGTAACTAAGCATACTACAGATCCAAAGTTGATTAGCGGTCCTTGCTAGGATTGGTGTGTGGTCCAACTTGGACAGATCCCAATTGCATTTGCTTATGTTGATTTTCAATGAAATTTCAGCCGACCCAATTTCCAGAGATGGATTTGTTCAATTTTTTATTTAATAGTTATTCAAATAAAATTCATGTGCTGATTGAAACACAAATTAAAAAATGAAAACGTTTGCAATGGTTAGTTATTTACAACTGTTTTTCTCCCATTCCCTCACTTAGCTATCAAACACCAATAAATTTCTCCAGATGAACTTTTTCTAGTTTATCAAACACACTTCATTTTAGGATGAGATGAAATTTCTCCTCTTTACCAAGGGAACTTTCCCCCAGTGAAATTTCCCCTCTAAATAAGGGGGGACAATAGAGATCCACCTGACATCGTCACAGGAAAAAGAACATTGATGATCAAAGAATCCATTAAGTTAAAGCTGAATGACCAGGCAACATTGCCGTTCATTGCCTATACACGTATACTAAGAGTCGGTAAATGGAACGGTGGCGACCATTAGAGCTGTCAATAGCTATACCAGTACATAATCATAGTTACCAGGCTAAATAAACCCACCACAGGCAAAAATGTAACAAAAACATATGCATATCTGCAAGTCAATGGAAAGATACAATCACGGCAGCTGAAAGGGAAAAATTCATTGGTTATCACTTATCAACCTCTTATAATCATCTCTACCTCTCTAATACATTCAAGGGGAGATTTCAGCTGCCTCTGTAATTCGTTGAACCGATCAATATCAAAGTTTCGCGAGCAGCTGAAAGGGAAAAATTCATTGGTTATCACTTATCAACCTCTTATAATCATCTCTACCTCTCTAATACATTCAAGGGGAGATTTCAGCTGCCTCTGTAATTCGTTGAACCGATCAATATCAAAGTTTCGCTTCTTAAAAATCTTCCTCTGACGTGAAAGAAAAAGCCTCTTCATGAGATCTTGGTATGTCGGGTCCCTTGATGTGAAGAGGAAGTAAGCATAACCTATAAGCAATCCAGCTGTGGTAGTGAAGAAGGCAATTGGTTCCATAACATCCCAAGAGAATTCCCAGAATGTCAAGCGGAAAAATAGGCCAACCTGAAGGACGAAGAAGCCTAACCCTGTCCACAATATTCGCCTCACTTGTCTGTGCGCAAGCATGTCTATTTCTTCCTTCGTTTTGTGTAGCTTCTTCAACTCTTCCCGCCTAGGGTCATCTGCTGGAGTCAAAGCCAAAGGCATTGCCCTACTCACAAGTTCGGCAACCTGGAATGAAAAAGAAACAAAGTAAAGCCGACTATGACGAAAGTCTCCGGTTATGAACTGCTGCTAATATTCACCGACGAGGCGACGACCGACCGAAAGAAAAACAAAGTAAAGCCGACTAGATCCGAAATGAACCCCCAACGGGTCAAAGAAAAAGGATCAACCGGACGCACAAGAGAGGGATTCAGAGAGCAGCTGTGGTTGCTCTTCTTGGGGGAGAGGGAGAGAAATACCTTGTCAGGGTGGAGGTAGACTTTATCTCTGAAAAGAAGGACGACGCCCGCCTCATCCAACACCTTGGCTAATGCGGCCGCCTCCTCTGTGGATCTCGCGACACCCAAGCTCTCGCACTCCTTCAGCAGGTGGGGATAATCGATCACCTCCTGCCCTTCCATCTCTAATCGCTTCTTCAGGGCCTCTACGTTGACCAACCTCAGGAGCTTCTTCGCCTCGGCGAATGATATGGGAGCAGCAGCAGGACCGTCTTCTGGAGGAGAAGAAGAGGATGCGCCGCTCGAGAAGAAGGCGGGCCTAAAGAATGGATGGGTAGGCTGGGGAAAGACAGAGGTTCTGGAGGATGGGGCGGGCATCGACCGCGCGATGATGGTCGACAGACCTCGTAACCGGAATACGTGCCTCCACATTTTGCTTCTCTCTCTCTCCCTCTGTCCAAGGGGCGTTGGAGGACGACAAGGAACGGGCAGGGAGGGTTAGGGAGTTTTCGCTCCCTGAGCTTCAACGCCTTTTGTGCATACGACGTGTTGATTCATTGGCGCATCACGTCGGAGATGGTAGACTGAGAAGCGATGAGGTGATGAAGTGAAGAATCGCGGGAGCAGGCTCCGGTTGTATGTATCAGCAGGGAGAGAGGGCTGAGGAGGCCGTGGGGGCCTAACGGCCATCCGAGATAAGGGGAAACAGATGGTTCTGTCTGGTTCGTCCTCTCCTTGTTGACATCCCCTCCCCCGTCTCGCCGGGCGAGATTGTTGAGCGAAGGGCAATCTTGGCCTTCTTATTTTACTTTGTTTTTCCTCTTTAGCCATTGTCCCAATTTACCAAAAAGTCAAGCTGCTTTCTTCGTCAGAGAAGGTGAGCGAGCGATGGCGGCCCCTTCTCCACGCCACGAAGGTCATTATTGATGGGGTGAGGGTGACCTCACCTCACCCAGTCGCCGTCTGCTCTAGCCTGCCAAAGGCATTGTCCTTCTCTTGAATCAAGCAGGCAGGCTCGAAACGCGATTAATTGGGAAGCAAGTGGGTGCTCTTTGAGGACCAAGACGGTCTTTTCCACGCAAGGCAGATACGAGGGTCGTCGGGCGTCATTCTCATACCTTACCTGCTGCTGTGGACTGTAGAAAAGCGACGCCGATCCCATTCCCATCCCATCTCGGTGCGAGAGAGAGGAGGGAAAGCACCGAGCTCGGGAGAAGGGTGAGGGCTTTTCGGTAATTAGGGCTGTTCCGGTAAAAGTAAAAGAAAACGACACGTGTGGGCCGCCTGGGTCTTCCGCGGAGGCGGAGCTGCCCCTCCTCCTCCGGAGCAGGCCGAGGACGTGCGGAGGAATGAATCAACAGTCGCTGGGGAGGGAGAGGTGGGCGTCCACCGATCCATGCCGTCGCTCTCGCTTTAATTATGCCCCAGATGCGTCGATCCAGTTCGCGCGCTTTCACCGACAGCTTTTTGGCAATTCTTGTAAAAGTGAAAGCAAAGGGAAAAGAAAAATAAGTCTGTAGTGGTACACCAACCAAGAAACGGAAAAGTATATAAAGGACGCTGACCCAACCAATCAATCGGATTTTCTTTTGAACGGGCCGGATCGGGTCGGCATATATAAGTTCGTGCGAGACCGAGAGACCGCGCGGTCCATAGTCGCGAAATATTCAAATTAATATTCATGCATGCGGCAGTGGTGGAGCCACCTCACCTCACGATGCCCACAGACTTGCACGGGCCAAACCCAACCCCTAGGGTTGGCTTCTTGCGTGCAGAATCTGTGAGCCTGCCAGAGGGATGCAAACCGTCGTGTTGCTAGGCCCCTGTGATGAGCCGCTCGTGCTTACTTACTGCCGAAATAGCACGAGACTCGCGGAATCAACACCAATGAATAAAAAAGCAAACAGTTGAGAGTTATATTCTTCCAGCGATCGAAGAGACGCAAGGCAAATACTGCTTTGAACTCTTGGCTATTATATATGCTCACTTAATAATAAGGATTATATGAAAAGGATCCCACTCAAAAAACTTGTTGTTTCTCCTTGTTGTTATTTGGCAGCTTGAACAATTTATGAATGTATCATGCATTTATCTTAAAAATTATGGTAGATTCATAAGAGGTAAGCGTTTTATAAATTTAACTCAATCTTTAGAATATATTTATGTAACACTTTAAAATTGTTCCAACTATCAAATGATTTTTTTTCTAGTCATTTGGTAATGAGATAATTGTGTGTGTTACAAAGATTAAAGCAAATTCATGAAACACTAGAATAAAGTACTCTCTAAATTTAACCTCATATTTGAGAAAAATTTACGATATATCAAACAATCCCTTCGAGCCTTTTGTTAAACTACTTTAATGTTTAGCAGAAACTTGAGGTTCCATTTAATTCTTAAGGTACCAATGGTTAACCTTGCTGAGACGGGACTCAGGAAATATCCAACCTTAGCTCGGGCATGGCTCTATGACTCTCCTCAGCTAATTGGAAGAGGGCCAGCTCAAGTACTCCTCCACTCACAAACATCCATCATTCTCCAAGTTTAGAGACTGAGCCATCTCTTTGTTTTGATGTCAAGGTGCCCTAGGATACCCTTCTGCATATCTATGCATGGTTAGGGCTGGGCGTCAGTCCAGACTCTAGCCCCGCAGTCTGACTATAATAAAAGTTACTATAATATATAAAAATATACTATAGTATATAAATATAATTTATTATAATATGTAAAATATTATCAACCGCGCTCTAGTGTTGGGTAGCCTTGATAACAGTGGCCCGGTGGGTGCAGGAGAGATCAGAAAGTAATCTCATTGTCCATGGATGGTGTTTGAACATGGTAGATACTTTACATAAAAGTTCTTTTTATGTCTGAATGAAATAAATTAAAATGATTAAATGGATGTTCTTAAACGTGAGAATGCATTGTCCACCCATCTTGTAGTCGGGCAACCATGCCTAAACAAATCACCCATCCACTCTCCGCAGAGGAATCCGAATGCACAGTACTTAATAACCCAAATAATAATAATAATAAAGGCTACAGGGAGCTGTTTGTAAGATATAAAAAGAATGAAATAAAAAGAAAACAATAAAAACTTTTATGGACTAATACTGGATAAGAGCTCTCATCTAATGAAAAACTGAAATATGAAAACCATTAATCAGCAACAACTTGATGTGCCATTAGCAATGAGAGAGAGAACGGGGATAGGATACCGCCCAGGCCCCAACCATGACTATTTTAATTATACACAATATTTTGGTTCATAACAGTCTACTTATTTCCTACTCCATAAAATTGTATTAACATGACACCTATCTTAATGAATATTTTGTGTCATTCTAAAAATTTTGCGATAGCCACTTTTTTGCACAATTTCCTTAAAAAAGAAATATTGTTCGTCCATCTAAATCTTTTGTATGAATCAAGGCATTTTACATGCATCTCTCGAAGCGGGTAGCCTTAACCATGCGTGATAATTACTGGAAGTCCGAAGGCTGTTCTTGTCCCGGTCAGGGGAGATGCCAACCGTCGCTTTTTTCAAAAGTTTAGCGTTTTTAACTTAATATTTAACTGTTCTTCAATATTTCCGCTTCATTTTTTATATATAGATATTTTGCTGATTTCCTGCATCAGACGGGGAAATATTATATGTGTGTGTATGTGCATGCGAATGTACGTGTGGGTATGATAGTTTGATTATACCGTTTTAAAAATATTGACATTCTCTGTGTGTCTTACTTCAAGAGACAATTGATGGTTTGAAATTTTAATTCAAGAATGAAAATTCCAAAACCGTAATTCATTGTCAAACTGGAATGAAATCAAAATTTGAGGTTCCAGTTTTTAATTTTAGATACAAAATACCTTGTTTCGTTAATAGTTTTAATCTCTTAAAAACTGGTTATTTTTATTCTAAAATTTCATGATTCTGAGTATATCAAAAGCCCCCTACGTCTCCCTCATAAATTTAGTCAGAATACATAAAATCAGATTAATGCTGGAAAAAAGAGAGGAAGAAAAAAAGATTTTTACAATATCTGGAAAACTGTTTTGGCACGTCTCAATAACTTTTTTGCTCATTCCGAATAAGCAAATTTTGTACTTGGTCAATACTTGCTTGTAAGTATCATGCTTTAGTTTGATCAAAATCAAAAGTTACAAACAGATATTTACCTTTTGACATCAGACCATGGAAGTGTATTAAATGTCGATATCATGTTTGCTTAAAATTTAAGCACACTGAAGTATGAAAATGATCTGTTTTGACATTTTTACTCAGCTAAATTAATTGGTGTATGATAGGCACAAAACAATGTTAAATAAATAAAAATCGAATCTTGCGATCTTACTTATGTGAAATCTAAGAACACGGACTAGACATGCTTTATAAACCTTTATAGAGGTTCCCCAATTGTGTTCCTTTTCACTCTTTCTATCAATCATCATTTACCTCTGTGACATCATGTGTAACCACTCTATTTTTTTAGGCAATTCTTTGTTTAAAACCATTTTAAATTAAAATCCAAGTGCACCAAAAGTCAATTTTCAAAACAACTATCCTTCTCAAAACTATCTCAATTTCATCAAATTAAAGAAAAATGACATTTCATCTAGCAAAGACAAGATAATTCTATCGTAATGTTAAGGTTTTCTAAATGCTCACACTATGATGTCGTTATCTAAGAAAATCTACATGCGATATCGAATAAAATCCATGTGCATGTTGATGCCATCAGACACTACCTCCGAGGGAGCTTACTCCCAAGGATGAGAGCAATTAGTAGTTACCAGTACGAAGGTTCCATGCGAAGCAAGCTCCGACTCCGTCGAGCAATCTGCAATTCAGGAGCGATAAGTGCGGCGACATCGAGCTCTATCTAGCAAAGAGGAGCGATAAGTGCGGCGACATCGAGCTCTATCTAGCAAAGAGGAGCGATAAGTGCGGCGACATCGAGCTCTATCTAGCAAAGAGGAGCGATAAGTGCAATGAGTATAGAAAGAGGATTGAAGTCTACGTTTTTACCTTGAAAACCACAATAACTTGTGGGGGAGAGGGGGAAACGAGTCTCCCGAACAGCGGCTGCCGCAGAATCGATAAGCAAAAAGAGCTAGCGGAAAAGTGCCCAACAGATTTTCGCTGTGTCTTTTTGTTTGATCAGCATTCACCAGCACGTTGCGATACCGCTTTGATTGTCACATTGAAATCGAGCCAGCGGTGGCTGCTTACAGACTCCCAGAGAAGCCTGACATGCCTTCGCTCACCAAACCTAAAGCCACTTCGGGTAGAACTGTAGACGTTCAAATGTAAACCCTTTTCGTTTTCTTTTTGTGGGGCTGCATTCATGAAATTTTGAACCGAGGCAAAAGTGAGAAGATGAACACGATTGAAGGATTTAGCAGAGCCGTCCAACATGGTTCTGCGCCAAAACCTCTTTCGCCTTCATGATGGGAGTAAAAAATGAAGAATTTTGCCTGTACATGGACAGGACACGTGATATATTCATGCCACTGCCTGCATATGTGGGTGTGCTGGGACGCCACTTTACCTCTTTCGTCCCTTTTCTGGTGCAGTGGTTGCATTGCAATTTACAATTACATCCTTCAGTTATCTGGACTCCACCTTTTTTTTTTTTTCCTATAATTTCCAAGACGACGAGGAACATTTGAAAAAGGAAGACCCCGGTAGGGCTTCGACCGGAGTGGGAAAACGGCAGTTTTGACAGTCGACAATGACATGGCTAGGTTGAAACTCTGTTTTCAATTGGAATTGGCACCCTCAATGTTCCTTTATGGTGAAGGAACTTAAATTACCGGTCGGTGACTGTTCCGAAGTTTTACCGGGCAAGCGGTCTGTCCACACTCCACAGTTTTGTCCATCCACTGTGCTGTTATTATTATTAGTATTACGATTACTATTATTCTCCTTGTTTTATTATGTTCGTTTATTATACTACCAAATGGCTGCTGCTTCCCAGGAGATTAATCGTGAAGTTACGGCAGGGAACGCCAGTACCGGTAAATAAGCAAATCCTTGGCGCAAGGCAATGATGCAAGGGAGGCCTTTAATCGACAGACGGCTACAGTGAGTGGGAGTGTGCATTCCATATCCAGTGATAGGGGGAAGGAAGAGGAAGAGGAAGGCAAGGCGGACGGAGACCCAAGGAGGAGGAGGACGATGAAGGCTCCGTCAGTGTCCGCAAAGAAGGGCGTCTGGAACAAATTCACAACAGGTGTGATGGGGCTGGTGGTGCTGTCCCTGTTGGTTCCCCTCATCTTCTCGCTTGGTGGCCTTCACGGCAAAGTCGTCTACTCAGGTGTGTGCTTCTTCTTTCCCAATTCGAATCTGCATCTCAACAGATTCTCTCTCTCTATCTCGTGCCTTCCTCTTACGTGGGATCTCTTCCTGATTTGATCTGTTCACTACGATATAATTACGTGAAACAAAGCTTGAATTAGCTCTCAGTGCCCTTGGATCTGCTGTTGTCTTTAACTCTTTCTTTTTTTCACCCCCGTCCTCATACATCTCTCTCATTTTTTGGGTGGACTGCTATTCTTTTATTTTTTACCTTCCATTTTTAAAAATCCTTTTGCTCTTCGGTTTATGGAACCTGCCAATTATTCTTACTTTTTCTTCTTGGCTCCCAAACTAGTGGTGCTTCAAATTGTGCTTGCATTGAATCATTTCCAGTGGCTATATGGACTTTTGGCCCTCTATTAGCTCTACTTGGTTTACCACTGGATTTCTAAGAGATTGAGATCAGCAGTTTGTTTTGTGGTAGGGACCAAGAACTCCTGTTGCTGCTTTGTCTGCGATTTCAATTACCACTGGATATTTATTTTCTTGTGTGTCGCCCTCTGGCGTCGGACGTTGTTTCTTCTGCCCTTTTCGTAATATATTCTCTGTCTTTCAGGTTCCGGGAGTGAACGCAGATCAACCGCGTTGGTAAGGGCCCTATATTTCCTTGCATTTTTGTTGCTTTTTGTTTTAACCTTTGGAGGACCGCCATCTTGCATGATAGATAAGTGGTGAACCATTCTCCTTTCTTGGAATGCGCTGATTGTGTTGTTTCTGTACGACTCCGTCTTCACCACTAAAAAAAAATTTCAGCTTATTTTGAAACATTTTACATTTTCCTACTGGTGGCGTTGCCTTTTATATTACTGTTTATCCTGAATTGAGATGCATGCTCCTGCTTTTCAGGGCGCTAGCTCAAGCCATCTCGAAGAGCTGGTTGACATTTTCTCTCCATCAACTGCAGATGTAAGTGCCTTCTGGTGCATTTGGTTTAAGTGAAGGCAGCAGCTTGTTGTCTCCCTTTTTTTCTTTTTGACATTGTATGGCAATTTGTTGATTTGTTCAGATGACCTTTGTTGGATAACTTTTTCAGGATATCATCCTTTGGTACTTCTATCTCTAATGAGTCTTATTGATATTCTTTGAGCAGTTTGGTTCTTCATTGCAAGTGTTCTTTGTCACACCACTTACAAGCCACCTGGCAGTGAGCTTACATAAACATTCAAATTGAAGAATGTCAAAGAGTTTGGAATTGTGTATACATCCTTCTGGGGAAATTTGTCATTTTAGATCTATGAGGAGCTATTAGGATGATTGAGGCCTTTAAGCTATTCCCACGCACTTAACGGGGCTAATAAAAAGAAAGAGAGGAAGTTGTAAAGTTACAATATTACTGTTTTTAATAGAAGTTCATTCTTTGGGCAAATTATTTATACCTGTTCTTAGGACAGTTGCTGCAAAGCCCATCTCTCCCATCCGTTAAACATGTCCAGCCCAGCCTTCTAAATAACAAGCATCAAAGTATATGTCATAATCAGCACCGTTAAATCAGTACAATTACTGACATCCCCAAACAAGTAGTAGCAGCATGGTTCTGTCTCCACCCCATGCAATAGCTACTCACTTCCACTATAACAGTCACAACTGGAAGCTAAAGCCTTTTTATGAAAGGGAAGGAAGGATGTGATTGATGATCTAACAAATGAGAAATGAAATCAGCAGACCATATAACTGTCCCAAGCTGCTGCATGCGTTACAAATGACATGAAGGTCAAAATCAGGGAGGGTCTATGTTCAATAGGCAATAATTTTGTGCCTATGCTGCAGAGCATAGAAACCTTGAAAACCTTCCTGGGCATACACATACACTAATTTCCATATACTAGTGCATGGAAGCACAAGAGTTGTGAAAATATTTAATAATTTTATAGTGAGATAGCATAAGAGGTAATTTTGTCAGAGAGATTATAAGAAGAAGATGGATAATAAAAATATAATTGAAGAACATGTTTTTTCTAGTGGTACATTTCTAGCCTTCTTATTTCAAATCTTCATAGGATTTTGTTGACTTGCAGAAAATTGGAGCAGCTTCTCCACATTTGACTCACAAACTTACTATTGACCCTTCCAAATTGGTAGTTGCACATAAGAAAAATCTAAACAGTCTTAGTGTTCCATGCAGACCGTCATTCTCAAACAAACTTGCCAAATTGTTAGGTATGTTAATATGTACTCGTGTCAATGTGAAAAAGTTGCCTTATTCACATACCGCTGAATCTGATGAACAATAAATAATGGATTAGGAATTCCTAAAAGTCTTCCTAGATGACTACTAGAGCTTAGAAAGCTTACATAACGGAAGTGACATGCAAATTGGTGCCCCGAAGGTCTTCTTATGCTAGAAGACCCTACTGCAGCTTATAAATCTGTAACGTTAACAAAAAGTAACAACTAACCAGAGACATTTTTGTTGGCGGTACCTTATTCATTTTGCATTCAAGATATGTGAAGGTCTGTGTTTATACAGAGATAAAACTCATTCTAGGTTATGGGTTCTTATTTGTTGCAACTTGCAATGCTTGTGCTTGAAATAGTTCACCCCTCCACGTAGCTGCAAAATTTTTGAAGTATTTGACATATATAGGCTATAATTTGCTCTCCTCTCTCCTCTTTATCCTGTGCTGACTCTCTCTGTCTCTCTCTCCCCCTCGTGTGTGTCTTAAGTTTTTTTTTTTTTTTTGCAAAATCAAAATAATGGTTGCGTTATCTAGGCAAGAAGCAGATTAGAAAAAACTGGGGACACCTAAGGAATTAGAGAAGTAGGTTTAACATGATCAGGAAACACAAATGCTGTCGAACCAAGTGAAAGGGGAAATTTGGAAACTGAGAATTGCATGATAAATAATCAAAATTGGCTGTGTGAGGTCACCATCGTTTTGATAATGTTTTGTAGTGGAATTTTCATTTATATGGTGGTATAGCAAGGGAAGATTCCATCAGGTCTAACAATAAGAGTGGTTCATAGGCAACATAATTTACTATTCTCTTATAGTGAAGCTTCCAATAAGCATCAAACCTGTCAGTCTGTTCTTTAGATATTCCTATAAGCATCAAGGCTGTCAGTCTTTTCTGAATAAGCTTCATCTTGTGAAATATACATCATGCTGTTATTTTGCTTTCTGGGCCTTGTAAATTGTGAACTCCACCTTTGCTTATGACGTTGAATAAAAGGAGTAACTGCAAAATACAATGTTATGATCTAGTTTTTCTCTTGATGTCATGTAATATTCGATCTTCAATTTAAATAGTCATTAGAATTAGAAAATCATTTGCGGTTTGCATTGTATTTCGTTTGGTCTTAAGTTCTAAATTTGAATCACTAGGGTAAGTTTGGATGTACAATGACTGTCTATCAGCAAATCTGTGTGGTTGGACTTATAAATTTCTTAACTATGAAATGTTCTAGTTGATCTTAATAACGTGAGTATCAACGATTCAAATCATCTTTGACCTAATGGAAAATATCCTACATGGCAAAATTAACAAGGTAAAGCACACTATCCGCACCTTAAGAGTCATAAATCTGGGCTTTAGTTTGAATGACTTTTTCTGTTTTACTCTTCTTAAAGAGAGAGAGAGAGAGATTTCTTGTTAGAGTTTTTCGTTTGGCTTCTTATTTTTCTTCTGTTATTTTAGATGTGGTGGTTGTGCATGGAGTGGTAGTTATCATAAGATCACACTGATGTGATTCGATCAAGAGTCGGTCTGAAGGGTCTTGCACATCAAAATAAATGATAGATTACACCTTTCAATGTTGATTCTTAGCATGAAATGTATCCTTACCATGTGCTTATGTGCCCTATTTAACTCTCTCTTTTTTTTCAATTAAAAGTTTGAGATCCATTTTTTTCTAATTCAGGTGTGGCTTTTCATGTTTACAGAGTGCTTTAAAAAATATTCTAAAAGAAGAAAATGCTACAACATTGAGCAGCTCTGACATTAATGGAGAAAAACCAGAAAGAAATGCCCAGACGAGCAATTTTGGAGGTATTCCACTGGATATCACTGTGAAAAATCGCTGAACATATGTTCTTATTTGTTAAATTTCTTCTTGTTCTTTGGTATTTTAGGCCAGAGTGACAGATCACCAAATATGGTTCAACCTCCATATGGGGACATGGTTGTAAGTTTTATTTTGGGCTTCCTTTTCTCTGATAGCATTTTCACCAACACAGAATCTGTTTGTGTGTTCCTTGTCATTTGATGTTGATTTGAACAAACATGATAACTATTAACTGGAAAGGTTTTAACCATGTGGTTGCAGAATAAGCTGGAAGATGGAGTTGTGGAAAGCAACAAATTGGCATCTGAAAACAGTGATCAGACAGATAAATCCTGTGAAGATACATTTGGAAGCTACTGTTTGTGGTGTAGGGAACACAAAGTAGTAATGAGAGATTCTATTATTAAAAAATTGAAAGATCGGTTGTTTATGGCTAGAGCTTATTACCCGAGTATTGCAAAGAAGAATCAAACCCATGAAAAGTTATCTCTTGAACTGAGGCAGAACATTCAAGAGTTTGAACGTACTCTTAGTGATGCAACTACGGATGGTGACCTTCGGGGCAGGTAATCAATTTTCAATGGTTTTATACTCATAGCTATTGGTAACTACTAACTCTCTTTTCTAATATTAGCAGGCACATTTTTTCCATGTTTTATTCCTGTTTTTTCGTGTGATCAGATGCCATTTATTGTTGAAACTTCATGAAACATGTGCACCACTTTGCATGCACAGATCTCCATCACAATTGAATTTTACATACATGGAGTCCAGACTCCAGATTGAATCTTATCTTACTGAAGCCAGATCAGATTCATCCTTCATTAACGTGGTTATCTTTGTACAAGTTTGGTCTAGTGTTGACCTTCTAATGTTTTTGTATGTTATACAAAGGTGCTTGCTTGTGACAGTCAGACGTTCAATCACTTTGTTCATGATCACGGTTGTGCTATTGGAAGGTGGATAGGTGAAGTAATAATTCTATTCAAGGAGCAATTTTAAGAATATAATAGGACTACCGGGGGAAGAGTGAAAAAAGATGACAGGTGGAAATACCAGTGTTATCAGAATCAGTCTGGATCAGCCTGAGGAGGTCAATCCAAACCACATGTCAAGTTAGTAAATGTTTTAAAATGCAGCCGCACCCACGTACCCCTGTTGACGTACATACGTATCGACAGGGGTACCTGGTAAAAAATGACGTACCCTTGTCATGTAGCGTAGGATAGACATTGCATTTGAAGTGATTTGCATTTGTACCACTGCTTCTTCATAATTGTATGTTTCTGAAGCTGCCTTTGTACCACCTACGTTTCCAGTAGCCAATTGTTTACAATATGGGAGTTATTAACAATTTCTTTTTGAATCAAAGAAGTACAGATTGTTGTGCCTTTCACTGAAGCTATTGAAGAATGCATGTGCTGCTTTTTTCATCAAAATATTTAAAGTGGTAGAATTGTAGTATGTTACAACAACCCGACCACCCCAAACACTAGGTTTGGGTTCCTGATTTGTCAAATTCTAACCTGCCTCTTATCAGCTTCAGTTCTAACCTTCAAAAGGCTAGAAACCAGAACAGTTAACCAACTAACCAACCTCCTTTATAAGCCTTTGAAGATTTTTCATAATTTACGATATTAAACTTCTCAAAGAAGGATGATACGATCCACCCACCTTAAGCCACATGCATCTGTGCGTGTGGGACCCAAGGTTGAGTGTTGAGTCGGCTTTGATACCATTGTAACAACTTGGCCCACTCCCATACCGTGCTCCAGCTTCTAATTTGGCTGAGTGTTGAGTCGGCTTTGATACCATTGTAACAACTTGGCCCACTCCCATACCGTGCTCCAGCTTCTAATTTGGTATTTTCCAACTTGCCCCTAGTAGCTTCAGTTTTAGCCTCAAAATGCTAGGAATAAGAACAATTAACAACTTAACCAACCACTTTTATAAATTCTTGAAGATTTCCAACAATCTTCAATACGGGACAATTTCTCAATGCAGGGTGTTACCTTTATCTTTTCGTGATAATTGCTTGTGTACGTATCAAGGGGATTTGATCTTTTTTCATATGATGCAATCTAACTGGCTTCTAGCATATGGGCTTTTTCTGATATGACAAACATAGTCTTTTCTAGTTTCATCTAATTGATTACCCATATGAATTGTTTAGACAGCATCCTCAATGAGTTCAGTTGTCCAGTGCTTGAATGAGTATTTTGTTTTGGTATTATAAATTTCATGTTTAAACTGTTTCAGTATGGAGCTCAAGATACAAAACATGGAAGTTGCTATAGCCAAAGCTGAAGCAGAGCATGTAGACTGTTATAATGTGGACAAGAAGTTAGCACAAATACTAGATATGACCAAGGATGAAGCTCTCTTTCACAGGCGCCAGAGTGCCTTTCTGTATCATCTGGGTGGACAGACTATCCCTAAAAGTCATCACTGTTTGTCAATGAGATTGACTGTGGAATATTTCAAATCTCACATGGATCATGCTGGTTCATCTGTGATTGGGCATTCTTCTGCTGCAGATGTTCATCATTATGTGATATTCTCCAAAAACATACTTGCATCCTCTGTTGTTATTAACTCGACTGTAACAAATGGCAAGGTATATCTAACTCTAGGTAGACCCTTTTATCTCTTTTTGAGCTAAAACTGAATGTAGAGGCATTTTACATGTTGCAGGAAAATGGGAGGATGGTCTTTCATCTGTTGACTGATAATCAGAATTATTTTGCCATGAAACAGTGGTTTGAGAATAACAACTATAAATTGGCCACCATTTATGTAGAAAATATGGATAGTTATAAGCTAGAATATACTGCTACCGATCCTTCTAACATGTTGCATCCATCTGCATCAGAGGAGTTTCGAGTGACAATCAGAAGCAATGCACAAGCATTTGTTGTACCCAGAAGAACTGAATACTTGTCCATGTTCAGCCAAGCATACTTCTACCTTCCAGAAGTTTTCAGCAACTTGAAAAGGATAATTGTCTTGGATGATGATGTTGTTGTTCAGAGAGACTTGTCACCTTTGTGGAGCCTTGACCTGGAAGGGAAGGTAATTGGTGCGCAAAAGTTCTGCAGAGTGAGGCTTGCTCACCTTAGAGGTTACTTGAACACAGAAGGTTTCAACTATGATGGCTGTGTGTGGATGTCGGGGCTCAGTATAGTTGACTTGGAGAGATGGAGAGAATTGCATCTATTCCACAAATATCAGGAGTGGCTAAAAAAAGTAAGTAGTGAAAAGCCTAGTTCTGGACCTCTGGCTGCATTTATCTGTCTTTTTGCAAGCAGCTTCATGTTGCTGGTTTCTGCTTGGTGGCTGCTAATGTGTTTTCTTGTAGGGATCATATAAGTCCACCTTTCTTTATTTAAATTCTCATTTGTTATTTTTAGGTGAAAAAAATTGATAGCTTATTTTGATCTCTACCTGCTTGTTAGTCAAGTTGCTTTTTTCAAGATGCACTTTTTCTAAGTCTGTCCTTGGTTTAAAATAAACAGCAGAAGAAGGGTGAGCCGTTGTTCAGAGCGGGAGCTTTGTCTGCAAGCTTGGTGACATTTAATGGTCTGATTTATAGCCTTGATGATTCATGGGTTTTGAGTGGTCTTGGTCATCAATATGGAATAGATTCTAATACAATTGGCAAAGCTGCCGTACTGCATTACAATGGAAACATGAAGCCATGGCTTGAGCTGGGTATCCCCCAGTACAAGTGGTATTGGACACAGTTCTTGAAGAAGGATGACCAGTACATGGATGATTGCAACGTGAACAGGTAGCACATGATGAAATCAGCGGACCTGTGATATGTCCAGTATATCTGATGTGAAATGTGGCGCTCCGGATGGAGGCAGAATGATCAGTCAAGGTTGAAATGAGATTGGATTGACCCTCTTTTGGTGTTGATTCGGCCTCTTCTTATGACAGGAGCCTTCCTCAATAGGCAAGCGTCATTCTATTCTGTTTGCGGCGCTTTTGGGAGACCATGTAGGCCGTGGGATGGTATGAGTAGTCCGGATAGAAACAAATGTTTACTAGGGGAAAGCCGGAAAAGTTTTTGGAAAAGTAACTGGAAAAGATATGATAGTTCGCGAGTCTGTCATCGGATTGTTTTTTGCCGCTTGCTATGTAAGATAACCTTGAGGATTTAACCGGCAGCCAAATTTACGGTGGCCCCTGTTCAACAAGCATTTTTTCTTTTCCTTGTGGCCTTCATTCTTCTATGCCTTTTTGCTTTTTCACAGTCAACTACTTATTTTCAGCAGGGGTCATTAGTCCAGCAGCTTCAGGGTAATTATTCCTCATTTTGGGCATCCCATTTTCCTGAAGCCTGATTTCCCTTTTTGTCCGACGGAGCAACTTTCTTTTTCTTGTGCCTCATGGAATCTAGAGGTGGTTCTTGACCGAAGCGTAAGTTGATTGCCCGTTAAAAGCTACTTCAAAATCAGTTATTCATGTGCTGTTGGTTTTCATGTGAAGTATCAAACATTGAAAAAGAAAATTTTTCTCACATTTAACAAACGGGTGAAGCAAGCTGGTTTTGAGGCCTGCTTCACCTCAATGTCAACTCTACCTCAAAAATGTTACTACCAAGTTGGAGAAGTAAGAGCGTCTTGTCAACGCTGCAACGCACCCTTTGCAGCAATACACCATCGCAGCAACACAACCCCTTGTGGTCGGCGTCTTTCCCTCTGCAACTGCGTTGCGCATTGTCACGGTCACGGTCATGGTCACAGTCGTCGGCCAGGAAAGGCTGCATTCTCCGGCCAAATAATGGGGGGCAGAGAAGGGGCTATAGCCCCGTCTCCCCACCAAATTAAGGGGCTGCAGCTATGGTGGTGCATCTTATAATAGTGTTTCTTCCTTCGCGAGGGAATTTGCGCTTCTGAAATGTTTCCTTCGATATTACCGCTGATTGGTGCAAGAGAATAAAGTGGCACACGAGTGCACGTGTGAAAAGTAACTGAAACGCAATAGGCGAGCTGCTTTCCATTATAAAAAAGATCGGTTCCTTCTCGCTCACGCATTGGTTGATTTCTCATTCTTTCTTGAGTATTTTAATTTCTTTAGTTAAAAGCACTCTGCTTTCTCGCCAAGCTGGGTCCAATTCCCTGGTGCTATGTTTAGAGGGAAGCCGGAAGGCCATATAGCATATGCAGTATACAACGTAGCAAGTGAAGAGATGTATGCAAGAACTTAATTCCAAGCAAGCCACGGAATTATGGGCTCCCCATCTTACTGCTGCCATTCGAACTGTGGGATGTTCTCTATGAAAGGGATGCGCAGGTGGTCAAAGATGAAATGTTGGATCCAAAGGAACAAGAAAGAAGCAACTGCACTTGAACAACAGGTGTCATGTAAATTAGGGGAGGCAGCTGGCGTTGTTCGACCAACATTCCCCGAGCAGAGGCAGTAAATCGGACGATTAATTAAATTTATTTTTTATGTAAGCACGCTTAGACCAAAACACACACGCACACACTCTCTCTCTCTGTCATGGAAAAGCATGTAGGTGTAGATACTACTTAATTTAATTTATTGTCCACGCCGATTTAGCCAATCTAGCTCGTATAGAGTAGTTTTCTCCAATACAAGCTGAACCATCGAGGGCGGCAGGCATATTTTGCTCGTACTTTTTCTTCTTCACCAACCTCTTTTCGACCCCTTTTCTTCTTCTGTTGACTTTTCCTCAAGTGTAAGGAGCTGGCATGGGGAGGCGCTTGACGATGCCACAAAGCCTGGCGTTTTCAGGGATGTTATTTTCATCGCGAAGGGAGCGAGCTGGCGAGACGACGTTCAGATACAACTGCTGCCCAAGGTATTGCCGGTCCCATGCCTCACTCCTCAGGTTCCACATGCCGGCGTTGTCCAGCGTCAGCAAGATGGCGGTCCATGA
The DNA here is from genome assembly GCA_011799765.1 of Nymphaea thermarum. NCBI lineage: Eukaryota > Viridiplantae > Streptophyta > Magnoliopsida > Nymphaeales > Nymphaeaceae > Nymphaea > Nymphaea thermarum. The sequence continues at coordinate 546,974 of JAANDH010000050.1, forward strand.
CATGGGGTACACCTGAATCGTGTGTCGGCTCACCGCATCAAGGTTGTTGTACAAGCTCCTGCTCTTAGGGCTCCACCTCCCACCTTCCATCCTGCATTAAGCGCGCAGAAGAGAGGGAGAGTGAACAAGAGAGAAAGATCCAACCACATGATCCCGAAGACTGGTCACCCTCACCCAAATCAACTGGTTCCTTCAAAAATCAAACCGAGGATGTGTATATATCATGCCACCCTGCCCGACCGGTTACACTAACCACGCCAATCAAACAACTCACCACTGAAAATGAAAATGGATGGGTAGAGAAAGAGAGACACGCATCATCGACTCACCCCACGGGGAAGAAGGAATAGCCGTCCAAGTGCCACGACTGGATGCCGCGCTCGTGGTTTTCGAAGACGATCTCCACAAAGTCACGGTACGTGCCCTTCAAGACTGCCGAGCGCAGGGTCAGCGGAGCAGACGGCGAGACGTCGCTGGGGTCGTCCACGATGGCTGTATCGTTGTATACCTTCTCCCCCACGCCAAAGTACTGGGCCAGCTTCAATGGAGTGGTAGGCCTGACGTAGGATATGCCGTTAATGCCGTACCTGAGCTTCCCGTTGGCGTCCTTGCCAGCGGAGTTGAGGATCTTGATGGTGCGGGTGATATTGATCTGGCCGTAGTGGTAGGAGCCCTGGGGGTTTGGCCTCGCCGCGCTTGCCGTCAAGTTCCACCTGAAGGAGCGGAATTGGTTGAGCGACCAAGCAACGCCGACCGGAGCCGGTGGCAGCACCTGCGGGGCCGGCTCTTTGGAGTTCGCGTAGCGGATCAGCGCCGTGGCGTTCAGCATGTACTTGGTGAACCTGGTGGAAGCAATCATGAGGTAGTCGCCGGGCTTCTGGTCGGCGGTGATAAGCACGGAGTAGCATTGACCCAGATGCACGTCCAACGAGTCGTATATGTTCTGAACCGTGTGCGACCCTTCTATCTCCACCAGCTGCATTCTGTGGCCTTGCACCCGGAAGTTGAGGGACGTTTTCATGCCGACATTGCAGATCCTGTATCGGTACGTCTTCCCTGCTTCCATGCCGAACACGACGCTTTCGGTTTCAGTCTTGCCGGACTTTCCATTAATGAGAACTCCATCGGGCTTCCCGATGGGCTTACCGACCTCCAACGTCCTCCTCAGGACCTGCGTCAATATTTGTATATGAGTGTCATGCTTTTTCTCTGTTCTTTTTTGCTTTTTTGTCTTGAGACCTACTGACTTGCCATATGGAACGCTAGCTGGGTACGTAGTTTAGCTTAGTAAACCCCCAAGGCGACGGGGAAAAAAATGAAAAAAAGAAAGAAAGAAAGAAGAAAACATACCCCATGGTTGGTGGTGTACCAGTCACCGATGAGCACGGTGTAGTCGTCGGCGGGGTCATCGAAGGGGACAGGGATATAGAGGCGGCTGTTAACCCGCAGGCCACCGAAGGCGCCGGCAGCCTTGTGCATATAGGTTGAAGGGAAATAGAAATAGCTGCCAATCTGGTCCTTGACTTGGAAATGGTAAGTAAGGTTTTGGCCGGGCGGAATGGGGCAGTTGGTTCCAGGCATGCCATCCTGCCAGGAGTTCCTCCTCTGTTGGATGCCGCTCCAGGAGAGCAGGAAGGGCTGATCTAGGTGGTTGAATACATTCACCACAATGTTGTCGTTGGTGGTAGAGTTGATGTTCGGTCCCGGGAACTGCCCATTGATGAGGATGCCTTGCTGCGGGACGCCCAGTGGGGAGATGGTGCCATACGTGATGTTCCATGTGAAGTAGCGATAAGGGTTTTCAGCTTGGATGGCCGTAAAGAGCAGCACCGCTAGCGAAGCCATCAGCCATGCTCCCGGCAAGCACGCCATTCTCTTCACCATTTGCTTGACTGCCTCGCTCCCAAACACGCCCTCGTCTCAATCAATCAATTAATTACTTAATTTGTTGGCCTCTCCTTTCCTCCTCAAGAAGATGCTGAAAGCTTACTTTTGACCCAACGGGACGGCAAAATTAACGAGTGCCCACAGCGGACGAGGGTCACCAGGGCATTAGATGGAAATTAACCGAGAGAACAAGTGAAGAGCTAGAGGAAATAAGCGGGCGCCAGCTAGCACTTCGTCATGATAGGCTCCGTTCCATGAAAGTGGACAACCATTACGAGTCTAGCAATTACCAGAGGACCAAACAAACAATATCAGGGGATACGCCTACCCACACGCGGTAGATGTTGTTGGATTTAGGATTAGCGGGACGCCATTGCGCTGTTCCCCCCTGTGCTCACTTTTTAAGACTTTGAAATCGCAGGCTCTAGGGAGAAGCCAACCGGGATCGTGCCCCTTCATTTATTTTCTCAACCAATATTTAATTTGCCATCCTCTGTTGTCCATTTCCGACGAGAACGGCCAGCCATGGAAGGCTCAGTCAAACTTCTCCAACCCTCTACTTCTCATCCGGCGATGGCGCGCGATGGACATGACGACGATGATTGATGATGCGGTGCTTCGACAGCTGGAAGGCCAGGGCAGGAGGAGGTTGGTTGCCTCTTTCCCGGCCTGGGACTTTATTAGAAGAAGCGTTAGATATAGGAGGAGACTGCGCAGTTTGGATCCGGTGGACTCCCGGCCTCTTATTTTCTACTTTTTTTTAATCTTAAACAAATTCAATATTCTTAAAGCTGGAAGGCGATTCGACACGAGTTAGGAACTGCCAGGTTTTCACTACAAGATTATTTTGCCCCGACCCTTATTTAACGATAATTTGGAATACAAATATGAACATGGGCATGATTTGAAGATTTAAATATAAAGAAATAAAAATAATAATCCTTCTTGTAAAACTAATCATACATATATGATTTTCCGATTAAAAAAGTCTCCCAGAATAACACATGCATTAGGGGGTTAGAGGTGGTGGTGAAGTCACAATTCAAAACCAATGATACACTATAAGACTGCATTCAACAAGTCCTATTGATGCGTAGGTTTACAATAAATAAAATAGAGACTTAAAGTTCTTTTTGGATATACAAGTAGGAGAGTATGAGAACTGAAACACCAGAATTCATTTATTTAGACTTATAAAACCTAGCTATGCATCTAAACAGTTACTTTTAAGCCATTCACGATAAGATTCGAGCAATTAGCTTTAAAGCTTACAAGGTTTTGGGCAAGGAATCCTGCCTCCCCATCCAGTTTCGCGTTGTCATGGAGCACCTCTCTCGCATAAAAAGCAATCATAATCTGAGCACACCATATTTTATTTACATTTAACGCTACCGGTCATGCTTGGGAATTAAAATAGATACAGGGCTACCTCCTCGTGTAGCTATATCTTTCAACAGTTTAACTTGGGATGTTTTTGGGCATAAACAGTTGCTTGTAGATATTCGGCTTGTATATGTTTAAGGACAAAGTATCTTTTACTGTTACTATCCAACCCAACTAACCTCTTGGCCAACCTCTAACATCAATGCAATAACGTATAACGGCAGTGATTTAATGGATATGAAAGACAGAGTCTCTTTTGTTATTAACGCAATGTTGATTGTGATTTCATGATTATCAACCACAATGATTTAATTTAGATTTGGTTGTCACTGTGATGTTGAAGAGGGTGATGTCATTTTCTTATAGCAATGTACACGGTAAATCACCATAGCCTTTGTATTTGGACATAAGACTTGGATTTAACAATGTCAGACCATTAGTAGCGGGTGCATGTAGCGATATAATATATAGATTTAACTAAAGATTTAATCATGCATTCATTTTAATAATAATAATCTATCAATAAGAGGGTTAACATTAGTGATGCCTCTAAATTTAGCTTAGACAAATTAAAGACAATAGTTTAAACAAAATAAATGTCTTCAACGGACTGTGCTCGTAGGAAACTCTCCCATGATGCATTCATCAGCAAAATCTTCCAAGTTCTTGATCAACATGCAATGATACGCTTGTCGAAAACCTTTCAAGCCGTTTATCTCGTACTTATGAGACCATTGTGCCAGCTATAAGCCAACTGGCTCAGATGGCCCTTTATAGGTGCATCATTAGAAGATGATCAGGAACTTCAAAGTTTTAGTAAGGTATATGGTTGGCTACACTCCACAAGTCCCCATTGGTTTTTGCTCTCAGATCTCTCCCCCTCCTGTCAGAACCTTCTCATTCTTCAATCCTTCCATCCCTTCCCCATAGAGGACTTTCTAATGAGCACTCTTCATATAGAGCCAATTGAAACTTCTAACTTCTTTGGTTAGCTCGTGATGATGCACCCGTAGAAGACATTTGAGCCTTTTCTCTCGTACTTGAGAGATCTTCAAGCTAACCATGAGGCAATTAGTAGGATGGTCCTCGATGGGTCGATGAACGGAAGTTGATAAAGAACTTCGAAGTTTTGGAAAGTTACGATGGTTGGCTACTCTCCTTAGCTCGCTGTTGTTCTTAGTTCGTCCCAATTCCCCCTCCTATTATCTCCCTCATTCTTTAATCATGTCAGCTCATCTCCATTTTTCTATCATGCAAATCTCTCTCATAGTCATCCGTCCAACTAACAAGGGCATTGGTTTTACCGCTGCTGCTAGTGGTGGTGGAGGCGGCTTCGACTCCCCAGGGGTAGAGATAGGATATGGAAAAGCTCTACAAAGTGAAAGCAAATCAGCTATAGATGATTTTACATTACTTTTCTTTATTTCCTATCTTCCTTTTCAAGCTATCAGGATTTTTAAACTACCATATCTTGACCATCTCAAGGCCAATGATTGTCTCTCTCTCTCTCTCTCTCTCCTTATTTATATGTCATTTGCATATTCTCTCTCTCTTTTGTATGATGTCTGGTTAATTTTCCATAATCTATGGGAAAATGGTGGTTCCATTTTTAGATGTAATCTCTTTTTCAAGATCAACTTGTGTTGGACTTATGTTAATGTTATTTTCCTTTCTCTCTCTCTTAGTCTTTTGCATAATCTCTCACTCATAGTCCACTAATTATAAACTTGTTAATTATAAAATTGAATTAAAATTATACTTTTGATTTTAGAAAATAGCTATGTTTATTAGAATCTACCAATGGACTTCATTGGATATGGATAAATCATTCATATAGTCCTTATGTTTTCATACTCAGGGTATTGAATTCAAAATTAAAAAAAATTATTGAGTGAAGTTATATATATCATAAATTTGACTTTTGAGCCATTCTCGAAGCCAGAAAAAATTGTTGGAGTGGCACTCTTTCAAAAGTTAATTTTATATTCTAAGGGGCACTCGTGAACAAAAAAGCAAATCTTTGAAACAGTCAATGTTAAAATCGAGAAATATTGAGGGGCTGATGAGGGCAACAGGCTGCACTAGCCTAAATGTGGCTCCACCTCTGGATTCTTCCCTTCACCAATTTTCTTTTAACTCGCTATGGCATATACGTCTATTCACTTTCTTATTTGGTTCAGGCTTATGTTTAACATCCATGCTAAGCAAGACATGTTCATTTACTGGTTGCAGGCAGATGAAACCTAGGGTGCATCAAAGATCTCTCAATATCTTCCCAAGTATCAATAATACTGACTGGAACATGAGTTTTTGTGTGGCTACGCCTTATGGTGTATAATGAAGATGCAGAGCAACAAAGGAAAAAAAAGGTGCAGAGGAATGAAGTGGGAAAGAGCAGGGAGCCAGAAACAGATGAAAGCCTACTTACACACTTTACAAGGGAATCAGAAGTTGTTGTAACAAATCACCGAATCATAAGTAATTCGGTACCTGCAATCAAATTTGATTCTCCATACCTTCTCGTCTCTTCCAAAGAGAGGTGTGGTAAACAGGCAAGAAAATATCTTCAACAGAAAGCAGGACTTCAGATGAAAACCTCAAAATTCTTTGATACATTATGGGGTCATTTGGTAGCAATGACACTTAGCAAGTGTCCAATGAATCAGTCCAAAATATTGGAACAGATTCGTAGAACCCAAATATGCTCCAGTATTTGGGGCAGATTGGACACTCCCTCAATGTTCTTTCTACCAAACAATGTCTAAGGGGTCGTTTGAGAACAGTAACAGGATGTTACGCTTTCATGCATCTAACCAAAGAATTGGTTAGATTTATTGGACACTTAAAGTGTTTCATAAATATGCCCCACTTTTTTGAGAAAGGAAGGGATGGAAAGGGAGGGAAAGGAAAGGGAAGAGAAGAGAAAGGGAAGGGAAAGGAATTGAATGGAATGGAAAGGAAAAATGTGATTAAAAAGCTTGTTTGGATACAAAAGAAATGAAAGTAAAGGAAATGTTAATACTTTACAATAATACCTCTAACAGTCAAAATGTTTAAAAAATTAAGAACGTGAAGGAAGGGGTATTGTGGGCAGTCAATACTTTTGTTCTTCTCTCCCTTTTCTTACCAATCCGTCCGATTTAGAAGGGATTGCATTTACACTACACAATTCTTTCCTTTCCCTCCCTTCCCTTTCCTTCCCCTCCCAACCAAACACACTTTACCCTTTTCCCTCCCTTTCTCTCCTTTTTAATTAGCCAACCAAACAAAGGAGGGCCTTCCTTTCCTTCCCTTTAAGCATGAAACTCAAAATGAAGTTTTTTTTAATCAGATAACGATGCACACCTACCCGTATACCTTCCCTCCCGTGGCGGCCAAAATGACAAAACGGTAGGTGAATTGGCCGATACGTTTTGAGTTGGGGATGGTTGGTGACAGAATAGCAGCACTACCAAACATCGCGGGCAGTGGTCAATATTTCTGCAAGACAAAGTTAATGTACGTCCAATGTTAGCCAAGTTTGATAGAGGACAAAATTATATCAAAGGTAGCTCTAGCTCTCAAGCTCATTAACTTGAGTTTAGTTAAGCTCAAGTCTGAAAATTACTTATTGAAAGCGAACCCGCCATATTCACAGTAGATTTTTAACTCATTCTGTTCAGCCGATTCATTGAATCTTTTTTGCTGATTAATTCGATTCAGATATTGTCATTTCACTAACGTTAGATTGTCAGGATCAAATTTATCTGCCAATGCTGAAATGAGCTGGAAGTAACTGTTAGATCGCACGAACATCCCTTTTCTTGTCACCTGCCGCCTCTCTCTCTCCTTCGGTTTGAAAATATCGTTCCCGGTTCATGTGTTTTGCTTACGATGGTGGGATGTTGGGTTCACAAAGTTGGTGAGTGGGTGGATCCCAGAAATATAATTAAACGAAGACAGTCCGTGTGTTGGTGTCGCCTGTCGGCGGGGTTGTTGGGGGAGTCTGGAGATTCGCCTCCTCCCTTGTAGGAGAGTGTGAGTTTAGATCCGTATAAATGCTGTTTCCTGAGGGAGAGTTGCCTTCTGAGTCTGTGACCGGGATAAAGGTTTGGTGAAGGGCGGGTGCTGTCGGCCTGCGTGTCATTTCTCTTCCCACCTCATTGGAGCCGGAATTCCTCCCTCCCATTGACCCCCTCACTCGCAGATCTCTTCTTTTTCTTCCGTAACAACAAGAAAGTAGAGATGAAGGTGATTGAGAAGATCAGGGAAGCTGCAAAGGAGGACAGAGTAATCTTCTCGTTCGAGTACTTCCCACCCAAGACCCAGGATGGTGTGGACAATCTGTTCGAGAGGATGGAGAGGATGGTGGCCCACAACCCGTCCTTCTGCGATATCACTTGGGGAGCTGGCGGATCGACGGCAGATCTGACGCTCGACATCTCCAACAGGATGCAAAACACGGTAAGTGTAAAGAAAAGAGAAAAACAGAACACAAAATCAACCGATTCTTCTTTGATCTTCCTTACCCCCTCCTTTGCCCTCCAGTTTCATTCCGCAACGAAAATGACGGAATCAAAATCCGAACCTGGGGGTCCGATTTTGATTCGGGCATTCTTTTTTGCCCGCTCCGCCTTCATCTCTCGCCCTTCCTCTCCTTCTGATAAGACTTGATGGCGCCATTAGGAGCTCCCGCCTCTCCGAGTTCCTGCCGGTCTCACCTCTTTCTGCTTACACCGCAATGCCCTCTCCCCATCTTACTGGCGTCATGGTCGGTTGGCCTTCGTCTTCGTCGCGTATTCCTAATGTCAATATTCAAACCGTCTCCTTTCTCTGCGAGCCCATTCTCTGCTCTTCTTCAGCATCGACATCTTCACATCGTGGTCAACTCATTATTTGACGGGCGTCATTGATTAATGTTATTTGATAAATTCTGGAGATGCATGAAACAATTAGTTAGTTTTTTGTGGTGTTGTATTTTGTTAGATTGTGCACATGGCATTTCTTTTTTGTTTTGGTTTCTCATTAGGTTTGGTTTACTATTTTCGTTTTGTGCAACATTGGATATGAAAGGTTGGTGTTATGATTGCAAATCTGACCTAGTTGCTGTGATTTTTTGGTCACCTAGTTTGATGCAAGTTTCAGGTGAATATCACTGGCATGAGATACATTTTACATTTCTCTACCTTAAATTTGGTAAAAAATTGGATGGTACAAGTTGGCAAGCAATTTTTTGCTTCTTGTTATGTCCTATTATCTGCTTCTGTATTTGTACTGCAGAAAAGAGTGGAGTATCTTTGCTGGAGAAGTGGCGCGTTTTGGAAGTCACTGTAAAGACCTTCAATGGCATAACTTAGACCCACTATTTCAAGAAGCAATTCAGATATATATCCCTTGTGTTACTTGTTTGAGTGTTGGTTTCAGATGGAGTCCCTCTGCATCAAGGGTGAATGCAGAGGGAGAGGGTGGCTCTCTGAAACCCTTAATACAGATGGAGGAAACCCTCAAGTCTCAGTCTCTGCATCGATGCGGAGAGTAGGGAGAGAAAGAGAGCGAGAATGGAGTCATAGAAAATTGAAAACAAAAACCAAAAAGTTATGATAAACCCACTTGCAAATGCTTTGGGCTTCTCCTTGCCACACTAGCATCCATTTCGTCAGGTTCGGATCACCGGTGGATAGCGGTTGCTCAGTTTCACGGCGAAGAAGAGGGGTGGAGAGAAGAGGACAAAAATGAAAGAAAGAAATGTTGAACCATTCCTACACCCGTTATCGACAAATTTCACTTCTGCCCCAACACTTTATATGTATTTTCAAAATGGCTGGGCATCTTTTCACTTAGACGCTCCATGATTTTTTAAAAAATTCGAACGCATTACTTAATTTCCAACAGTTCTGATTTATCCTTCATGCCTATCAAACATGGAAACTTGTTTCCAGCGATACAAATCCAGGTCCAGTAAATAGAAAAGGGTGTTGGAAATCTGGATTTTATTTCCATTCCACCAATTTCTAGGATCATTCCAATTCCACGATTCCAGGGGATCAAACCATACCTTATTGCATCACTAGCCTAACATGCTGTCTTACTATGTGCTAAGAGTTTCTCATTGACATCCCTTTTTGTTAGGTAGCCTGACATTCCTAATCTATCTGTATTGTTGATAAACTTGGAAGTTTGCATGGGATTTAATAGTTTGGATAGCCTATAGCACTGCTGCACTAGAGCAGGCATTGGGTTCAAACTGGTTTTGCATGTTTATGACAAAAAAAAGTTTCAGACTAGGGAAGTTTTGTTTACAATTTTGAACCATGCGGTGTAAATGTCACAGATATCGCGATCTGAACGTCAAAAATCAGAAAAACGAAAAAAAAAGGAAAAAATCGTGATATTTAGAAAAGTCGGGGAAAAATATTTATCACGTTATTATTGCGTTTTTCTCCGGATTTTTTCATTCACTTTTATTCATGTTCTCCTATTAGTTTCTCATTTATTTCATTTATACCTATTTTTTAAAATTTTAAGAGTTTTTCCCAAGATTTTCCAGAAAAAGAAAAAACAATTTTGCTGTTAAAAACCCGAGAAAAATCTCTTCGATGGAATGGTATTTGTGAATTGTGACACTGCGGTGCATATTTGTTTCGATTTTTAATCAGGACTAAAATTTGAAACTCCCTTCCCTTTTTGTTGCTTTTTTCGGATTTGTTATGCTATTACTGTAAGTTCAACCCAATAAATTTATACTGTTACAGTGACGTATTTGGCATTTCTCTTCTGCTGTCACTTTTGATGTGTTTTTTACTAATCAAGTTAGACACTAGTTTTAAATCCGTAATGTTTTGCTAGAATGAAACTGAGGTAACCGAGCTTACTGTCCAAAAGCAACCTGTGTACTATGAATTCCAAGGGTAACAAAAAAAATTCCAGAATTTCAATAATTCTTGGACCATCAAATCAACACAAAATGGAACATGAGATTTTCATTCCATTTTAATTTGAACCCAAATTATTATTCTGGAATAAAAATTTCAGAAACATAATTCTGTTGCATCAATTCGCCATTTGATACCATTGGCAAAAACTCAAGTGGATTTCTTCTTCTTCTTCTTTAACATAAGATCTTGCTGGAATGATTGAAGCATGATTTTGTTGTCTTTGTGGTCATAGATCTGTGTGGAGACCATGATGCATCTGACTTGCACAAATATGCCAGTTGATAAGATCGATCACGCCCTTGACACCATCAAATCTAATGGCATCCAGAATGTGTTGGCCCTTCGTGGAGATCCTCCTCATGGGCAGGATAAGTTTGTGCAAGTGGAAGGTGGCTTTGCTTGTGCGCTTGATCTGGTACTCAATGTTTCTTTCTTTATCTGCTGCACTCGATTTCTGAAGATTCCCTTCCCTGTCATGCATTAAACCTCAATAGCGTCCATTAACCTTCTACTTTCTGCTTTCGCTGTGTTTAACTATGAAACAAGTATCTGCTTCAGAAAAGATACATTAAGTGCCCAGGTCAAGGCTAGTTCTTTTGTATTGTACTTGTGTGCCCATAAGAAAGGCCCTATGATATTCAAAATTGTGCTGCATAAGCAATCTTTGACATTCTATTGCCTGGGAGTTGTGGTTGGGCTGAAGTTTACATGTTATTTTGGACAAGTCCCTTCTCTATGTAAAGATGTTGCTGCCGGAGATTGCGAAATGACCACAAAATTTCGATAACTGAAGCTAGTTGTAATGTGTTCCTGTGCTTTTTTTCCTCCAAAATCCAAATACATCCAAATGCTTTTTATCTATTTATCTCAGTTGTATGAAATTCTGCAACATCTGTATAGGTGAGGCATATACGCGCCAAATATGGCGATTACTTTGGCATAACTGTTGCTGGTTACCCTGGTCAGTGTTTTTGTTTATCTCTTATTAATGGTTCCATTATTGTTCCGTTTCTTTTGTCTCTCTTTTTGACTTTTCTGTTTACCTGATCAAGTATTTCATTTCAGAGGCCCATCCTGACATGATAACGAGTGATGGTGGCGTTTCCGAAGAAGGCTATCAAAGCGATCTTGCTTATTTGAAGAGGAAGGTGATTATTATATGTTCTTTGCAGAAGCATGCCTCCTTTAGGAGGTAGTGGAATGCTAATGGTCTTTTGGCACATTAGGAAACAAATATTTTTTTTTTTCCACCCAAATAAATAGAGAAGCCATTCTTGGGATGGGATCATGGGAAACCTAGTTGCGCTAGTTTACCTTGCACCTACAGTTGCCTCTGTGACCATGTAAGACCCTTAAGTGAAGCTCTGTGAGCGTTTATGACCTTCATCTGGCCATGCATGGTAGGACTTAGTCTTGCAAGGTTTATGCAATGAGGTTGTCCAGACGTCTGGGTAAAGGCTCCTTTCCAGTTGCTCTACCCAGTTGGTGATATGTGTGAAAGATCTTTCTATTCTCGTTTTCAATTTCTTGAACAGTATATGAGCTAAGCTCTCTCACATTCTTCATTCCTTTTTTTAATTAGTAAAATGTAAAAAAAAATCAAGTTTTAAGCACAAGCAGCTTTCATGTGATTGTTCTGAATGAACTTTTGCAGTTTTGCTCCTTCCAAGAATGTCAAGGGATGTGATGTAGATATTCTGGATACCTTTCCTTGAAATACTAGTTATTATGGTTTTTAAATTTCATGTTATCATCATGCACTTGAAAAAATGCAGAAAAATTGATTGCGAAGCCCCACTTTTGTTCTAGTCCCCTAAGAAAAAAGCATCAAGCAGATGCTGCCAAGACCAGTATTATTTAGTAAAGAAGTGCTTTTGGTACTTTTAGATGTACTCACAAAAATTTGATTACTATCCCTGAACCCATTTTACCAAAACAAAGCAGGAGGACCCAGCTTAGGGGCAATTTAGATACACCGGGGCGTTTGTTTCACTTATTATAATTCAAGTAACAGATGCAAATCTCTGAAAAGGAAATGAGTTTTAATTTAATTTGCATAAGTATGTTATTAGGACATTGAGGCTTCCTTTTATGTTTTTTTACAAATATAAATACTATTCAACAAACTCTCTTATCTGTGTATTCTGCTTCCGTGCAACGACAAGCATAGACCAATCTAGAGAAATATTGGTTGAATCTTATTTTGTAACACCGTGCTTTGAGAAGTTTAGACCCATGTTGAAGATTGTGAGAGCTATTCAAAGACTTATCAAGAAGGTTGTTAAGTAATTGGTCATCCTGTTTTCTAACCTTTTTGAGGCTGAAATCAAAGTTACTAGGAGCTGGGTTAGGATCCGCCAAATTAAGGGCTAACCTCAGTGTGGGAGTGGGCCAGGTTGTTGCAGTGTTATCAGAGCCAGTTCAACACTCAGATTTGGGGTCCCACATGCACATATACATGTGCCTTAAGAGGGGTAGTGTGTGAAATTTTAGTCTTGTATTAAAGATTTTCTTCAAAAATTTATTAAGGGGCTTGTCAAGTCATTGATTGTCTCGGTTCCTAGCTCTTTTAGGGCATGCCGAAGTTGTTAGGGGGCATAGTGGAATCCACCAAACTGGAAGTTAGAGCCTGGTGTGGGAGTGAGTCATGTTGTTATGGTGTGGGAGCCTGGTTGTCTTAGTTTCTAGCCTTTTAAGGCTGAAATCGAAGCTGCTAAAAGGCGGGCTGGCATCTGTCAAACAAAGGACTCAAGCCTACTGTAGGAGTGGACCAAGTTGTCACATATTTTCTCTTATCCTTGTTGATATTATATTCTCTAGGGAATAGTGTCCTAGAGTCTTATTTGTTATCCAGATTTTTTTTTCATTTCTATATTTATTAATGAACACCTTTTCTGTTATTTATTATAAAAAGATAATTGTAAGCATGTTCAAAGAGTGTGTTAATACCATCTTGCTTTCTATTTTGGTGGCTGTTGGTGTTTCCAACTTGAGCACATGTGTGATAAAAAATTATCTTAGTCAAATCTGGGCTACTCAGAGAGATCTAGGGTGTAAGGCCAAATTTTGAATGAAAATTCATTATGTAAGTTCTCTGGCACATGATTTGACTCTTCAAACTGAAGCTTGCATCTGGATTGTTTTACTCAAATTTATACTAATACTAGGAATAAGAATATTTGTTTGAGATGTCTGCGATCTTTGTAAATGTTTTTGTTCACAATAGGAAGCTAAATATTGCTAGAAAAGCAGCATTTTTTTAATCTGAAATTCATTCATGATTTTCAATTTTTGTGCTTCTATGAGTTTAGTTTATATAGTGATGGTGCCTTTATTCTTGTGAGATGTTGTATCTGATAAAATGCCTTTATATAGGTTGATGCAGGTGGTGATCTGATTATAACCCAGTTATTTTATGACACAGACATTTTCCTGAAGTTTGTGAATGACTGTCGACAAATTGGTATAACTTGTCCAATTGTACCGGGTATAATGCCTATAAATAATTACAAGGGTTTTTTGCGCATGACTGGATTTTGCAAAACTAAGGTACGCTCAGTTTCTTCAAGTTTTAATGTAAGATTGCAATTATTGGTGGCTAACAAAGTTAACCTTAGTTTTCTAAGTTGTTTGATATTCATGCAACGTGTTGGTTAGGTGTTAAAGTTAGCTTTTTTCTTCCTTTCATCAGCATACTGCAAACTGGACATGTTGAAATTCATGCATACTTTCTTTATTAAGAGCAGTTATTATGTTGGTTTAATTGTGATGGAGTTTGTGTTTTGTATTTGTTTCCACGTGTTTCTTTGTAGGCGTTCGTCTTCATTTTTAGTGGCTAAAAGCAGTTGGAAACTTTCTCAATCTAAAGGGTTTGTTCTAAACATTAGGAAAGAGCAGCTGATACTATTTATAGTGACCAAGGCAACCAATAGTGAAAGCATCCAAGCACCCACATCAAACATTTTTTCATCTTCTTGACAAAACCAAGTCTCTAAATTCCAGTCCATAAGTTGCATTAGTTCAAAGATCAAACGGTACACTGCGGTTATTCCTGCACAGGTTCTAGCTTCTTATTGGCAGAGCCTGAGGAATCTGAATGAGAATTCTGCTATCAAAATGCAATTAAGATTTATGTTACCATATTAAAGAAGTGATAACCCTCTAGATGATAGTATTTCCAACATGATGTGATATTACTTTGTCAAGTTTGATGGAGACAGCACATTTACCTAGAGAAAGATTGATTTCTCTTGCCCACCTTATGTTTTTAACATGAACTTCATTGCTGAAATAATTTCTTCCTTTTCAAACCTTCGATATGTTCCTTCTCAGAAGCTCGACATTGAAATCTGATACCATGTCTTATGGCTTGAACTTTTATTCTTTTCTCATATTTTTGTTGGGCTCTTTTGTTTTTTATTGCATGTCCATTAAAACATCAAATCATTTTCCCTTTCTGAATCAGGTAATAAACTTAAAAGCTTTTTGTTAGTTATTAATGCCAATGTTATAAAAGGCATAGCGTATCGTGTATCGGTCGGGCAGACCTATACGCCGTATCGTAACGTATCGCAAACGTAGCGTAGTGTATCGTAAAATTAATTTTTTAATTTTAAAAAATATTTAAAAATCTGAAAAATAGAGAAAAGTCATTAAAAATATGAAAAAATGAACAAAAAAATCAGAAATTGAGAAAAATGTATTCAAGTATAAAAAAGATCATCATACATAAGGAACATTCATGTGTATCAAGTTATCAACTATCAACGACACATTCAAAAATAAGAAATCAGATCTTCAAGAATAACATATAAACATCCATCACTATTTTAAACTTGAAAATTTTATAGAATCTGAGGACTAGAGTCCTAGGAGTTGGAGTTTTAGGACTTAGATAGTTAGATTACATCACAATTTTATAAGTTCAAAACATATAGTTACCATCTTTCCAGATTCAACAATAATATCTCCCAAATTGATGGATCCTTGATTATTTTTTATGAAAATGGGAAGAATATATCCCTCCTACGTCTATTGGAGTCTTTAAATACAAGAAGAGAGAGGAAGAGGAGTGTTTAAACTTTTAAAAAATAAAGAAATATGTGTTTTCTCCTGTATCGTACGATACGGGGGTGTATCGCCCGTATCGTACGATACGGCCCCCGTATCGCACGATACGGACGATACACGTACGATACGCACGCGTATCGTTTATTTAATGTGTATCGTATCGTTTATGTTGATACAGACGATACGTATCGTACGATACGCGTCCGTATCGTACAATACGGATAACACTGATTAATGCACTCTATGTGTTTTTATCATCTCGACAGTCTTGAACATCATAAATATATAACATATGGAGAATTAATAGACTATCTGATCGTGTCATGGAAAAAAAATTTGTTCAAGAAATATTTTAAATGTATTTATTTGTATATAGGTATCATTACCGAATAAGCATAAGCAATTATCCAATGTTCAACATGTCCTGTTTTTTATTTTGAATTCTAAACATTAATTGAACCTGATTTGGAGAAAATTTGGTTTGCTGTGACATTTTATGTCTCCAATGTAAGGGACCATAGGTTGCATTAGCTTGATATGTCGTATTTTAATGAGCAAAAGCATGATTTTAGTTTGGTCTCTGGCAACTTTTTTCAGTACATTTCTTTTCCTTGTGCATTTGAGCTTATGGACCTCATTGCTTTGGATCCACTCTATGACCCTTGTTTCAGTTTATATCTGTGAACGTTTTTAACGAACTAGCTCATGTGTGCTAAAATATCCAGAATTTTAGTTAAGCACTTCAGGGACCCCTGGTCATTGTTTCAATTGTTTCCACTGGGCTTATCAAGTAAATGTATGTGGAATCTAGACAAGCTTATCTACTTGGGAGTCCAGTTTGAAATTGCTTAATATTTCTTCATGGTTCTTAATTGACGTGTTTCTGCATCCATGCATCTAATTTTGTGCACAGATACCAGATGAAATAAAGGCTGCCTTGGAGCCAATAAAAGACAATGAAGAAGCAGTAAAGGCATACGGTATACACCTTGGAACCGAAATGTGCCAGAAAATTTTGGCTCATGGTATCAAAACAGTCCATCTGTACACACTAAATATGGAGAAATCAGCACTAGCCATATTAATGGTGATTGTTTCTTGATCCATTCTTCTGTTACTCCCTAATTTTTGTCTGGTTTGTCTCTTGGTTTTCTTGTCAGTCTAACAAGCAACTATATTCTTCAGAATCTAGGGTTAATTGATGAAACAAAGGTACAGAGATCCTTACCATGGAGGCGTCCAACAAATGCATTTCGTTCAAAAGAGAATGTTCGGCCTATATTTTGGTACCTTTGCTCTCTGCACCACTGTTGTATCATAAGATAGCATGTAATTTGATATGTTACTTTACAGTTTACATAACATAACTATGATGGAAAACAATACATTACATTCTTGAAACTAGTTTGAGGGGTGTAACCATGTTGGAAGATGATACAATACACTCTTGCAACTAGTTTGAGGGATATAACTATAACCTATCAGTCATAACCTATGATACATACTATGTGCTTTATGGTAAAATACAGGTTGCAACTTACTTTACATATTGAAATCATACACAAATATAAAAAAAAGTTGCCTTTATATTTAAATAAATTTTTGAAGGTTGAATTTAAGTTTGACATGAAGGACACTCTTATACAGTTAAAAAAAAAAATTATCTCTGATTTCACGTAAAAAATTTTAGAGCTCTCATGGCTTTTCTTATGAGCATTTGCTTCTGCTGTCCAAATTTTTTGTCAAGTAATTGTGTTCCATGAAGTTGTTTAAAGAAACTAAATATTGAAGGAGTAAGTCATACGCAATGAAAACTTATTCACTTTGATACCTATTTAAGGGGTTGAAATCTGCTTTCTGCTGGATGTTGCCAGATGACAAAAAGTTAAAAACTGTCTCTAGAAAACAGCAGCCATGATGCTAAAAAACCAACTCTAGAAAACAACTGCCATGAGGGAGTTGGCAATGGTTTATAATATAGTGACAGCTTATGATGGTTTTAGGCTTTTAGCAGCAATTTATGTTTCTCCCAGTCACGGTTCTTAAATTTTTTGCTAGCGGCAACATCCAGCAGCCAAGATTTCAATTCTCCTCTATTGAAGTGTTGGGACTTGGGAATAATTTTATTGGTCAATTTTGATAATTTCTAATGGAAGTGTGCCTGTTGTAGGTAACATTTACTTTTAATTTTTACGTTTACACTATTCATGTATTTCATGCAAAGAATTTTCTCCATTTTTTTTATTATTTTAATTATTTTATTTTGTTATTTAGTGATTTTTTTTAATGTTATAAAATTAGAATTGCAAGTTTTTATGTTATTGCTTCATCATATATATAACTTCATACCCAAATTGATACAGACTAGATTACACCTTAACATGTAGGTTTCCATGTCTACTTGATCTACTTAATTTTTACTAAATTGTAATTTGTAAGTAGATGCCTGTGATGGAAATTTTTTTTCATGAACTTTCAACTGTGCCAGGGCAAATCGTCCAAAGAGTTATATATCTAGAACGGTGGGATGGGATCAATATCCACATGGGAGATGGGGTGATTCCCGTAATCCTTCTTATGGAGCATTGTCAGATTATCAGGTGGGTAAGTTTAACGCAAATGTGATTTGGTGTGCGTGTTCTTTGCTGTTACAATTTTGCTTTTCTGTCTGATGCTTGTCCCAGTGTGAAGAAGAATGTTAACTTTGAATGTTATTATATGCTGTGCGACTGAGATATTGTTTGAGAATGGAACACAACTATAACTTTTGAATTTTACTATATATCTATGTATATCATATATCTTAAAATATATATTTATATATATCATATATCATAGATAAATCATCAAGTCATATGGGTGTAGAAATTTCTCATATAGGCATAAAATTTTCTTCCATTTGAAATAATTCTGTTTTTAAGTTAAAGCTTCTGGCTTAGGTTTTCTGTTGGTAACTCTTTTGTTCTGGCTGGTGTCCTGGCTTACAACTGATATATTGTTCCAGGCTCAAGTGAAACCATTGTTACCAGCATTACTTAGAGTAAGTGGGAATCCTGATTCTTGGGAATCAAATGTGGAATCCATCTGGATTCCTGATTTGCAGTCATGGATGTTCCAATCCATGTCATTTAATTTAAATTGGCCTTGGATATACGATGTCTACTTGGACTCTTGATTATTTGTTCTCTTCTCGGTTTTCTTCTTGTCAGTTCAGCAAACATTCTTGGTGTTGTAGCCTCTTACAGTCACCATTTTAAAGGGATGAGTTTGTTTCTTTTTGTAGTGTGATTCAGTTGTTAGCAACTTGTCAAAATACGTAAGAGTTTACCACGTGTATTTATTTATTTCAAATTTAAATTCCACATGGACATGGCTGAGGATCTGGGATGGTGAAAATTTTCGTGACGTTTTGAACATGATGTAAGGGGATGTGGAACAAAATTCAAAATGGAGTATCTATGCAAAAATGCACTTATTTTCTCAGTTTCTACAAGTATCATCAGAAGATACGCATTGGTATCTGCAAATCATTTGTGATCGTCAAGTACTGATTGATGGGTTTTACATTTGTTGCAGTTTATGCGTCGACGTTCATGTGACAAGAAAATCCAGGAGGAATGGGGTGTTCCACTAAAATGCATTGAAGATGTACATGAGGTAATTTTTTGAATAATAACAAACATAACAATGTGATGCTTTTTTGTTTCTTTAGTTTTGGTAACTGTGTTTTGATTCATGGCGACCGAGTCGATACTAACCATGTGAAACTGTTTTTGATTTTAGAGATTCGTAAATTGTTGCCTTGGAAAAATTAGAAGCAATCCTTGGTCAGAGCTGGATGGGCTTCAGCCAGAGACAATGATGATAAACAAAGAGCTGGAGACTGTTAACTCAAAGGGTTTCCTTACAATTAACAGCCAACCGGCAGTCAATGGGGAAAAATCTGACTCTCCTTCTGTTGGTAGGCAAATAGATCCATGCTGTGATTTGTTCTGGTTTTCTTTTGCATCAGGATAACATTTTAGTTATAGGACTGAGGCTAGAAGTGGAAAACTATATATCATGTATCTAATAGTACTTGGTTTTCACAAGGACCACAGCATCTGATTCTCATCTCCTGGGCTGACAAAGAAATAAAAAAGCATCCAAGAATTATCAAGTTCTTGAAGCAATATTGATGCTAAATTGTGAACCATTCCCACATAATCTTCAAACTTTCTCCAATTACTTGAGATTAGCTTTATGATCCCTTATGTCACATGTGTGTAGCGTGTGAGTGCTGGTGTGTGTATATATATATATATATATATATATATATGTGTGTGTGTGTGTGTGTGTGTGTGTGTGCATACCCATGAGTATGAAAAAGTTAAAAGTAAGTAAATTCTCTTATAATAGGCCTCTTATTGTAATAAAGAGAAGATGAGGCTTCTGTTTGGAAATAATAATAAAGAGGAGCTTTGAAACAATAAAAGGTTTAGGGAACCCTAATCTTGCATTTGGCTGGCTGATTGTTCGCATTCTCCTCTCATGCTGCCAAGTACGTTCTTTTACCCTCCACTTCATTTTCCTTCTCCATTCTCCTCTTAGCCCACTTTATAAGCCAATAAAAATTTCTCACAATCCTTAATACAAGACTAAACTTCTTAAAGTGGGCTGATTTAAGTGATTAGTTGTCTTAGTTCCTAGCTTTTTTGCAGGTGGAACTAAAGCTGCTAGGAGGTGGGTTGGGATATGCGAAAGTAGGATCTTAAGCCTAGTATGGAAGTGAGTCAGGTTGTTATAGACTTATAGTGGCATCACAGCTGGTTCAACACAGACTTAGGACTCCACACGTGCAGACAGGTGTCTTAAAGGAGGTGGATTATTACACTTTACTTTGAGAAATTTAGTCATGCATTGAAAATTGTGAGAAAATTTTCATGAGCTTATAAAGAGGGTTAATTAAGTAATTAGTTTCTCTGGTTCTTACTTCTTAGCCTTTTTGGAGCTGGAACTAAAGCTGTAGGGGTAGGTTGGGATCCGCCCAACTGGGATTTTAAACCTATTGTGGTAGTGTACTAGGTTGTTACATTGAGGACCTCACCTAGCAATACCATACTGTGGGCAGTGTATTCTGAGTCTTATCAAGGTTGGTGCAGTGCCCCAACATTCCATGTTGATTGAAGTCATGTATCATAGGTCAACTCTACTTCTTCATTTCATCTCATCTAGAGTTATGAGTTTACACGTCCAAATTCTTGTTGGTGCACTGTTCCTAAATCTTGTGCTTGTAGTGTGTCACTTTTTCTTGATTTTGCGGACATAGTTGTTAAGGGATTAGTCTATCCAACTAGGCACCGAGTTGAGTTGGATAGGGCCTAGGCAGCATACTAGTCCTTGATGTTCGAATGGGTTGGGCGCGTTTCAGGGGCTAACTAATGGAAGAGCCTATTATTGTTTTAGGACTCCCTCTCTATCTTTCGATTTTGTTCTGAAAGATCCATCAGGCATATGAAGATTCAACGTAGCACTCTATATATATTTTGTTTTATGTTTTTCTACATATGTTGTATGTTTTTTTTTTGTACATTCCATGTTGTGTATAATGCCTTGTATATATTTCATATATTTTATATCTTGTTAACTTGTGCTTTATAAAATATATTGCTTGTGTGCACTGACCTTAACCATATGATTGATGATTCGTCAGGACTCAGTAGACACGTGTAAAGTAACTTTTCAAAAGGTTAACTAATAATTTACCTTTACGAGTTGGCAAAATCTGTGGTCAAACTACCAAAGATAATGAAATGATATAGAAGTATGGATCACACACACACACACAGAAGATCCTTGGATTTCTGATTTCTCTGTCCGGGTTTGGATGGAGAAATTCTTCGGCCTCTCATAGCACATTGTCTGTTCACTTCACACCCACCCAATGCATTGAGTAGCCATGATTGGGCAGATGACTAGATGGTTGGAGGATTTCATATATATATATATATGAAATCCTCCAACCATTTTGACCACTTGGGTAAGAGGCAAAAACCTGATGTATTGAAATTAATTGTTAGAATCTTTTTTTGAAATCTAACCTTGTAGATATGATCTTATGAGTGATTTTATCAGAAACATATATTAAGTTAG
The DNA here is from genome assembly GCA_011799765.1 of Nymphaea thermarum. Lineage (NCBI taxonomy): Eukaryota > Viridiplantae > Streptophyta > Magnoliopsida > Nymphaeales > Nymphaeaceae > Nymphaea > Nymphaea thermarum. The sequence continues at coordinate 568,360 of JAANDH010000050.1, forward strand.
TTGTTTTCTTACTTAAATAATGTTTTTTAATAGTAAAAAAAATGAAAGGCTTGTATGACATCAAAATTTTGGTAGTATAAAGATTGATTTTTTTACAAAGACGACTTGAGCTAAAGCATGAATTAGTGTTTAGAAAGTAGAAACACATTAGCAGGTTCATATTTTGTTTAAAGTTTTAAGCACTTTTTAACATGAATTTAAGAGGTCTGGAACCTACCAATCACTCATACATGTATATATATATGTTCTCTGCATCTGATAATTGTTGTGTATTCATTTACTTCACTTTTTTTTCACTTTTAATGCTGTGTTGTGTGCCTCCATATTAATTTTGTTTTACTCAACTGACTAGTTCCTAATAGTCACTCCAAAAAAGATATTTCCTTCTTCACTCCATGACAACTTCAATCTCATTCAGGGTGGGGTGGACCTGGTGGATATGTTTATCAGAAGGCCTATCTAGAGTTCTTCTGCTCTCCAATTAAGTTAAATGCACTTGTTGAGAAATGCAAAGAGCTACCATCTCTGACCTATATGGCAGTAAACAAGGACGGCGATAGCATTTCAAATGTAGAATCAAATGATGTAAATGCAGTGACTTGGGGTGTCTTCCCAGCAAAAGAAATTATCCAGCCTACTGTTGTAGATCCTGTTAGTTTCATGGTTTGGAAGGATGAGGCTTTTGACATTTGGACAAAGGGGTGGGCTTGCCTATTCCAAGAGGGTGATGCATCGAGGCAAATACTAGACGAGGTATTGCTCTTCTCCATTTCAATTTCCTAACTGGTGACTGGGAGACGGTCTATGATAGAAAGTGTTGGTTATGTTGACTGCGTATTCTCTGTCATGGCAGGTACGAAAGAGTTATTTCCTGGTCAGCCTGGTGGACAATGATTATGTGAATGGAAATATCTATGCAGCTTTTAAAGACATCTGATGATTTAGAGATGCTAAGGATAAATCGAAGTATTATCTATTGGAAGAGTCCGGTCACAAGCCAGCATACTTGGGAGATTTTCATTATTTCACTAATGAGATTGTTGTAGCCACTTGAAACTGATAAAATATTGATATCTAATAAAACTTGTATCTATCTATTGTTTGAGTACCACGTGCTTCCATCTTCTATTCTCCACATTATGCACACCTGCACACACTGGAATAGTTGATGAAGGAAAGTGTTAGGCATGTTGACGGCAAATCTATGTCATGGCAAGTTCAGAAGAGTTAATTCCTGTTCAGCCTGGTGGAACCACCACCCGTTTCCAAGTCGGTCTTGTATAACGTGGAGGAGACCACCTTTGAACCTGTTGCAGGACATTCATTAAGGGTGTCCTTGAACCATCACCCTTTTAGCCCTTCCTTCTTTTCGTTGTCTTCGAAAGTTTGTGCAAGGATAATGCGTCAGAATGAAATGTGCAAGACAGGTTACCCCTCAATAACTTTTTTCCTCGGAAGCTTTTTTCCTCTGAAAGTGTATCTGAAGAGCCTGTTCTCGCTGCCATGAATAAGGCTGAGATGTTGGAATAGTTTACTCAATAGGTTTCCAAGGCCTCCACAGGCCCAGGATGAGCATGAAGCAGGGAGATGGGTAGCCAAGGACAAAATTGTAATATCACCTCAAGGAGCATATTGTTAGCGTCAGGGACTCAGGATTTTCCTAGGCTCTCCTTGCAACTATCTTGAGTCACAAGGAAGCTTGATTGCTAAGAAAATTTTGATATCAACCCATGTGATGGCCACACGTTCACTTTATAGGCTTCAGGAGGTTGTGAATGTCCCTACAAATATCAGGGGCATTTTAGGTTGAAAAGGTTCCGACATTCTCTCACGTGGCCCAATAATATGTGCCCAGACGGTTCCGAGGTCGTTTGATTGCACAAAAACGCGCTGGAATGGACAGGCCGTTCCGTTTTTGAGAAGTTGATGCAAACGTCAGACGAAGAAGAGGCGGAACAGGTCGAACAAAGAACATATCAAGGGGGTATATAGTCTGGAGGTGTTCCTTACCGTGGAACACTGCTCGACAGAGAGCCTCTCGTACAGCGTCGCAAGCCAGAGTCTCGACTCTTGACCTCTCTGCCCTGCAACTGCAAGCCGTATGCCTCTACCTCCTTCTCCTGACCAGCAGTGACATTCTCTGATGGTGTCTATAGGGCCATCGGCTTATCTCTCTCTCTTTCTTTAGCCCCATGGACGGCGCATATTTCGGTTTAAAAAGAGAGAGAGAGAAGGTCGAAAAAGTCGAGCAACTCCCCGTGACCCCCTCTATCTCCCTCCTCTCCTCCTTTCTTTCCCCGATTTCCTTTAACCCCCAAAAATGGACCTTTCTAACAATGCCCTCCTACGTACTGGGACATCGACGGGCTTCAGTGGAATGGAGATGCTGTGGATTGGTGGTGAATCGCCCGCGTCGGACTTCAGTGGAATGGAGATGCTGTGAATAGGTGGTCATGAATCACCGCGAGTAGGCGCAGTGAGTCTTGCCATCGGTGACGCAATATGAAAACAGGTGTGGATTGAGTAATGAGGAATGGCATTGGGGTTAGAAGGGCATCGCCCAGACTCAGAGATGGGCGGTAGCAAGAAAGAAGCATTTAAGCTCCGGCGTGGCTGTTGTGTGAAGATGGGTGTCCAATGGAAATGAAGAAGAAGGGGATGATGTCATCAGATAAGAAAGGAGTAACAGCAAAGGCTGTTGAAAAGCAGAACACCACTGATCGATGAGGGTCTGGAGGAATTTGGTTGATGGTGAAGAACGCTTGCTACTGCATCATGGACCGGTGCACGAACAGAGCACAGAGACAGAGAGTCATGGGAGAGACGCACAACTCTCTCTTTTCTAAGAGCGAGATCTGGGTCGTCCACGGTGTTAGATCGACAGTTTAGGCTTGATGTCCTTTGGTGTATATTTTCTTCAGAATCACGCCCTAGGAATTTGATCCGTGCATTCTATCCTACTTTGAAAAGCTTACGAGATCTAAAACCGATTTGTAGCTCAGCCAGAAAGGTGAACAGGAATAGCGTTTGATCTGAACATAACAGCCAAGCCAGATTTTTGTCTGTTTTATTTAGAGGACAATTTCCAAATCCTAAGACAGTAAATTGACTGTAAATATGTTCCGGAATAAGACAAAAGTATAGCTTTAGAAACCAGAGCCAGCTATTTCTGTTTCTCTTTAAGACACTAAAACGATAATTAAATTGCCCGCTGGTTTCTGTCAAGCTTTCTTTGAAAACAGAAACAGGGGCAAGGTGTTTTTCTCTGCGATACCATGAAGTTTTTAATTGTGCCAGCTTTCTCGAATCGTGCGTAGAATAATTACTACAAAACCGAAGGTTAAATTTGGTTTTCCGCGAAGCCTGTGAGGCCAAGATGAAACCTATTTAGTTCTTCAGAGACAAGGTAGAATTGGTCAAACCTTATCTTACGCTAAACATGCAAGTTTCAGGCCCGTGATAACTTGCAGAATTGTTGCAACGTCCTTTAAATGGCCTTAAATTAATATTAGGTGAATTTGACATTGAGTTTTGGAAATCTATCGGTTTTCAGAGCTTTATTGCATTGTACTCACTACAAAACAATTTTGAGCTAGTTGAAAGTTTGCTAAAGAGAGCAAGAACATCCCAATGCCTGATTGATCCCAATTTTTGAGTTTTCTTAGCATACCAAATTTTTACGTGTTAAATTAAAATTACTGATGAATAGCCAGCGTACAATTGAAAGGCGCTGTGGCGGTTAAGAGCCACAATTTTTTTTGGGGTCCTTTTTAACGGTGAAGAGAGATTAACTCGGCTCCCAGAAAAGAGCACGCCATAAAGGGAGAAAACGTACATCTACACAATTGAAATGAATGTCTGTTTGGTACATGGATAGATGAAAGGAAGGATCAGAAGGTAGCTCGGTGGGCTGGGCCTCCGCAGTGGACAAGGGATGAGATGGCCTCAGGACTTGGGGTCCTCATAGGCCGAGAGCTCCAAGTGGTGTCTTGCCTTGGCCAGCCTCGAAGTAGAAGATGAGCATGGCAAGCATGGCAATACGGGCGTGCTTGATCTCCGCCAGCTTGAGTCTCTCGAGCTTCTCGACGTCTGGTATGTACTGACCATTCTCGATCGTGCCGGCGAAACCGAGGGGGTCGAAAAACTTGCCCCCGGGGTATCCCTGTTCTCCGGTGGCATTGGCGAAGTTCTCCGCAGTCCTCGACCAAGGAGTCGCCCAATCCACAGACTGAGAATCCGGGTTGTAGAAGTCCACCCACCTCTTGCCCTCAACCCAACCCATGAGCAGCAGCTGAGTCCCCAAGAGGGAGCCGAAGGAGAAGGGAGCAATGGCACCGGGATCGGCGCCGGCTTCAAACCAGGGGACGCCACTCCATGCCTGGCCAACGAATATGCCCACTACTGCAGCCATCGCCCATCGGCCGTGTATCAGCTCCGCCTCTCTGTACCATTTGAGGAATGCGGGGTCCTTTCCCAGCCCGAGTGGGTCAAAGCCGTAGTCACCTGGAAGTCTGCAAGGGACGGATTATGATACAAATTAAGTCACTAGCCTTAATCAACATCATCATCATCTTCATATTTTTCTGTAAAAGGAAAGCCATCGGGGCAGGTCAACAATGAAGGAGAGAAACTTACGAGCCATCGAGCCATTCTGGGTCGATGAAGTTCCCCCCACCTCTAACGCCAGGTATCCACGACTTCTTGGCGGCGCCAGCAGCTGACACTACCACCAGCTGCCTGCGAACTCCCGCATGGTAGGTGCTAAGATGAGACGCTGGTGTCCCCAGCTGTTGCTTGAGCTTGCTTCCAGGCAGCAAGGAGGACCTCAGTGGAGACGCAATCGCGGATGTCGCAGCTACCGCCATCGGCCCTTTTTTTCTTCGCTCCTCTCTCTACCTCCCTCTCTCGCTCTTGGACGCTAAATCGCAACTATCGCCTGGGACGATATATCGGGCGCGTCCAGAAGTTGATCTGAAGGCGGGATGCCCGAAATCCGCTTTGGATAGATTTCGGTCCAATGAGAACCACCTCTCCATCGTCGAGATCGTCCGCATCGGAGACACGTGGAAAGAATTTGCTGCCTTCGCTTCTCCGCCTCACGTTTCAGCGGCTTACGTCACAGAAGGGCTGCCTGCAGGGAAAAAGATCTCATCTCCACAGCATTGCTTGAACCAAACCCTTTCTAGGTCATTCGTCTCCCATTTTGTAACCATGGAGCATTGGAATCTGATTTATATCTGTGATGATTAAACGGATGTCTGTAAATTATATATCAAGATAAAAATATATATCGCCGAAAATGGTCTTTCGTTTTGTATCGACTAGTTATCAAATCATTGGAACCCGATTTATTTATATGATTTTTAAATGGATGGCTTCTAAATTACTATAGATTAGAACAAGTCAATTTCCTCCTAAAAAATGAAAAATAAAAATTGATCCGTAGCATATGTGGCCACAAATTTAGAAAATGTCCATTTAGGCCTTCCTTTTGCGCTGCCGGTTGAGTATTAGCTAGAGCAAGGTGGGCTTTGGCCCAGTTTTCCGCTATATTGCTTGAGCACTTAGACTTGCATTGCATCTTCCAAACAACTTACTTGACCATTTCCACGTCTTAATCAATGGTTATCATGAAGTTTTATAAAAACTGTTAGAACCCCGTCCCGTTGGTTGAGCATACTTTATTTATTTGATGTGCCTTGGAAATAGGCGGGCATAGAAATACGTGATCTAAAAATTGGAAGCCTTCAACTCCATCTTCCCAAAGTAGAACGGTCTACTTACACGTCTCGATAAAGTTGGAATTTTTAAAACACATTAGGTTTTATGTTTTTCCGGTGTTTGGTTGGCACTTTACTCCCATAGATAGCATAACAGTGACTACATCCACGACCAAAGTCTTCTCACGCTCTTTCCCAACGTTTCTCAGGACCCAGAGAGGGAAGGGTGACATTATTTATGAAGTCAGGTTGTTGCAAAGAATTTGGCAATTTTCCTTTCGATAATGACCTACCGAAACTTTTTTCCTCTTAATATGTTCCTGTTAAACTTCAATCTTAGCAGCAAAATCACCACCGAGGGAGTCATAGTACACCCTAACTAGAGGCGAATTCCATGTGGCCTAAAAAGTCGCTTGGGTAATATTGCAATGCCGAAAGAGATTGACAGTGGATTGTTTCCTAATGACTGCAGAAGATATATTCGCTTCGGAACTAAGACAAAAGGAGCAAATCCAAATATGAAAATATGATGGACTTTGTCCCACTGTAGGATGACACCATTTTACAGCTCAAGCAACATCACAAAGAACTCGAGTAACCAATTTATTGATGTCTACTTTTTGCCCTCTAAAGAGAACAATTCGTGCAGACCAAACAGATCACCAGGTTGTAAGAATGCCAAATTTTCCATGACTGTCGGCGCCTTTAAATGTCCAGCAAACTGAATTAAAGCCTCCTGACGACCTCTCTAGCAAATTATTGCCTTCTAACAATCACTTCAGTGAATGCCAGACCCTTCTGTATAGTCCCCATGATTGGGAATACCGAAAGAGATGATCGATACTTTTTTCATCATTATAATAAATTAATTACATACTTGTGAGGGAGTCGAAGATCCCTCCTATTCAATACATAACGTGTTTGTAAATCAGCTATGCCAATTACGAGGTGAGCCTTTACCCCATAAATTAACAACCATGGAAACCATTCCATGCATGGAGGAAGTAATGAGAGATACACTTTAGCAACTCAATATATACTCAACAGTAGATGTAGAACACAGGCTAACCAGGTATTATTGTTACTATGATTATCATTACGATCCTTGACCCATTTGAACGCATTAATATATGAAATCTCTAAATTCGATTTGCAACCCGTTATACAGATTGAGTCTCGACACCCCACTGCTTGCAAGTCATATTTGTGTCTCATTAAGTGTGCCCAGTCTGATGCAAGATATGACACAATTTGACGAGCAGAGTAACATTCCTCAAACAAATGGCAGCCACCATGAGTAGCAGCTGGTTTGATAACCTCGTATCTCCCATTTTACTTGATGGAGTTTGTGATTGCCAACACTACCATGCCTTAAGAAAAGGCCTAAACATGACAAGCACGTGTCACACACACAACAATTAGATATCTTCTCCACTGCCCGTTAGACTTGAACCTCTCCATTCAACAACTTACACTCATCTTCATTCATGGATTTTCCTATACATGCTGCAAAAATCCTACCCGGAAATTGAAGCTTCCCCAAGAGTAACACATTGTCAGCTATAGGAGCTTTCCTGAACGTAGCAGAGAAAGAGATGAAATAATAGAAATGTAATGTACAGAGAGGAGGAAAGGTAGATCGATCTATTTCATATGTTTATTAGTTACGAGCTTGGAGGTTCGAATTTGAGAGGCTTCATTTGGAGCCAATAGAAACTTCTGATGAGGCTTCTTAAATTTTTGCAGGACGGGCGTCCAGGGGCAGGCTGATAAATAAGTGACTATTACTGTTCCCAACCTTGTGGTGCAGGAATTCAGTAGTATCCAGGTCGATAAAGCAAATACTAATATACGATTTTGAACGATAAATAATATGAATTACAAATTTACTCGACCTTATGGAAGTCGAGATGTATGAGCTCGAATAAACGAGTCAAATTCTAGCTACTCCGATCTTTCTGCAGCCCTAGCTCTCACGGAACCAAAGTAACACTATTTTGTTGTCCCCTTGTAGGGAGCTTCCATTAAAGACGTCGGGTTAGTTAACCGAGTGGCTAAGTATAGGCAGATACTAACGGACTTCGCTTCCACTGCTGGGCTCCCATTTGGGAACGTGGGAGCATATGGAATCTTGGCGTTTCCATGTTTGTGGGTAAACTGACTTGGGAATTGTGTCAAAAGTTAGATTTAAAGGTATCGAGAGGATTGGCTGCGTTGAAAGGGAGCCTTCTTTCGCACGCTGGTAGGAGGTGTCTCATCAGTGCTAAAGTCAAGGTCTGCCAGTACAGGTTGCTCTCGTTTCGACTGCCCCAAGCATGTTCACAGAAACTAGGCAAACTTTTGTGGATGCGTTGATTCCCAATGTTGCAGCATTGCTCTTATGGTCATGCCAGATTTGCGGCAGTTGTAAGTCGTTGATATTCCCAGATCCGGAAGTTCTAGTACAAAAGACCATAGTTTTCTAAATTGTCGCTCTTTAACCTGTTTTTGGGATCCTTGTTTCATGTCGTGCTTATTCTCCTGTTACATATCTTGTTCTGTACATGGTTCGCTGAAGAGTACATCCACCTCGAGATACCCAGGCAGCTTCTGAAAAAAAGATACCCAGGCAGTCTTCTTCTGAAAAAAAGGTTGCTGACCGAACAATTTTGACGGTTTACAAAGGAAAATGAACGAAACCCCAAACCCTTTGTTTTCTATCTTTCCTTTTGTTTATTTTCCTTTGAAATAAGAAATCTGAAGGTAAGATACAAGAGAAACATCGAGCAGAACAATAAATAGAAAGAAGGCTTCATCAAGACATCATCCACCCCATAACTGGTGAGCAGTTGGACGCTAACCAAGTGAACAAATAAAGACAGCAATAATTGCCAACGGTTCGCCACAACCGAGAACATACACCTCTTGAGATGTTGGGACTTCGATCTTTATACAAACAGAAGCCTGTTTGCAGCCCGCTGCTAATGGCGTTATACAATCTGATGGGACTTTGATCAGTATATCACTCTTGTTTCCCCATTTTGGGCCCCCCTTACGATCTTTTGCCTAAAGCAAGGCTAATCCTCATGCGCCGGCCCTCTAATTCCTGCAACCAACATATAAAGAGAATAGCGTCATTTTTCATTTCTAGGAGAAAATTAGGGTCATGAATACCTCTGGTATATGTCTAGCTTTTCGATTGTTACTCAACTTCGTAGGCTGAATCATCACCAATGAGAATCTCCAGGTTTTGAAGAATAACCTATTTAGCCTTATCCAGAAAAGGATTACCAGCCGGCTGAAGTAGTTTTACCCGAACAAAATCATAAGAATCTCACAATATCTTGGGAGAACGTTCCCCAGAATTCTGCAGGTAAAATTAGAAGAGGCTTGTAACTGCTATAAACTCTACGCACTCTCTCTTCATGCGACGTTTCTTTTGCATCTTTCTCTTACATTTTCTTGATTTTGGATCATGAAAGCTTGTGGTCATATTCAGATGCAAGCCATGTAGCGTACGAAACTGGGGAAAAAGATTCAGGCATCATGATTAAAACGAGAAACCAAATAAGGAAAAAGAAGGACGACAAGATGTTCCTCAATCTCAAGGCTTAGTGGTGTATGCTTTTCCATCGTCGGATCAAACGGTATCCCTTACAAGTTACACAAAGGCGCCTGTCCAGTAACGGCCTAACGGGCTTCACGAGAAGAATAAGAAAAAGAAAAGAAGAGCAAGAGGAGCTTACCACTCCGTTCAAGGACTCCAGTGCAGCTTCCATCTCTGATTTGGAAGAAAAACAAACAAAACCGTATCCGCGAGATCGTCCTGTCTCCCCATCGTACAGAACCCTAGCTCCAACAACATTCCCGTAACCGCTAAACATATCCATCAAACTCTCGGAATTTACAGTCCATGACAAATTGCCCACGAACAACTTGAACTCAGTCTCTGGATAGAGGGGCTCCCGCGGCTTCGGTTTGTCGCTGAAATTCACCCTCAAATTTCGACCTCCGTATTCCTGAAAATTTCGTTTTTCAGTTTCTGCGTGATATATATATATATATCGACCTCCGTATTCCTGAAAATTTCGTTTTTCAGTTTCTGCGTATATATATATATATATACACAACACAAAAAGCAATATGCAAGGGATTTGGCCAATCGTCTTACACTCCCGTCGAGGTTCTCGATCACGGCATTCGCATCTTGGAAGCTGCTCATTGTAACGAACGCAAAACCTCTGCTCTTTCCCGTGTTTCTGTCGTAGAGCACCTAAAACATTCCCTCAGCGATGATAAGGCGGTCGAAAAAGCTTATTCAATCGCTATAAACAAGAAAGGTAGAATCAACCCATCCCAATATGCAAGCGTTTTTACCTCCACAAGTTCTGGGCTTCCATACTCTTGGACGATCGCCGCCAGCTGTGCGCTGTCGCAGCTATAAGGCAGATTGCCAAAGTAAAGCTTGGTATTGGGTGGCGAGGGAGCCGCTTCTTCTTTCTCCTCTTCCCCTTCTCTCTCTTCGACACGGGCAGCTTCCTCGTGAGCCACAGCCCACGAGATCCCTTGCGACCGCCTAGAACTGTTCCTTTTTGGCAATGGCGCTCGAAGTAGGATTAACGAGAGGGCGTCCAAATGGGCGAAAATGGCATGAGAAGCAGCCCATGGCGCAGGTGAGCGTAGAGATAAATTAACACAGCCAACGTCAACCAGCAGGGATTGAGAAAAAGAAACTGGTGTCAAGCGGCAGCAAGCCGCGGAGGTGTTGGCGGCGGCCGAAAAGCAGGCAGCAGCGGCCATGGGGCTAAAGAGGGCTGTCGCACTTTCTCTCTTTCCCTTCTCTTGTTTCGGAGTTCAGGCGCCCATCACGCTTGGGGAAAAGCAGAACGACCCTTATCTCTTCCATGGGGTCAATAACCCCGGAAACCGAGCGTGCGGCACCAATGAAAAAAGAAAAGAGTCAAAAGTCCCCTTCGACTGGTCCCCAGGATCGGCCAGTAGACGTAAAAGTTTTCCCTATCATCGTGTTCCTACAATCCACATACGAATGTTTCAGATTCCCGTTGTCATATTTTAAATTTATAATATGGATCGGAATCTATAAGTCGTCAGGTATTTGATTTGCTTAGATTATAGATAAAGCTGTTCACCAAGTTTTAAAGAAAGGTAGATATGAAACAAAAAAATGAGAACAAATCTGATAGGTCTTTTATAGGTTTTCGGGACCAACCAAATAAATAATATGTGAAATCACTAGAAAATGCTGCATAGTCAAGCCTCTGAAGTTGGGCAACATTATCCCCTAAAAGGGAAAATCGTGCCTTCAGCTAGCTACTGTTCCTCAATCAGTCAAAAGTTGGACGCAAAGAGGAGCCACAGCCACCGTTCTGAAAATCACTGTTGTACATGCCGGAGCGGATACATATCACCCAAGTATTGGTCCTATTGGCTACTTTTGAAAAATAAATAGTGTACCCGACACTAGTTCTTGAAAGATTTATTACCATAACAGCATATTCACAAAAGATGAAAAGGCGAACAAGATTTTCTGACGTCATCTAATTGCAAAACACATCCCTCTCCACGTATCGTACAATAGTAACACAAGTTTCTACCTGCTCTTTCTTGAACGTCTATGTCCACGTGATTTCCTCTTCTCCCTCCTATTTTCCGTCGACTCAAAACGGTATCTGCTCCCATCAGAATCAGAAGAATCCTCCCTAGCTGCACCAGAAGCAGCCCTCGCTGGTCCTCTAAATTCGACTTGATACTCTTGATTAATCCCGGTTTCTCTCTCAACAGGAGCACTTTGATTACCAGAAGAGCCAGATACACCTGATCCTCTCCTAAATGTACTTTCCCCACTATCACCACTTCTCACAGCAAATTCTTTCTCATGAACCATGACTTTACGGTTAGATTGTGCTTTCTCAGAAGGAAATCTTAATTCATCATTAAAATTGCCAGCCACGGACTGGTTGCCTCTTGAGGAAGCCTTTAAGTGATACTTATTTGTCTCTTTTGAGGTAGACACATCAAGGTTCTCCCGGGAGTAAATTGGATCAGGAGGCACCTGCAAGCCGAGCTCTTCGCCAAGCGATGCAAGGAAATCTCCAGCAATCAATCGATTTAAAGTACTGTTAACTCCAATTTTCTTGGCCTCATGAGGGGTTGGAGAACTAGGAACTTCATTTTCATCATCTGAGTCGTCTGAGAATATAGCCTGCACACAGAAACAAATTTTTCAAATATACGGAATGTACATCTCAAATATTCTGACACCCTAGCATTCTAGAGACAACATACTCCTGAAAAATTGTGCAGAAATATTGAACATGTATACAATTGAGAAGATGCTGCACATGTGAAGTTAGCCCACAACACTGTCCATCAAGTGCACAGAACTTCCTAAAGGGTAAGTATTGAAAAGCATAATGCAAGTTGCAATACCGAACTGATACCTTGTACAAATCCACTGGCCTTTGTGTAATTAAGTCAACTGGCTCAGGTGCCAATTCAACCGAGGTTGTTTGGTTTTCCCCATTTCTTGGATCTGTTGAACCTCTACTTCTGGCATCATCTCCCACTTCCTTCATGCTCCGAAAAGGAATTGAAATCACAGGCATGTCCACAATATTTCTGGTTCTCTGCAAGGGAGGAGGCTGCAAAAATAACAAAAAAATAAGTGAAATAATGAAGACAGCATTCCTAAAAGTCGCATGGAAGAAAGTCAGGACTTGCAACTGGGTACCACTAAAATGTGCTGCACAATTTACATATGCGCACTAAATCAACTGCATTCACCTTAACCATGATTACATGTGATGTAACTAAGATGTACGTGATTTAATTGCACTAGGCTGCACATAAGACAACAAGGTCATGGTCCTGACAGTGCTAAGTAATGAAAGCAACAGATTTGCCTGCCTCTACATATTGAACCATCCTTGTACCTAATTTTCTTTTGAGCTCATCAACCTTTGATCTGCAATACCTTTTCATCAAAAGAATAGTACCTCACAGAATTTTTCATACTTTCCAAATCATTTATCTGGTACCAGGATGATGAATTTTGCAGCACAAAAGGTGGAATGAAATGGTTTTTTTAGATCACTCCTATTACTCGATCAAAATTCAGAACTCACAAACAATTCTGATCTCTCACTTGTACACCTACCATAAATGGGTCCAAGGTTATAAAGCATAAAAATTTATAAGATATCATGGTGGTTAAATCATCAGATTTTGCTATTGTCATGTGCAATAAAACTAACATAGAACACCAAAGTTTCATAGAGCCCCTTGCCAGTACCTTTCCAATGAAAGGATCGAGAACATCAAATCGCTTGCATAGAATTGGTAAAGGTCGCCATTGATACTCACTCCTCTTGGGATAACCTCTCATTGATTCTCTTTCATGAACTTCCTGCTGATCATACAATTTCAGTTAGCCACATTTAATCTTGCATTCCTGAGCCAACCTACACATTTTTGCTCATTAAAGTAAAAATAGAAACCCTACCGAGACATCAGTTTTATCCAAGAGGCCTTTCGTAAAAATAATGGGTGACTCGATCAGCTTCTCCTCAGCAGTAAAAGTTTGCATGTTCCCTTTTCCTTTCCCCAAATTCTCTGCCGCAGCCTCAAAATCTAGCCTCTCATATGCCCGAGCTGTCTCTGTCATGGTATTACTACCATCTGAACATGTTGACCGCAGGCCACCTTCGTACTTGTCCTTAAGAAACTGTTCAAATCTCCCTTGTTTGGCAGGATCATCTTTGAAAGGCTTTGCAGATTTTGCAACCTCCAGCTATGCACAATGATGCATCTACTTAGATATTACCTAAACAAATGACAGGCTAGAGGCCAAAGAAGCTTTCCTTGAAATATAAACTATCCAAAGAAACACCTACAATTAGAAAAAGGAAAATTACTCACCATACTTACAGCTTTGGTGAATGTGTCCGATAAAGCAGAACGAAATTGAATAGCTTCCGTAGAAACAGGAGCTGATATGGGATCCATAGAGCTTTTTTTGAGGGATTTCTCACCCAGTAACTTCCCACGTTTCTCTGCAGTCATATGCAGTGAGTCTTGACTAGTTTTATTATTCAAGGAATCACTTCTAGTAGCATGTTTCCTTTTTTCCTCCCAGAGTTTCCTCACATAAAATTCATGGCCATTTCCTCCATTAAGAAAGCAAAATAATGGCTTGTTGCTATGCTTTTCTCTAGAAATATCTTCAAAAGCTTTACCACAACGTGCAACAAATTTTGCCAACCCTTCAATCATAATGCGCAAGTCATTGTCTTCAGGTGGAGGAACCTCTGGGGGAGCAGGCTCCATAGAGCACAATTGTATCTCTGGACGAGTGAAGATGTGATGAGGTTCAAATTCAGGTGGGATAACAGGAGGCTTGAATCTGAAACATCATGCAATACAAAAAGATATTTGTTAAGGAGTTTCCCTCTTAAAATTTTATTATTGATGTTGATACATTGGCACTATAAATTAACTAAAAGCCAGCTGGCAGAAAGGTTTTCTTCTGGTTTCTTATGGAAGTACCAAAAAAACGTATTAAAATCTAGAATCAAGATTTATCATCAACAGAATGTATATTTAAGTACCTTTCTGGATGATAGTCAGAAATTGATGCAACTCTAAAACCACGCACAATACCATCTTCTTTTGTAGACAATGGCTGCTGATTTTCTTGGATCGATGCTGAAGGTTCATCAATTTCCTCGTAATGGGTCTCTTTAACATCAAATCCTGAAAATTTGATATTAGGTTGTGAACAAAATGAGAATCCACCCAGGTAAGAAAACATATTAAGCTGCTTTAAAAAATGCAACACAAGAAAGTAGATGCATAAAATTTTCTTGAGAACAACTTTCATAGAATAAAACTCCTGCAACTAAAGCCAAAAAAGAGATATTCTGCACATTGCTAGTTCTGTATGGCTTTTGCCATATTTTAAGAAAAATGCAATGTTAATCAACATTGCAGTGAAATGACAAAAGAGCTTATAACAATGATTTTGATCATATCAACTTAAAGAAAATTTTCAAAATCACACCTGAAGAATTGGCAACAATAATTTCATTGACATTGTAAAAAGTTAATAAAAACACACCCAAGTTTTGCATCACTAATAAAATGATTAATTGTATCTGGCTTAGTTAGTTTTTTATTAACATCTAAGTAAATATGTGAACAAAATTAAGCATATTTTCATTATTTCATATTATTTATTGAAGAGGAAAATGGTAAAATTTGACCATCAAAAATCTTAGGTGTGCTTTTAACAATATCAAAAAGTTAGGTGTATCCCTATTATTGTCAAAGCCAAAACATAATACAACCAAATAATTCCAAAGTATTTGTAATTCTGCATGTTTTCAAATCCTAAACCATAAACCCAACCCATGAACCATTAAATTTGCTTATTCATTCCTCCAAGCAAGCACAAATCGTGCATCTGATTTTTGCAATCAAACAAGTTCAACATGCTTGGTAGCATATACTAGTGAGTTGAAACTCACCAGTTGAGCCCTGGTGTCAATACACAATAAAAACAATAATGTATAGTTAGCTTGTAGTGCAGGTGCCGGTAAGGCTGCAGCATTTCTTAGAACAACTTCGATGTGCACGTGCGGGCGTGTGTACAGACAGAGAGAGAGAGAGAGGTAGATACCAGACCCTTAAGCACTGGACTCATCAGGAATAACCTAGGCTTTTGATTTAGTCCAGATGGATGGTTGAGAGAAGGAAGGAGAAAAAGAAGATATGGCATTTTAGTCATCCAAGTATAAATTCATTCTTCTTCACTTCTTTCTTATTTTTTCTACCTGTTTTTGCCTAGGCTCCTCCTAGCGCCTCTGTTTTGCAACTTTTTGTGCCAACGGGTGCATACCAATAGCTAAACTACCATATTTCATTTATTACAATTGCTATGCCAAATGGCATTTACAGTTTACACAATCATCAACAGGCTGAAAATATCAAAATGATTTGTTCCATAACAATCGTCCCTAATGCATATTTGGTTATTTCTAGAGTATTTTGCTCATTAAATACACACAGAATCTCACATAAAAAGAGAAAGTGAAAAAAGATGGGGAAAGAGAGACTGCATGAAAAAATAATGCTAACCAGAAGCATATATATCTTCATCCTCTATATCCAAATCTTCTAGCACTCCTATGCCAATACCAGAAGCCAATCTTCCAGCTGATAAAACACAATTAGGGAGGTCAAAACAAATTTCAACATAGAATGGACAAAAAAAAATCCATATGTGATAACTGTGAATTTACAATTAGAAGAGAAGAGGCCATCCTTGCCATAAATGGATCTTCTGTTACCAACTTCTCTGGACTTGCACATCTTCAACATTTTTCTTTCTGAAACATGAAAACTGTCATTGAGAAGTCAAAAAAATTGAAGATTTTAGTGGCAATGCATCTGCATTGTGTATTAAAATTATAAACATAATAATTCATAAATAGGGTCCAGTATCCCACATTCGCAGAACCAGGTAATGAACTCCATTCCATTATTTAATGAAAAGAAAAAGGGCATACTTGCAAGTGTACAGACCTTTAAAATCCGGAGCATGCCTAAAGGGATCATAACCCAAACCATGTAGGTCCTGCTTATTGTGCAGTAGAAAAACCTGCCAGAAAATTAGATGCTAAGAAGAGCAAACTCAATAATACAAACTGCAGAAACTGTCAAAGCTGTGCATTGACGTTGTATTTATGTTGTGCAACAAGAATCTTGATATGGAGAGACATAACTTGCCAAACATTATATAGAAGAATAACTGCAAAATACCTTACAAAAAAAACCCGAATCAAGAAAAGAAAATAACAGACGATACAGCTACAAGTTACCCAAGTTGTATAGTTTAATCCACGGAACAAATCCAAGATAGAAGAAACCAAACTTGGTGGTACTGAAAGAGTATCAGTAGCAGTATACGTTTAGGTGTCTCTTCTCTTACATAGTATGTCTGTCCATTGTTTCCAGTGAACATTAATTATTAAAAGGATTTGTGAGATCAGATGATACAATGACCACTGCAGCCTTCAACTACTAGGAAGAGAAGAACAAAGAGGAGTTACTCAAAAGAATCGGCAGCCAGGATCAGGTATGCACTTTAAATTTCACCGAAGAATCATTATAAAAAAAATGAGCTTAAAGAAGTACATAAAACAATTAAAAAAACCTGCTATTATAAATGTATAACCCATAGCAGCAAACATTAGGGCATGTGGTGGCGTCATACTGTTGAAGACACCTCTCTTTCTCTCTCAACAGAGACCTCAGACCTTTTATCTGCTGCAAGTCTATATATACTGGTTTATTGTTCTTCCCCCATCAGTTTCTTTCTTTATTTTTTTCTTTTTTTTTTCTAATCTGCTCTTATTTTTGTGAACACCATCTACATATCCTATCTGTATCTCTCTGGTCGCCCAAATGCAAGTCCTCTGGCCTGAAACCCAAGCTTTTCAATTGCCTGAAGTCCTATGTGACACGGGTACGCCAGTTTTGGCCAAGTACCCACGTCGGTACGTGGGTATGGCGACACGGGTAAGGCTGTATTTAAAACTATTAAAATTATATTATCAAACTTAATTTTTTCTCTAATTTTTTATTTTCCCTACTTTTATATTTCCCTTTCAATAAGATTCTATATTTTTCTCTCATTTTTCTTTAATTTTGAGATTTTTTGTAGATTATAAGACTATTAATGTTTTTTTTTTCATTTTATCACTTTTGAAAATACAAAATCCGCGTACCCAGAATTTTCAAAATTGAAGTGTCCGAACCCATACCGGCGTACCCGCACCCATGTGATATAGCTGAAATCTAAAATTTGTTCCTCTGCTGCTTCTGAAATCTGCCTGAAATTTGAAATCTAAAATCCATTTCCGTTCAGGCCAATGTTTGTGTAACGCTTTTCAGTTTGCAGATATAAGTTCTTCCTCTCCATTGTTCCATACTTTTGTTTTCATTATCTGTTATATTTCTTGTTATTAATCAGATCTGTCCACACATATTTCTGTTTCAGCCATGTCCCAATCCATTTACTTCATCATTGCTTGCAGTTTGAATGTTGTTGGGCACAAGGAAAAGTACAAATTTGGCACTGACTATTCCAGATATATTCCAGCCAAGTTTGTTAGTGGATTCACCTTCTTCAACAGAAAACACAACAAAAAAAGAAAAGAAAAATAAAGGAAAAGAAGGGTTGATTTTACTATTGCTGCATTATTTTTTACTAGTGCCATACTTCATCATTGCTTGTGCTGTGGCTGAATTACAAACCTTGACTGTGAAATCTATGAATATGTCGGAATGGAAGACTCCGAACTAACCTGTACTAAAGCTATATGATTGAATAATCATCAAGAATTGCCACAAGAACCTCTTATGACAGTGTAGAGGTGATGTAGGCGACACACATTGGTCCTGTTGCTCCCAGTTGAGATGTTTAAGGTTTTTGACATATACTATTGAGGTGTTTATTATATGCACATTGATAGGTCCCTGAGGCAATTATTTCAGGACAAAACTCTAAAGTGCACTGGACTATGCTGATGAGTAGATGTTATGATCCTAAGAGGAAATCAATTGAGACTCCTGCAATGTGTTACTTTTGATGAATTTGATCACCACTTGAATGTGCCTTGTACATTACCAAGAATGGGTGAGGTCAGCAGCAAGAGCAACCAGGAAAAGTTGAAGAGTTTGGTGCCCTTCAACGGAAAGATCTCAACCTCTCCAACCATTCCCATTCAGGAGATAGTTGCTTCTTCACAGGCACTTGATATCAAACGGTGTACATGTTCTTGGCATCCAATTGAATAGTGGTGAGTTATAATAACTTTTCTATGTACTTCAAGTGCTCTTGGTTGCAATAAATAAGGAGAACCTATTACACTCTACTAAACTGCCAATTCCAAGAAGTGAGTTGAAGCCATAAATGATGAAATAGAAGCCCTCCATGAACATGGTACTTGGGAGATCGTGCCATGACAACATGACAGAAATGTGGTGGATGGAAATGATGGTTTATAAGATCCAATATAAACCAGATGAAAAAAATTAAAAGGTATAAGGCACAACTTGTCACCTAGAGATTTGCTTATCAAGTAGGGCAAAATTATGATAAGATCTACAATCCAGTTGTCAGAATGGGGACAGTTCACCTCATTTTAGCCCTTGCCATTGAGCATGGTTGTCACTTAACTAGTTAGGTGTTTTCTTGCAATTGACATTGTTGAGAAAAAGTATGAGCTTGTTGTCTTGAGCACAAAGAAGGCAAGAGGAAAAAGGAGGAGAGGGAAAAAAATTATGATGACAAGACTCAAAACTGACCCAAAAGTTTGGCCGGGTGGATCCCAATCCCCCTCTAGCCAACTTCAGTCCATGGTACCAAGACATCTAATAACATGGAACCAATATAGGACTATTCTTAGTCCACCTGCGAACAATTCCCCTTTCCACTAACGCACCCATATCTGTGCATAAAAGACCCATGCCTGAGTTTTGAAGTTGAACTTATTACCAACTATAAAGACTTGGTCCAAAACTAACGAAAGTAATTGTTTGGGAAATCCTAACCTACACCCTAGCCGGCTTCAGTCAATGTCATAAAAAGACCAAGAATCAAGACAACTAGTGGTATGAAGCCAATGCTTTTAAACTTTTCAAATGGCATACTTAAACTCATTAATTTAGGACTACTTTTAATCTTCTCAGATGGGATCTTACAAAAACTGATAAAATATCTGAAAATACATGTAAACATTTCAAAGTAAAAATTCTCACTGAATTTTATTTACTACTTACAGGGGTACTCTCAGAAACAAGTCTGTCTGCATCCACAAGGTTATCAACTTCAAATGTTGAATCAGACTTACTAGACTCAGTTCGGGTAAAATTGTTTCCCTGACTGCATGAAAAAGCAAGGAATGCTTTCCTGGCTTCTCTGCGAGCATCTGAGAAAAGAGATTAAAACGTATGTGTAAAAAATATCTATCCAGAAAGTACCGGATCACGAGAAAACTAAATACACAATTAATCCCTTTTGAGTTTTCATCAGAAATTTCATATCTCCAATCAAACAAATACAGACTGTTGGAACTTCTACAACCTAACAGGCACCACATCAGCAAGAACATGAAACTGCAGGAAACATAGGAACTAACTCCACAAGCATAAGTGCAATATCTTGCTGTTTATATGTAAACACCACATATAACCAGAAAACATGAAGACACAGTAAAATGAATTTACAATATCAAGAATAGAAGGCGGACTCAACAATGGCCAGGAAAAGTAACTGTGTCTAAGTCTCTAGCAATACTGTGATGCTTTCAACTGAAACATGCTGCAATCTTAACACAGATGTTTTCTTTTCTTTGTTGAAAAGGAAAAGTCCTTCTTTCAACTTTAAAAGGACGACAGGGTCTGTCCTTCAACTATTTAAAAAGAAAACTCTATTTTATTTAACTACATTTTAAATTAACTAATATAAAATATTATATACAAGCACAAACCAATAAAGTTATTAAACAATAGTTGATTATATAACAGATTTTAGATTATTTTTTTAATAAACAATTTGTTATTTCTCCTCTCTCTCCTCTTTATATATATATATATATATATATATATATATATATATATATAGTGTCTATTTTTTTAAAGATTGCTGTACCCAACACCTGTATCTGTGCCTGTGCAGCATAGTGGATCATTATACCTCATATCTGAAAAGACTAAGTGTTCGCATGTTAACTAGCCAAAACTATTTTCAAAGGGGTAGGTCCTATGCAAAATTCTTTAACTTAACGTTGTTCTTACTATTCTTTAGAAAAAACTTTATCTCTCATTCATGAGGGATCAAGTTTTGCCCAAACACAGCTCAAGGGTTCGTGTTAGTCTGTTACCATATTTGAGGCATTGACATGGCCATTACAATGCTTCATCCACTAGAAGTTGAAGCATACCAATGGCATCCACTAGAAGATGAAGAGCACTAGCAACATTTGCTAGAAGTTGAAGTGCACCTACTTCCCTCCCTCCGCCAAAGGTAGAAGGGCAGCACTGTGACGGCACTGGCTTCCTTCCCTCTGCCAATGGCTTTCCAAGTCTCTACTCCCACTCCCCTTGCCATCTTGTTCCTCCTCATTGGTGGTGGTAATAGAAGAAAGGCTGTTCTGTTGCTAAGATTTGGTTGACTTGTTTTGTTGCTTTTGAATGAGAAGAAGGTGAAATGAGATAAGGATGGATGCTTGAACATAGAAAAAGACATTTGTATATAAGAAGACATTGTGTTGTCCTTTAAAAGAACCTCTACATACAAGTTCTGGTTCTGCACACTGTAATCTCATGTAATGTCCATGCTTCAAATGCTACAAAAGTAAAGAGAAAGCATCTCTTCTGAAAACGTTTTGGCATAAAAGCTCTTTTCAAGAGATTACTGTTACATGGCCATGAATTTTCATGATTGAAGTAGATCTTGTAGTTATTTCAAGACCAATTTTAAACCTCAAATCCAGCTCCTCCTAACCCTAATGAGAAGTATGCCACCAACCATCTCAACACAATCTCCTTGAATACATATTACATCCAGAGTATGCAGTAGAAAGGTCATATCCAAACTTGGATTTCTACTACACGGCAACAGGCCAAATGAGTCAATGAGTTTCATAGTAAACACCTTAAAATGGACACTATTTGAAATAGAGATTTCTTCATGGGCCATAGAAAGAAGAATTTCGGACAACCTGCTCACCCACCGAAGGCAGTTGTATGCTAACCATGTCTCTTGTGAATTTTTAACTTTTCTTGCAGGACCAGATTTGGAAGAGGCGCTCTGCAAGAAATTTCAAATATTAAATTTTGTGGACTATCCGGATGTAATGTCCATCCTGCTAAATACAGACGAGGCTTTTGTATACAACATGACATTGTTTTACGAAAAGTATTGGAAGTTTGAAACCAAAGCAGAGAGGAATGACAAAAGCATCACGAGGGGTCCCATAGTAATAATAGAGAATCTTTAGTTAAGATGTGTTCGTCCATTTATTAAGCAAACATATTTGATGTGTTGAGTTAGTGGTCAACGGTCATTAAGAGTTGGTGGAGAATTTTATGTAAAGATATGTTCATACAATTATAATGGCAACATATTCATAGTAGTTGAATTGTTAGAATATATTCGCTGCTTTAACAAGTACAAGAATATATTCCTACAATTATTAGCAATTATTGAGTCCATTGTTTGTTCGCATACGTAAGAGAGGTCTTATAAAAAGATGTTGTAGTGACCCTTTGAGATCATCAGCCTTTTGCGTGAGAAAAACTTGCCTTATGCAATTGCCTGTTGGTTCCTTAACTGTCCACAACGGGTCATATGAAGTACTGGAGTGATCCATCTTTGCAAATGTTGGATTCTACTCAGTGGCAACCGTTCAGTGGTGCTGTGCAATCCCGGTCCTTCATCTCCAGTTCCACTTTCCATCATTCATGTCTTCCACATTCCATAGTTGTCCCTCCTCTTACGCAGTTATCTCCATCCATATCTCCATCATTCCTCCAACTTTTTTGGTCTCAAAGCCTGGCTTGTCGCTTGGTTCAAGTCAGTCTTCCACTTAAATTACCTTACTAGTGTCCATGGCTTCATCCAATTCAGCCTCAACTAGTTCATCTAACTACACCTTGAATCAATTTCTCAATGATACTTCTCGTATTATGTCCCTACCTGACCCTCAAATCCTATGTCACCAGGATGCGCTGCTTTTGGACCCGCACCTACGTCGACGCGAAGCGGGTGCGACTCAGATTTGCACCCACACCGCACCATGTCAGGGAGGTAGGGAGAGAGGGTGGTAGGGAGAGAGAGAGTGTGTGCAGAGAGTTGCGAAGGAGGGAGACAGTGCAAGAGAGAGGGCGTGAGAGCTTGCTTTTCCAGTCTCTTCCTTAGCGCAAGCCAAAGGAAGAGAATGTTTTCCTCTTGCCCCTTTCTTTATTGATCACACTAAAGTTAAACCCCATGTTCCCATAGAGTTCAATGGAAGCAATTTTTTATTATGCCTGATATTGAAGGACATACCAAAGTAACGCACCTTCTGCCCCTCTTAATCTGTCTCATCAAATGAGAACTTCTTGGAGCCCATCCTGCAGGGTCGTGAAGCCTAGAGACTGAGGGTTGTTATCTGCCTTCCTACTGCTGATTCCAAAAGCCCCTTCCCCCTTTGTCTGCATTCTTTGAAATTCTTTGGTGTTATTGATGTAAGAGGCCAAATCACTTGTGGTTCCACGCCTTTCAACCAAGAGGGCTTTTGCTCAACCTTTCCTCCCTTTCCCGTTGTGTTTGCCAAACGCAGAACAAGATTCTAGTTTCCCAATAGGACGTAAGCTTGTTGACGACATCTAAGGTTTCCTACTTTGAGAGCCAAGTGAACCTTACCGGTTGCCCACTGCCATTAGGAATCAAGTGTGGGGGATGGCGTAACATCCCTGATGGGCCTTGTGTGCGCTGCCATGATGCAAGACCATGACTGTGTGGGACCCAAACAAGTTCATCAATGAAACCCCATAGCCGGAGAGTGTCAATATCGTCATTAGGTAACCATGGGAGCTTCCCTAGTTGTGCCACCTGCCCACTATCTAAATCTCGAATATCCTCCTCCTCCTGATGTGTTGGACTCTGGATAAAGAATCGCTCGCCTTCTAGCCCACTTACCTCTTGAATGTCTAGTCGTTTGCAGGTGCCATAGTTGCCAATATGGTGGTCGATGATGTAGGCGACACCATCCGCTGATTTAGATGGCATCGAGGTCGTTTGGTGTATCCATGGAGGTTTTCGTTGCATATCCTGTTTATAGCCATGGTAGAGGACTGCTCTCTTAGAGTGGAACGGGACTAGAGAGTCATCATCTGTTTCGTCCACATCTCTTGAGAACTCGCCTCCAGCTTCTACACTCTTGTTGTCGTCTCTGATTTGGTGCTCGTCTGCACGATCGATCGTCCGTTGTGGCAGGACTTGAAGTGGAAGAACAGGGCCTTAATCCTCCCAAACTGCACGGTTTTTCCTTCTAGCACTGCCCATGAGCACAATTCTAGACCCAATACCTGGAGCATCTTCTTCAGATTTGCCATCTAGAAACTCTTCTAGCATCAGACTCATCCGCTTGTAATCTGCTATCATAGTCTCCCACATCTCATTCACGTCGTCTCGTTTTTGGTCAATCCTTGCAACAGAAGTCTCCATCTTCTCTTATCGAAACTCTCTAGTACTTGAGGTTTGAAGATCACCTTGATGAAAAGCTTCTCGCAGCAGCATCATCAGAGCTTGTTGCTTTGTGAAGATCGCGTTGAATCTAGCATCAACACCCTCTATCCGCTGCTCAAGTCTCTGAATTCTTCTGACCATTGCTCCTAACTTCAACGGATCTCAACCCGCCCCCTAGCAGTTTTGGGTCTAACCTCAAAAAGGCTAGGAACCAGTACAATCATCTCATTAATGACCCCCTTTATAAGCCCTTGAAGATCCTCACAATCTTTAATACAAGACTTATGGGGTGTTACACACGCGATAGGCATCCGCAGCCGCCTTGGCCTCTCGTGCCGTGACTTTGTCTCCCATAGTTGTTGTCGCCTTCCCAGCGCTCTGATACCTTGTTAGCCCTGCTAACTCACCAACCCCTTTACAAGAAAACCCAAGATGACACATGCACCCCTATGCTCGAATCCCATATTAGGGCTTCTTCCTCCTAGAGGTAAAACTCTCAAAGCTGTGATCGCCCACTAACCTGGCCTACCGACCCTATTTATGGAGGTTATCAGGTCAATGCAATGGACCTGAACCGTGATCCCGTATCTGGTATCTAACAATATCATGCACTTCTTTAGTTTAGTTCATAACAATGGGTGTTGGGACAAAGCCATAGCAGAAGAGAACAAAGCATGTTGAGACAAGAAATCTTGGTTTAAAGATATATGCATCTTTGTAAATGCAGATGCATGTCAGCAATGAAATCTCATGATATGATTCTAGGTAAGTAAATCCATAGGAAAAGAGAAATTAGAGAGTATACAACCATACCATATGCAGAATCATCTTGTCCAACACCAATTGAATGGCCATGACGCCATCCCATTTTGAGCAATAACATCACCCCTAAAAGTAATGAAGATGAAAATAGTTAAATAGGGGGGGAATTCGTCACATAGTTCAGGTAAGACACTGAAACTAATAAAACGTACCAACAGATTTAGTTGCAGGTAGAACTATTTCATCAGGAACAGGTCCTGGGATAGCTGAAGGCCTGCAAAAGAAAAAGGATCAAATTGTCAATATACAAGAAGGACTTGAGTTAATGGATTCTTTGTCTTCCTTCAATTGCCCATTATTTAATTATTTTTTCTTCTATCATTTCCTCTTTTTTTGTTTACGCCTCTTTCTGGGAACTAACGCCAGCTAATTTTCATCTAGAGGCCCATCTAGGTTTCAACAGGCCTTCTTAGGAGTAATGACTATCCAGGACAAGGTTGGAAATCACAGACCACGTCACAAGGAGACACCCCTTTGGA
The DNA here is from genome assembly GCA_011799765.1 of Nymphaea thermarum. Classification (NCBI taxonomy): domain Eukaryota; kingdom Viridiplantae; phylum Streptophyta; class Magnoliopsida; order Nymphaeales; family Nymphaeaceae; genus Nymphaea; species Nymphaea thermarum. The sequence goes on from JAANDH010000050.1 coordinate 593,676, forward strand.
CAAGTGCCATAAATGACATGATTGGACATAAAGTTCAATATTCAAATGGCACATCGATAACTGTGTTAGAGTTATATATATATATATATATATATATATATATATATATATATATATATATATATATATATATATATATATATATTGTACATGTCGTATGTGCATGTATGTATATATGTTCTGCATGTATGTGTGTTTGCATTGTTATGTCCTTCCTTTGCAGTGAATCAATTTATTAATTTTCTAGTCATATTCCTGCATGTACATAGTCCCTTATACTTGTTATGGGGACCATATCATGATTCTTCAGTCTCTCTCTCTTTCTCTCTTTCCATACATGTTTGACTGTGTTTGATATGCATGTATTTGCAGCAATTTAATGTACTTTTTTTGTGTTCCTGCATGTATCCTTGTCTATGTGATGATTCTTTACTCTCTTTCTCTATGTGTATGTGTGTTCCAGACTTGCTATATATGGCTGATGCAGCAGTTTAATTTATTTATTATATTGTTCCACTTCTGCATAGATATGGTTCCTTGTACTTGTCCATATTTATGTTGTTGAGGCAGCAAGGCGCTGACTCGCAACACCACCTTCATTGCCTATTAGCACTTAGGCAATGGCAGGTGGGCATGCATCTAGGTACCTAGTCCATAGAAGATGAAAAGTCAGATCGGGATAGAAGATGAAAAGTCAGATCGGGATTCAGTTAAAATGTATTTAGTGAGTAGTAAATAAACTTGGAAACTGTTAGTGGTGTTAATTGTTGATTGTGGAAACCAAACAAGAAGTTTTCACTCTTCAACAGACATGAAAGTGGGCTATTTAAGGAAACAACAGCCTTCTGCATATTAGGTTATATAACGTTGTTTCCCAATTCCCACATGTTTAACAAATATATTAAGTTATATAAGACATTCTGCTATATTCTACAATATGAAGTGTATAATATTTGTATTATATTACACTGTTAGAAAAATGGTCGCCCAGCTGTGCCTAGGCAGGCCAAGGTGCTAGGTGCTGCAGGTGCCTAGGCGGAACAAGGCGCTAGGTGCAACCTGTCCTGTAGGCAGCGCCTGGTGACTTTGACAACATAGGTCCATGTCAAATCATTGATATAAATATAAGTTCAGATCTTGGTATTAACTATTATTTTCCATTTTCTTGAAACCGCTAAACTCCACAAAGCCTTTTAGAGGGGTCTGCCGCCTACACACCCACAGCATTCTACAACATGTACAAAACCTAAGTAAACAAACTTCTGACCCAAAAAAAAAGATCTTAATCACATGTAAGGAAGGCCAAATAACCTGAATGAACGAAGCAACAGCTACATTCCTCTGAAAGAAGAAGAAAACTTTGCCCAACCTATTTTTACATAACTTCATGATGAATTTAATGCATCAAACATAGTTTGTAAACTTTTTGGTCAAAACTCAAAAGCAGGCTGATGAAAGGTGCACCTGCACGCTCTAGGCAGCAAGCTAGATGACTAAACTGAGGAGCCTAAGCAGCCAAACAAAAATCACTATTTTAATTTTTTCCTTTTTGTTGGGTTATTTTAATATATTGATTGGGATGGCATTTCAAAACCCCCACTTTGCATCCTTACCCTCTTTTCTTCCTCCCCCTTTTCTATTCCATTCATTGGCTTGCCACTGCTTAGGCCCGAGACTAGGTCATTTGCCAGGCCTACTGCCTAGGCTTAGCTCCTGCTTAACTACATAAATTATGAAAGAACAAGAACATAAAAATGCATGTCTTCTAAAAACAAGAATGATATCCAGGTCTTGTCATGAAATTACTTTTTCTTTTGAAGTTTTTAAAGATGTAAATATAACAGCAACCAGCCTCAAAGGGCATAGCGCAATAGGGTGGCAAAGCAGCTCACACTCAAGGGATCCTAGGTTGCAATCCCGTCGTCGTTGTCATGTTCTAGTGTCTTACTCTTCTGAGCTGCAACAGTGGCAAGTGCGACACCTAAGTTGAAGGATGTACCATAGGTCCCACCCAAGCCCCGAAGCATGCCAAAACTTTGGAGGTATAAGGGTATGGCATTGAGGATTTTATGCTGAAGACAGACAGTTTCCCCTAAGTAAAAACTATAACAGCAACCAAAGAAGAGTTGCCATCTGCCAACCGCCACCATCTTTCTTTCGTTCAAGATGATGACTTAGACTACCTAAAGATAAATAAACTAAGAAATCTCTCAGCTCCAGATGGAGTACCACGTGGATAAGAAAAATTTGCTAACCTCTTTGAGTGCTCGCTTTCAGCTTGTCTTCGAGCAATTTCTGCAGCAGTAAATCCAAATGTATCAAACTGAAAAGAAGTGCTCAAAGCATTGCCTTCCATTTCCTACATTTAGACCAGTACACAAAAACATAAGTATTCAATGCATCAATAATTTCACGAAAGTAAAACTAAATACTAATGATCAGTATTACAAATCCCAAAATTGAGTTGGACTGGCCGATTTGGATGAATCAGTCATGAATTGGCAAAAAAAATCATTATATTCGTTTTTGAAGAAAAAGAGACATGAAAAAACATATAATGAAAACAATAAGAACCTTAAAATATTTACAAATAAATAAAAAATGAACAGCCAAACATGGTGCTCCCATGTCAGCCAATGAATCAAATCAGGTTCACCTCCAATTTAATTCAGATCAGCTGATTTTTATAATACTGCTCAAGGTAACCCAAGTGAGACCATATGTCTAAATGAATTAACTTTTTGAGCCTTCATTAGAGGGACACCATTTCATAAGGACAACATTTGGTGCAGTTACTGCAGCTACCTTGTCTATTTGTTTATATATTTATATAGATATTTATTTATCTTATCTGTTGAGAAATTGATTCCTTCTATTATTGTTTGAACGTCATGGTTTTCTTCCATTTCAAATGCATGTTAACTAAATCAAATTGTACAGATTAAATCAGAACTATGATTTGCTGAGAATGAACTGAAAAACAATGTAACTGTAAATCAATCGGTTGGAAGACAGAATCGTGGATTTAATTTACTTGACTTTATCAAATGACTCTGGAAGCAAAAATGCAGAATATGCAGAAAATAAACATGTCTCCCTTTTGTATTGCTATTGTTCTATTTCAGTAAGAACAAACAACAAACAGTCTGGTTTTGGTCAGAAATTTCTGTGATTTCTTAAAATATCCATGATTAACCACGGTAACAGTTGTATATGTAACAGTGTATATGTGACATAACCTGACAAAAGAATTGACTTTTTGAGACATGTCGAACACAAAAAATTGTTAGCCAGTGACTCTTCGAGTACTATAAAGTTAACTCATGAACTGTATCTTGATGAACTAACAGAGAATTCCTGCCAAATACAAACTGTTTAGATAACATCCATCTGATCAAACTTCAAAAGTCATGCTCTCTGACCATCATAGCCCTTATACACAATGAATACTGTAGCTCCAATCATGAAAATGATGCCTTTAGCATACACTAACCACCAACACCTCTTAATTCTTAATCCAAGAGATTCTCCATGGATCCTTGACTTTTGCTTTTGTGTCCACCATTAGCGAGTACAGTTAAAGTGGAACTGAGACTTGGGCTATGGTCGTGCTAAAAAAAACTGGGCTTTGTCAATGTCATATTGTAACATGGAGCTGTGTCCAGTAGGTGCTATTACTTTTAGCATTAAAAAGAATGGGGTTTTCTGAATATTCATTTTCTAATATAGAGCAGCAGTAATTTTTTTTTATCTATTTGCTCCAAAATTCGCTTTTTGACCTACACGGAGATGAGACTATTAACATACTTGTTCAATTTCACCATGATCAAAACCAAATGTGCATCAGAATTAAACACATAACACAATACAAATTGTTTTAGAATCATGTTGATACTAAACAGGATAGAGCCCGCAATCTGATTGGTAACAGGAAGATCTAGGCTAGAAGGCCACCCTTCTGGAAAGAGCAATGTGCATGGGCCAAGTGAATAGGGATGCAGCTCCGTGGACCACTCATTGGGCCAGATATGTGATGGCATTGTGCCCTTCTCAAAGGAACCATACATGACACTCTCACGTCATATGTCTCCATCCGAGAATTTGGACCTCCTCTTTGACACAAGTCTTCGAACGTGTCCTCACATGGAGGTTCCCTTTTCATTTCTTTTGAATGATGACGTCCAAGAAACAGTGGTTTCATATACTTTTATAGGAAGGACTAAGTCGAACATTTCTTGTTTAGATATAGGGAGACCGGCAGCTCGGGTTTCATTTTGTCCCTGTAGGAAGAAGGGATCGAAAGGTACAGCCATGGAAAGATAATGGAACTGTCATGGTCCTATGCACAATTTCCAAAGTTTCTAACTGGTATCTAGTACAAGTAGTGCCACACAGGACTCTACCTCTAAAGAAATGAATACAATCTTAGGAGCCTTTTTTCCTTTTTTCTTTTTTTCTTTCTTAGGATTAGGAGCCCGGGCCTGCTTGTCCTCATGGAGCACTGACACCAATCCCTTGCTAAGGACCCTCCATGAATATGGAGTTTCCCCTTTGCTTATAGCCAAAAAAAAAAAATGAACGAACATAGGTACTAGCTCTGGTAGTTGTCTTTCTTCTTTTTGAAGTTTCCATGTGTATTATCATGGTTTAGTTTCAAAGGTTGAGACAAAATGAAAACTGTGAGATAACTGCTTTGCTTTCAACAGATTATACTCAACTAAAAAATACAACTACTAGACATTACTCCAACAGACTAACATATAGGGTGTGTTTGATAATTTGATTACTTCAAACTTGAAACTGATGGATCTGATGTGGCATGCTTTTGTTGATGTGACAAAAGACCAACGGTAAAATCCATGATTCATTAAACTAAGGATCTTAGGTCAAATCTAACATTCACACTTGAAATCCTTAATTTATTTTTTGCATTGAGAAAATGTTGGATTTAAAATTGGAAGGGGGAGTTTCCGATCTTAAATCCATGGCTTTCAAATCCTAAGGCTTTTAAATAGCGGACAATCAAATGCCACCACAGTAGTTCATGCTCCTTCTTGTTTGGTCTAGACCAAGTCTAAGCTTCCCAAGCCCCACGCTGTTGGGGAACTCATCAAGGGCCTAACCACCTTCTTGACCTTTAGATCCATCTCCAAGTTAGGTTGAAGGCATAAGCAAGTCATAACCACCAAGAATCAACAACTAAGGCTGGTCATTCTCATGTTGGATTGGCACCCTGTATAATGGAATGGAAAGCCTATAGACAGTCACACAATAGTCAACTCAAAACTTTTCTTTTTCTCTTACCCCAAGTCCATATGACCAAAAAGCAGCAACAATCTTGCCAAACATGTGCAGACCCCTATTTCAAATCTTTGTACACAAACCTTTTCTTCAAAAAGATACCCAACTGAAATGTTTGATCCCCTTCTTCTTCTTCTTCTTCTTCTTCCTTTTTTCTCTACCCCTTCTTCTTATTATTATCCTTTCTCTTTCTTTTCCATTATATTCTTCTTTTTCTGTTTTTCATTTTTTTATTTTTTACTTTTTAGGTGTGTGAAGTTGGCCAACAAGTTTCCAAGGAACTGTCTATGGCTTATTGATTATCCAGGTTGCATTACCAAGAAAACACAGGCTTGAAGCTACCTTACTAGGTGAACATGCTTTTCTTCTCAATATGCATATATTATCAACACAATTGATGAAGGAGATGGGCTCTTCCTTTTTTTTTTGGCTTTTGACCAAAAATGTGATGTATTATTAGCCTTTGATTTTTTATTCACCAAAAAAAACTTGATGCATGCTTGATTTTGGTTATTTAAAAGTCAATGTCCACTAAGCCAATCCTGCAAAATACATCGGCATAGTAGGATCTAAAAAAGAAAGACACATGCACATATTTTGAGCCCCTAAAATTTGAGCTATTGACTTTGACTTTTAGGGCACCTAAAAAAAAACTTGATGTCATGTCAGACTTCAGCCATTCAAAAGCCAATTTTCACCAATCACTCCACACCTGCAAGGCACATTTTAGGGGGAAAAAATGATTGCACATGCAATCAACTGCAGAAAATAAAGATATATAGGTAAATAAGAGTCTTAATACCAACCATCCTAAAAATTCTGAGGTTCCCAGCCTATTTTTCTCATCTTCTCTCTCCTCACTAATTTGTTCTAATAGGGGAGATAAGTGAGAAATGGACAAAGCTATGTAGTGAAACCTGCACCTCAAGAGGAAGCACCTAGAAAGCCACCTTTTTGACTATGCAATAGTACGTAGGCACCAAGCTAAAATGAGGTCTCTAAAAACTTTATTGTTCTTTTTCTTCTTATTTTACTGTTTTGGCCCACCTAGGCCCTGATTGGGCACTCCATCACCTAGGTCTATCTGGTGCAAAAACCAACTGAATATAAAGATATAATTGGGTACACAACTTTCATGATGGAACTAGAATCAAGTCTGAAGTCATGGCCTAGCTAACTAATACATCCTCAAGTGATAGGACTGCAAAAAGGGAGTAAGCTATGTAACACGTCGGTGCGGGTGCGGTGTTGACCGCACCGGGTACGGTCAACGTCCCGTGGTCATTTTATGACTCGATCAACTTTGACAGAGTCCAAAATTGTCTGGTTTTGAATTTTAACATTTTTTACATTTTAATGTTTTTTACAATTTTCAAGTTAAAATTATCGGAACCCTTAAGCGACGATGGTTCTTCGTCTTCACCCTTCACCGACAGACACAGACTAAAACAGACGAACAGCTAGCAGCGACGCAGGCGGCGAATGGCGAACGACGACGGTTCTTGACTTCGACTTCATTTTTTGTTCTTTTGTTTGTTGTTTTCTTCATTTTTTATCGATGTTCTTGTAGAGTGTTAGAGAAGGAAGAAGAAGTTTTGGGTCTTACTGAGTTTCGGCATTATCCATGTTGTGAGTACGTCATCCCTGTCAAGCTTGCTAACTTGAAGTAACCAAAACTAATCTACAGCATCTTGTTGTTGCCCATGATTAGTATCAGAGCCGATCAACTCATGATCTCGTGGGAAATTTTATTTCTGAAAAGCATAATCTAATACCATGATGTGTATTTCCTTTCGCAAAGAGGATATCTTCTTCAAGCACCGCACCGTTTTGGTGCTTGTGTGGCTGTGACAGAAGCAGCGGCAGCACGTTGCCACTAGAGGAAGAGTATCGTCCTGGTGGCAGTCGTAGCCGTGAGGCTGCCACCGTTGGGTGCCAGGCAGAGGGAGACGGACCTGGTTGCGTCCCCCTTAGGCAACCTCTGCCCTTGAGGCAGAGAAGAGAAGGAGAAGGAAGGGCCGTCGGATCCTTCCCCTTCCCAAGAAGCAGTGCAGGCATCATTTGGTGCCTGCAAGTTCGTTGCTCCAATTGCCTGATCTCTCTCTCTCTCTCTCTCTCTCTCTCTCTCTCTCTCTCTCTCTCTCTCTCTCTCTCTCTCTGAAGAAAAGCATCGATTGGGAGCCACAAAAAAGAGTTTTGTCAATGATATGATCGTGAACATCAGATAAAATCATAAAAGCAAAGGGGAATAGCCTTTTGTGAGCCTGCCTTGCATTACATGCTCCATCATTATATACACAAAAGAAAAGAAAAGAAAAAAAGAAGCTTTGTGAGCAACTGTAGGCATGGGCCTCCCTTGCACCTCGTGCTCTTCTTCTTTTATTAATTTTGGTCCATACATTCTCATATGATGATTAATGATTATTATTTTTTATCTTATTGATTCATTTAATGCATTGATATTGTGTACTACGGGTTATATTAGTTGTGTGTTGACGAATATATATATATGACATATATATGTGTGTGTGTGTGTGTGTGTACGGCCGTACCCCCGCACCCAAGTTTTTTTAAAATAGTCTGTACCCGCACCGGTATCTGCACCCGTACCCATACCCATGTGACATAGAACCTTCCACTTCAGTTGATATAAAAGTCACTCTCACAATCAGTGTGCAATTTTCTGGCCTAAAGTAGGTTAACTTCGAGCCTTCGACCAAGAATCCTGAATCTCACAACTAGATATCTATTAAATAATGGATCTTCAATTATCAACAATAATGTTGACCTTTCAGCCCTTTTAACAAGTATTATTTGAAAGATTAAACTTCACTTCTCATTGAGTTTCTGCAACTGAAACATCCACAGGCCATGCTAGTCTCCACCATCAGCATATTAGAAGAGCTTCTAAGGCAGAAAAAATGAAAACCTCAAAAGGCAAGTCAATAGCTACTCCGCAGAAGACAATAAGGTCAGACTCTAGACTTTTGATACATTCAACACGTATCATGCAAGGCCTTGAAGACGAATCCTGCTGGTTAGGTGGAAGCTGTTTGACACATGTGAGGTGTCATTTCAGCCACGTCTGGTATGTGCATCACAGCATTAGTATGAGAACTTGTAAATCTATCAGAAGTCTTGCAGTCCCGATAGAACCATCTATTTGATTTAAATGGTGGGAAGTTGTGGATAATGCAATTGTTACAGTGTTATGGAATCTTAAGCTGACAAAGCCACTATACAAGCTTGATAAAAAAGACTCTCAAGTTGTCATCTTCCTGGAGAAATGAAACTGATTAAATTTAGTGACAGAGCCAATCTTAAATAAAAGACTTTCAAAAGATTTTGCATGAACAAAATCCAGTTAACCCTTTGACTGATTCAATTTTTACCTGTTCTAACAGATATAAATCTTACAAATAATCATTATTCAGGAATGCCACATTGAGCTCCATTGAGCTTAAACATCCATATGACAATCCAAGAACAGTTTCATCTCTATAATTAGAGTTACTAACTTTTTTACCACCCACAGAAGGTAAAACCACCTTTAGCTCTTGACCCGAATAGAGAAAAAGCACTGTCAATTATGCATTTCATGAATTTTCACACAATTCTAGGATTTGCTGGATGAGCCTAAGGTAGCTGGTGTTAAATTTTTGAAAAAAAATGCCAGGTCATATGTGCATTTGACATGGATTGCTCTACTCTATCAAGATCCTCACACCATTTAAGAATTGAAATAATAACATAAAATCAAGCAACCTCCATTCACAATGAAAGTAGATAAGCATTTTACCGTCTTCTCATCCTCATCTAAGAAGCTGTATATAGTTTGTTCTTTCACTTCAGCTCTCTTTGTACGTGATGACGTAAATGTCTGTGGAGACCAGCCTGCAATAGAATCATCACAGTTATCCAATAGAGGTACCAAAGTTACAAATGTCAATCCCATAAACATGATGAAAAGCTACCTTCTTTTGATCCAACGGTATTGTAGTATCCAGCAGAGAACCCCCCAGTAAAGGCTCCATGAAATCTTCTACGGCCCTCACTATCTGTTACCTAAATTCAATTTATGACAATACAACAACAAGCCGGACATGGAATTAGTGAAAATACAATTACAGAGTCAAAGAATAATATGCTACACAAAGAAAATGAAAAGAACATAACATAACCAAGCTTGTGAATAAATCGGGATAAGATATAACACAGATCTTGTTGTTGGTTACAAATAGTGAAACTATATGGATAGCACGAGATGACAAAATTGCAAATAAAAATAACATCCTAGCACATATGGATCTTACACCAAGAAAAATAGAATATAACAAGCCAGAAATTTCAGGTGCCATTTGCCTAAGCAGGTCAAAAGTTTCAAACCCACAGACATCATTATAAAACTTATCCTGCCATGCACCTTAAAGAGTATGCCATGCGAGCACATGACTCACCTTTTTTGCTCCCAAACCTTATTAGACTCTCACGCAGAAACTTTCACACTTCCCCACCCCTAAAGTTATTGTCCTAATAATATTTCAGCACAATGAAATAAATATCCCATTTGGAGAGAAAGGTTGGACCAATGCAAACTTGGTGAATGTTCACTGCAACACAAAATGGCAGTGTGAACATTCACCAAGTTAGCAATTCAAAGCAAACATTTTCACTTTATTAACCAACAAGTTGTAAAGATAGAAAGGCTTTCTGCTATACAGCTAACAAGGAAATTTGGATTTCACAACAGGCAATGTAACATCAAGGCATGGCAGATTAGATATTTTGTCCTTTAAACATAGTGTCTCGCATGAACACAACATAACGCAAGATTTTATGTATTACATACACAGTGATTCTCAAAAGATTTGCTAGATTCCAGCTGTCTTGACTCTAAAGGAATCAAAATCTCAAGGACCAGAAGATAACACAAGCATGAATAAAGAATATTCATAAGGCTAGGCATAGATAGGCACTCATATACACAAGCATACGACCCCAATGAGACACCCCACCTCCTGCTTCCAAGTTGGAAGACTGCGCATGGAACCACTGTCCGCACTTTTTTTCCTCTTCCGATTTGACAACTCTTCCTCTCTCTCAATAGGTGTACCATAGAAAACAAAGTCTTCATCAGTGTCATCTACTCCAGATTTCATCATCACTATTCTCTGCGACAGAAATTATACAAAATTACAAAAATATTGTCCATGAAATAAAGAACATCCATGAAAAAGGTTTCCTAGTTTAATGCATAATGTAAAAGCGTGTTTTCGGCTCAGTCTTTTGTGCCTCAAGTTCGCTCCACGGACTGAAAAACAAACTACGGTAAAGAGATGCTTCACATGTTTTGGGAAAGTATGGCAGCGGAATGCAGCTATTCAATGACTACCGTTACTTTATTTCCCCTTTTACTTAGGTCCTTTTGGTTTGGGACGGTGCTCAATTAGGGCAAAAGGGACTGAGTGATGGCTTCAAAAGATGGGTTTGGTTGCAGCTACTGTCGATGACTCACATCCATAGAGAAGGAAACGTATAAAGAGCGAGAGAGAGAGCGTAATCAGGCAAACATGAAACTTAACTCGATCTGATCAAATTGATGTATCAATTACAACAAAGAGAAGGGAACTGAAAAGCATGTTTTCTACTAAATTTTTTGTGCCCCATGTTCGATCAATGGGCTGAAAAACAAATTATGGTAGGGAAACAGCTTCACGTGTTTGGGGAAAGTACGGCAACATAATACCGCTATTCAATAACTACCGTTTCTTTCTTGTCCTTTTAGCACCGTCCCTTCGGTTTGGGACGGTGCTCAATTCAAGAAAAATAATAGGGATTGAATGAGGGCTTCAAAAGATGGCGATGAGGAAGGCTAGAAGAAAGGGTTCAGCTACCGTCAATGAGTCACATCGATAGAAAAAGAGACATAGAAAGAGCGAGAATGAGTAACCTTAGTGGTGCGCCACTGTGTTCAGGTGGTGAGAGATGCGGGTGGCTACTGGTACATTCGGATGAAAGAATGGGAGATCTAGGGTGAGAGTCAGCCAGAAGAATGATAGACACAATAGAGCAATATCTACAGAGTCAACAAGAGGAAAGAGAGATGAGAGAGGGAGAGAAGGAGGTTTCACCTATCACCGGCGCTGCGCGTGTCCGTCAGTGGTCCCTGTGGCCGGCGGATGTTGTGAACATAAGGGGTCGTTTGATGGATTGGAAACCTGGAATTGGAAAAAAGTTTTTGGAAATAAGTCTCTTGGAATAAACGAATGGAAAGATCTTTCTCATTCTCATTTTGCTCTGTGTGTGATGACTGAGAAATAAATTTCCAGAAAAATTGTTTATTAGTTTGATAATAAAGAAACAAGTTTCAAGAAACTTGTTTCTTAGTTTGGTGACATTTGGAAACTTGTCTACCACATACACAAAGCCGGGGTGGCTCGTCTTATAGATATGCTGAAAGTCATCTAAACACGACGTCAAAGAAGAAAAGGAAGACTCGTAATAGGATCATAAGATCTTCAATATGATTGTTAAAAGGAATTTTCCTGAAACAACATACATATTGTATCTTCGTATTTGTGAAACAACATACATTCTTCAATATGATTTGCAAATAACTTGATGAGCATGATAATTTGTATGAAGCAGAAAGCAGCTATCTGTGTGAAGAATAGACTACTCCTGTTAGTGTTATGGCTTGCATTCTCGCATACACATTGATGACAAAATCGAGCAGAAAAACAGCGATACAGATGAATTCTTGCAAAACCACCAAACATGCATAATTTAATAGAAAGGCAATAAAAATGAAGCCTCCTGCTTGTTAAACCCTTCCTGAGCAGGATGCAGCCTCAGAAGATACTGGACAGGGTTCTCTTCAATGGTCAATAGATCAACAAAATGTTGAGAATATCTGCCAATTTTCAATGTATGGCTTCTCCTAACCTCTCCTTCTGTAGGTTGCAGATCACCTGCTAGTAGATTCAGCAAGGTCGATTTTCCAGCTCCATTGGGCCCAACGATTTCCACCCTTGTACCCATGTCAATGCCCACATCAACATTGTTCGATTGTTTGAACAGCAAACGTGATAAAACAGTAAGGGGAACGAAATTAATGCAACAACAGGTAAAAGATAGGGAAACAAAGTACAAGAGAAGAGAAAAGCAATGTTGGCAAAAACGAATGAAACTACGTAGATAAACATACAGGCATCAAAGAAGCAAGAACCCATAGTCAAGATCACAGGCTGGACGGCACATGCATCCCATAAATCGACACCAATGAAAATGAAAAATGAAACTGGGGAAAAGGAAAGAACAATCCGTAGACAAAGCGAGATTTGGGCTCTTCCCTTTAAGGGTAACGCTCTTGTGGTTCATCTCAGATGAAAATGGTATGAATCGGACCGGATAATAATGCTGACGCAGAAAATAAAACATAGGAATACAGAAACTTGAAGAGAAAGAAAGCCAGTGACAACCAGTGAAGAGAACAACAGAAGAAGGGAAGGGAAATAACAAAGGAAAGGAAGGACGCGGGTTAGGGTTTTACCTCTATTGCCGTCGGCGGAGACGTCCGGGGGAGAGCAGAGGAAAGCAGAGAAAGGGGGAGACGAAGAGAAACCCCTCCCGCTACTCCAGAATCCGGCCGTCCCTTCTTTCTTCCTCTCGCAACAAGACGGAGAAGGAGAAGGCCTTCCCACTGCCGTGTCTTCTTTCTTCCTCTCTCAACAAGACGGAGAAGGAGGGGCGGGCTTTTTTTCTTCTCCGGAAAAATTTTCCCACCTCCGAGGGTGGAAAGATATTTCTGGAATAATAATTCCGAAAATCAACTCAACGGGCATTTTTTCACTCCCTTGTTTAATGGGGAGTGCAAATTTTCCAAAAAGCATCAAACGTGCCTTAAGGGACCTTTTGATGGATTGAAAACCTGGAATTGGAAAAATATTTCTATGGATTGGAAACCTGGAATTAGAAAAATATTTTTAAAAATAAGTTTTTTTGAATAAATGAATTGAAAAAATCTTTTTGATTCTGATGTGTGTGAGAAATAAAATGTTTCTTTGTTTGATACAAAATAAACAGATTTTCATACGTAACACCTTTTACTAACTGCATTCTAAACTCTTGTCTACCAGGTATCGCTTCAATAATATTTAGTCGAACAAATGTTGCATGCCCCTGTGCTAGCTGTGAATCCGCGCCATGTTGCGGATCAATTGCTGCTCATATCAGCTTAAATAATATTTAGCCTAACTCAAGACTTCATACCAAGTTATGTCAGGCCAATAAAATCAATCACAGAAACTGAATGTGTGTGTATATTCAGTCGGATCCAACTTGCAGTATAATCATACCCATACTTCAATATTTACGTTCAGATTGAGCCAGTATGAACAGATGCTCAATCTATTGCCATCTCCAGACCCAGTTAAATAATTAAACTCAAATTCAGTATCGAGTATTTTTTTTTTTTTTCAGATCTGGGGCCAATCCAAACAACATCAAACGAAGATTAGCACGTGAAGTTTTCTACATAAATAAAAAGCTTTAGTATGAACGAACTGTTCTCTACCAGAATGTGAACAAGTTAGATTTCCAAGCAAATCTTTATCCCCCCTATAGATCCATGCAAAAAGGTTCGAGATTTCCCACATATTCAGTTGATAATCGCAACTGAGCTGCTAAGCAAGAAATTGGGGAAAGTACCTGTTTCCAAGAGTTATTGTATCCACGAGAACTCCAAGAGATATCAGTTAATTACTAGTCAAAAGGATATATTACGACCAGTTATAAGGGTTTAGGTAGTGTTTGTTCTTTTATCCTTCTTTCTTCGTAGCTCTTCACTCCGTCGCCACTCCCTCAACAGTTCCTTCTTGGAACAAAAGCTCTGACCAACAGAACACTTTTTTATTACCTGATGCCGTTATCCCAAAAATTAGTTTGTTGTTAATCTATGCTTCACTATGCTATTGATGTTCAGTTAAAACTCGAATGTCCTCAAGGTTCGACTGATTAAATCATTGTTGTGGACCGACAACCCTTCACACTGCTGGAAACTCTGTTTGAATCCACCCTTGTCGATTGAACGAAACCAAATCACGTACAGTTTTGAGGAAATTTTGATTTCCTTGTTCGTTATTCTGGCTATCTGCTTTTTTTTCTTTACTTTCTTTTCTGCTGAATTCAGTATCTTTCCTAGCATCAAAAGTTTGGAATTGTAACTGGCTGATGAAGGGCAAAGTTACCACTCGTTAGGTGTCCAAAAGTGCCATATTGTTTTGTGTGTTGCGGATAGCATGGTCAGTTGAACATTTACTGATTGTATTTCTTCGATTAAGACTCATATAGTTCATATATAGCTGCGTGGCCTTTTTTATCATTTATATGGATTTTCTCATCTTACTGTAAGAACACAAAACTTGCTCTTGGACGAAGCTATAAAGGGCAATGTCTATACCAGTATCAGAAAATGCTGTCACAAGAATTCACAATCAGCAAGAACTAGGGCTATAATCCCACACTCACGATAATAATAATAAAGATATTTGATTTTATTCTCCAAATGCATGCCGTGATTTAGGGTTTAGGGTTTAATGAGGAGTTTTTTAGACTTTTGTCGCCTGACATGTATTTTGCTTACCTATTGTTTTCCTATCCAACAGTTCCTATAGATGACATCAAGATTTTCGCAACTCCCCGAAAGCTAACGCGTTCTCTTTACGTCCAAGATGCTGAGAGCAATATCTTGAATGAAGAATCTAGTAATTGAAGTAGCCAAAATTCCAATAGTGCATAACTTAGACCACTAAACAAAATTCAGCGACACCTCAAATTGGAATAGGTGTGAATTGAAGTCTTTAGAAGCCCCCAACCTGAATGTTGAAGATGTTACGTTTCAAGCGGAGAAGGTCCGCCAGTCACATTCCTGTCATAAGAGAGAGTTTGTATCTTCAATTGATGGCGATCCGGTGGAGGCTGATCATGCCTTATTTGATGAAGTGGCAGAAGGAAAAAAGAAACCGCGTAATATAGTAAAAGATTATGGTTTGTGATCGTCTTGTACGCTGTGAAGACGCGTAGTGGTGCAGATTCATCGCAGATAACTGAAAGCGAACCAAATGATACTGGTTTTAGTTTATACCAGCTGCTGAAATTTGCTAAACTCAAGTATTTGTCCACTGCATGTTTGTTTCTCAATTTTAAGTGGTTTAATTTTTCTGATGCTAGTAACTTATCGGTTTTCACATCTATTAATTCCAGTGTCGTTGATTTCTTCAAAGAGGTGTCTCAATTTTGTCTCAAAGCTGGCCCTGCTTTAAGCAATCCCTGTGGAGCGGATTGGGAGAGAAGGCTACAGGTATTGGTATTAGTAGTCTCCTACCGTTTATTGTTGGGTTTTATTTTTCTTTCCATTGGCGCCAAATTGGGCTTACCTCATTGATTCTTCAGGAGAAGGAGCTACAAACAAATTTTGTGCACCTGACTGTTGTAAGCAAGTAAGCATGGATTCTAACCCTTATACTTCTAGGCGCATATTTATGGGTGTTCCGTACACACGCGTGTATGCATGCAGGGAAGAGATGTTGATGGGTGATGTTTACCTAGTTTTGACTATTTAGATTTTTTTTCCCACAATGTGTTTTATGGTAATTGGAATCTTAGGATGCTCTTGAACTGCCAGACTCGGCACCGCTCCATTTTGTGCAGACTTCGAAGTCGGGCTATATTAATATCTTAAACGGTTTTACTTAGTATTCGACTTTTATGGATCGTGCGGGCTTTAATTTGCTTTTCCTGTTTTTTTTTTTTTTGGCCAAGGTATTACAGACGTGCATACATGGACCTATTCTTTAAAAACACATATATAGCTACACTAGGTCTGGCGAAGGATATTGATGACGCTCACGAATTGAAGCTCAAAGAGATCAAGAATAGTTAGTCTCTCGATCAGAGCAGATGCACCAGATCTAATATAAGGAAGATTGGCAATGGTGGCAATGCTGGGCATTTTTGTGCAAGCCTCTGTGACGCACACGGGTCCCATCGACAATCTGGTAGCCCACCTCTCAAATCCATGGCATACAACTGTTGTTCAGACGCTCTCTTCCATGACATCATAAATGTGTGTGTGTGTGTGTGTGTGTGAGAGAGAGAGAGAGATTTGCAATGTTTCGGTTGTAATAATCACTGGCATTCAGTTCGCTACTTGGACACGTCCATCAGTTCCAAGTTTTGATGTCAAACTGAACATATCTACTTGAGCACTTAAATTCAAATCGCCATTTGTACATATCCATGAGTTCCAAAAGATTTTTCTCATATATATATATATATATATATATATAGAGGGGGGATTTTTTTGAGAACTCATAACTTCGTCTTTATGTTTCATCCAAATTAAACTGACACCTCCTAATATAATATTATTGGGGGAAACTCTGCCTCTAATTTATTGGACATTCACTTGTTTAAATTCAAATTTGGCATCAAAATTTAAGTAGATTCCTTTTCCGAAATGGAAAAGTTCATCTCCACCGATTGCAACTTTTCCTTTCAGTCCCAAATGAGTTTTCTAAACCGCACTTATGTTCATATCCCTGGTGCAACATAGTAGCTAACATTTAAGATACTCTTTTAAATACACTTAAAATTGATATATGCCAATACCATTAGGCGCACATATACTTTGTAATTGTCACTTTATGTAAACTGAGTTTTTTTTAACAGTAAATAAACCATCTTCATGGAGAGACACATAAACGACCAACTATGAGCATGACAAAAAACTCGAGTTTCGAACGCTTTTAAGTTGAGATTTTTTTTTTTTTTTTATTTGGACAGAAACATTTCTCTTTTAATTTACTAAAAGACAATCTTTTGAAAGCATAATTTCTGCTTGTACATTGACATTGATGCATTGCTCAAACAAAAAATTGAAATTTAGAAAACAGAATTTTGTTGCATTCAGGCCATACTACACTGCAAGCCCTTAATTCAAATGCAATAGTTTCTTTGTATGGGTAAAGCACCATCTTTCAGGCCATATTGTGAGTGCTAAAGAATCGTGTTAATTGCACCTTCCAACCATATAATTAAATATCTTATTATTATTATTATTATTTTTCTAGTATTGCCTCGTTAAGCTTTGATAACCAGATCTCATTTTCATAAAAAAAAAATGTTGATGTAGAAAGAAACTACAAGTAGTTTCTTATGAAAATGACATTGGTGATCTTAAACATGTGAACTATAAATAGTTTCTTATTGCGTATAATATCATGTTAGGAAACAATGCCTTTAATTGTTTCATTGAATGCTAAGTTGCCATTTCATCGTTTTTGCTGAATGCATTTAAATCCAAACCAGACTGAAATGGTTGTTCTAGTTCAATTTTGGGTCATACCAAGTAAATGAACTAAAAATGTACAGGGCACCATTGCAAGGATGTCAATGAAATAATTTTCAATCTGATGTAAATTTGCTATATAATGTACATACAAGATAAGATAAAATAAGTGAATGCGAGTTTTCTTAACAGATATAGAATAATTGATTTTGCTCCACGTTATTCACCAATCGGGTCGGTAAGATTGTCTTTGAGTCCAATCCAACCGTTTTTAGGTCCTCATAATATCCCTTTGCAAGAAATGTATGTGTGAACTGAAGAATATAACTGCAGAATTTGTCCTCTTTACTTCATCATAACAATTGTTTGTCCCAAAATCCAAATGGAGGTGTCGTGTAAACACAAATTATACTAAAAACTACAGAACGAAAACAGAAATTCAAACTTGAATTGTACACATTCTTCAACCTGAGGCTTAGTGTAGAGCCTGTATCGTTGGACTACCCCTTCAATGGAAATATCCATATATGCAAGGGTACTCCTGTGAACTAGTAATTTAACATTGTCAAACAACAATTGCTTGCTACTTTATTCTTTTCTATCTCGTGCACCCAAAGCTCGACTATAAATCACCAGTGGTCGCATGACTTCCGTGCTATTTACACCTTACCCGATATATATGATTTAATTTTTTATTTCCCTCACTTGTAGTAGTTAGATAGCCATCCAACAAAGGCATTCGATGAGAAAAATATAATATTTTTAAAGCATGTCTTCATAATATAGACACGAACAAAAACATAGTGTGTTTAGGGTTTAGGGTTTTAGGGTTTAGGGGTTTAGGGTTTAGGGTTTTAGGGTTTAGGGTTTTAGGGTTTAGTGTTTAGGGTTTTAGGGTTTAGGGTTTAGGGTTTTAGGGTTTTAGGGTTTAGGGTTTTAGGGTTTAGGG
>JAANDH010000051.1:2529-137079 GCA_011799765.1 Nymphaea thermarum
CCCCCCCCCCCCCCCTCCCCGGCCCATTGGGTAGGGCTAAACTAAATAAGAATACAAAAAATACATTAGACAACTAAAATTTTTCAAATTTTCTAATGTAATTTTTTTTTTAGTTAGCTAGGGTGGGGCCACCCCCCCCCCCTACTATGTGGGCAACTGCCTCACATACGCACACTTGTGTCACTAGTTGTTGTAGAAGTCTTTTGCTCTCGTGTGGGCAACTGCCTCTATCAGATAATTCCATATGTGTGCCCCCTGCTATGCATTTAATAGGAAGAACATATTGTTTTTGGAACACATGTTCAGATGCTTTTGAAATGTATATTATAAGAATATAAATGCTTCTTAAAAGGAAAATTATCTCCCATAGAAAGATTCAAACTTCAGCTAAGCTCATGGCGTGGACCATGTGGGGGCCAATATGACTACTAATTTATACATTCACTTGTTTGTTGCGGCATGGCAGGGCAACAATACAAAGACAGAAAGAAAAGGATGGCGATGGTGCTGTGGTCAAGCTTCAACCACCTCCGACCATGACCTAACCTGAGAGCACCGTTGGACCTTTTCTAATTTGACGGCAACGGGGAGCGTCGCCAAATGCCATTGCGCTCCGGTCCAAGTTGGCACACTGCAGTTCTCGTTGTGGTGGAAAAGGAAATGCTCAAGTCATTGATGCTCAAGTCCTCTTCCTTCCAACTTTTTTTGTCATCTTTTCTCCCTGTGCGTTCTCATAGTGGGATGGACCCTCAGCTACCATGCACTGGCTCACTGCTATATAATGCCCTTGCTCTTTCTCTTTGGAAGGCACCACGAACTTCCCAAGCTTCGGCTCTCAGTTCTCACACTGAAGGGGTAGCCATGGCTGAGCAAAAAGCCTCAGAGATATCTCCGGCCCACACCGTCGTCCAATGTAAGCCGTTAGTACTGCAGTAGTACTGTACTGCAAATTATTTGTTTCCTGTTTGTTCATGTCTTGTTTCGGGGTATGGTTTTACTCGATTAAGCATTAGTTGTTCTCAACTATTTGATTGCTTTTAGATCGGTGCCCCTCAATCATTTTGCTAGATCTTTAAACCAGTTCTCTTCGTCCAAAAATTTCTTCCCTCAGCAACCACTCTATTAAATATCAAGGAACATTTCGAAAATATACCATAATTAGAAATATATTATCAATCTTGCTAGTGGGTGGTCTAAGTTTCCAAAGTGCCGGCAGATCCAAGGCTTGGATAAATGCATGAGTTTGAGCCATTGCCCAGGCAATTTCCTCTTGGTGGTGGTCAAATGTAATCCTAGTGCGAATTGATATGCATGCATGTATGCATACATGTGTCACGTCAATTACATTTAAAATGAAGTATTTTCACGCAGACACAATCATAAACTTGCTTGCTTTTATAGCGGCCGTATTGGTCTTACTGCACATCATGGCTCCCTTCTTCCCAAGCGGGTTATATGCACACCCGTGCGACGTTATACTTGCATAAACAGAACCAGGCACTGGCAATTGACATATCTTTTGTTCTTTTTAACAGTGGAGACCAACACAGCCACGGCCACCCCACAAAGGAAAGAGCAAGAAACGAAGCAAATGAAAGAGACCGAAGGGAAGTGGAAGATGGGCTCAATTGCATCAAGAACTGGCTTGGTCTATTGGGCTCTAGTCTTCGCCAACTACTTGGCCCTCTCGATTGGCCTGGTCTCTTCTAACATGCTTTCCAGGTTCTACTTCATGCATGGGGGAAGCAGGAGATGGGTCACATCCTTAACCCAGTCGGGAGGCTTCCCCTTTCTCTTTATTCCACTGGGAATTTCCTACTACCTGAACCCAACTTCATCCTACAAGCCATTCTCCTGCTTCACACCAAGGATTCTTCTCTGCACCATAGTTCTGGGGTTGCTCATAGGCTTCGACAACTTCATCTACTCCTGGGGCGTCTCCTTTCTCTCCGCTTCCATATCTTCCTTGCTCCTTTCCACACAGTTGGCCTTCACCGCCATATTCTCCTGCCTCATCGTCAAGCAGCCAATGAACTTCCCAACTCTGAACTGCATCATCCTCCTGACTTTGAGCTCTGCACTTGTTGGGTTCACCAGCAGCAGCCAAAGGCCTCCTGGCGTCAGCAACATGCAGTATGCCATGGGAGTGATCCTCACCATTGCTGCCGCGGCTCTCTATGGTCTATACTTGCCGTTGTTGGAGCTTCTGAACAGCAACCTGACGAAGAAGAAGAAGTTGGTAATCACGTTTAGGCTTGTGTTGGAGACGCAGATCGTGATCTTCGCTACTGCTACACTGTTTTCCGGCTTGGGACTGGTCGCCAGCGGCGATTACCGGATGATCAAAACGGAAGCGGCGGGGTTCAACGTTGGGGAGGTGAAGTACGTTCTGTGCTTGGTGTTTGGAGCTCTTGCATGGCAGATGGCCTTTGTAGGAACCGCTGGTTTGGTGTTCCTGACGAGCTCGCTGATGAGTGGCATATGCATAACTGCACTGATACCGGCCGGGGTTCTGTCTCCGCTGGTTTTCTTCCATGAAGGTTTCAGTGCGGGGAAGGGCTTCGCCATTGTTCTTTCGTTATGGGCTTTCGCTTCTTACCTGTTTGGGGAGTACAAGCAAAAGAAAGCCGAGCCTGGGAATGAAGTAGAGTTGGGCACCCAGAAGAAATGATGGCTGATGAGTCCTAGAAGGATAGAGTACTCTATTTGCTTCATTAGAAGATCACATTTTTACAGCCTAAAATGTGGGCTTCATAAGAGAGTTGCAATTGCATGCCTTTGTAACATACATATCTGCTGTGTTCAGTTTGTAAGTTGACAATCATCACATGTGTCATAAGATTTAATGATGTTTTATTATCATATTAGCATAAGATCTATATATATATATATATATATATATATATATATATATATATATATATATATATAGAGAGAGAGAGAGAGAGAGAGAGAGAGAGAAAGAGAGAGAAAAAAAGAAAGAAAGAGAGAGAGAGCCGATAAAATAAGAACATATAACAAAATTTGTGGACAAGAGGTCCCTACTTACAAAAACAATCCGCAAAAAACTTGAAAAAGAGAGAGAGAACCAAAAAAAAAAATTCAAACATTCAGCAGACATGGATGGCAAGACCAACAAAAATCAGAATCGAAAATGCTGAACGAATCTAGCAATAACATCCTCATCCAGTACGTCAGGGAGAAATCAGGCCCCTCAAAATTGACTATCGACATACTTTTCGGCACAATCTTATTATATAAAACGGTCTTTAAAAAGTCTCTGATGAGAATCATAAGTTCATTATCTTTTGAGTTTAAACTATTTTTACAGTAACAAAAAATAACCCCTTTATAACATCAAAATGTTAGTAGTAGGAAAGTCAATGATTTTCATAAAAACAACTTGAAAAAGAATATGCTTTATGTTGAATTTGTATTTATGAACACACTAAAATGTTCATATCTTGTTTTGGTTTGGAAACTTTTTAATAAGAAATTAGTTGGTTTGATTCTTGTCTCATACCTAATGGTACGACACATACCAAACTCTCTCTCTCTCTCCTCCTCCTCTCAGACATGTGTGTGGGTGTCAATTTTTGGTAAATACAAGACCATTTAGGCAATGTACAAAAGCTAGGCTGCTTAATTTTGTGTTAAAAATTATTATAAACAAAATATGAACATCCTAACGTGTTCACAAACACTAATTTAATATAAATCATGTCTTATTTTAAGTTGTTTTATAAAAAAATTGAGGTATTTATGCTATCAAAATTTTCATGTTATAAATGGCAAACCAAATGCATGTTCTTCATCAAATCATCATAAGATCTCATCCATAGTGTTAGATTGCAAAAATAAAAAACATTTATAATTATTTTTCATATATATATATATATACCATGAGTCAAAATCAATGGGGTCAGGTCGTGGTGGTAGGTGGAACTTGAACCTTGGCCCTCACTGGCGTGCTATGGGAATTTCCATAAGACTTTCAAGTACGTCTCGTCCCGCGTAGCTGGATGGACACCTAGTGCGCTCGTGTTGACCCTTTCACTGGACCAATATCCGTCGTCATATTACGTAAATCCTCAAAGTCAATAGCGAGGAGAGCTTATACACTTCATCCTCCCGGCGACTTGGACCCCATAAGGTCCGGTCTAAGTCTTGAGAACTCCAGTAAACCGCAGCAGATTATTGGATTTGGATCCACATGTTGACCTCCGTACCCGAATTTTATATCGGTCCAAAAAAGTTAGCCCTACTGCAGTGTTTGACCAAACACCAAATTGCAACTAATTTCTTTTTTTCTTCTTCTTTTGGGTCCCTAAATTTCTTAAATGGATCAGTTAATCTGACGCGATTCATAATGTAAATCCTAGATCCATTGCTTCTTCCTAGATATGAATTCATCGTATTTTGGGGCCTCATACGGTGCTTTGAAGCGTTGGTAGGACCCATCCTCACAAAAAAACAAAAAATTTAAAATTTACAACTAAATTTAAAAAAAAAAATCATTTATCTTATATAAAAATTTTAAACAGCTTACATGAAAAATTTCTATGTTCGCCCTTGCAAAATACCCCCATTAAAATAAAAATAAAAATAACTTTTTTGACGTGGTGATTACTTCATATGCGTGCTGCGGTGCCGTGCACCACAATAGATGACATTTTCAAAGTAGGATTAGTTTCACATGATATGATATGGGATACAATGCTAAAATAATCATTTTTATCTTGTTGAATGTTTGAAAACACGAATTCTTTGAGCTGCAATATAAACTGCTCTTTCGCCAACCCTACATTGAAAGTCAGACATACATATATTTCTCACATTTTTTTTTCCTCCCACGGTCTTCCATTTCTTCTTTTTCACATTCACCAGACATTTATATGTCATATTGGATGGGAATTCACATCTAGATTGTTGATTTTAACGATATAGGATGCTGAACATTAACTTGAAAAAATATAAACTAAGTTGTATTTTCAATAGGCAGAAATACTCATCACATAAGAAAACAAGTGGATACTGCTTACTTCCCTTTGAAGGGTATCTCTGGGACTCTCGCTCTCTTTGAAAATATAGATTGGTTTTCATTTTTTTTTTTAACTTAATCTATATCATCTGATCTCTTTAAAATGAGTAGTTCATGTGATCATCCTTCTAACACACAAGGGGTGTTTGCATAATCAGAGAGTTCGTTACAATGAAAGGTCTTCAATTCAGAGTTGTAATCACTGATTCCGAATGGCACACATTTCAAGAATAGTTTTCCCACTATTAGAAGAAAAATAATTGAGAATGCCGAATAAAAATTTCTTATTACATTTTGAAAGACAATTTTGAAAGGTTTCTTTGGAATATTTTCTTATGCTGGACGTACGTGTCCTGGCGCTTACGCATGAATAATTAAAGAGAACAACTTTTCAAAACTATGAAAAGAGAACAACTAACTATTGCCGCCGGAAGTCTTTCATCTTGACCATGAATTGTTTGCTTGCCTTGCTCTCACCATTCCGCCATTTTTATATTCAAACTTTTCAAGAGGAGATTTTATGGCCAGCTAAGCACCCTGGGTAGTCGCAAATAAGTTCTTAATGAAGTTTAAAAATGTTTCAAATGCAATCTTCCAAAGTTTAAACGAGTATTAGAAACTGTGTCAAGTTTGCCACACAAATGAGGCGAAAGATATTCAAATTTAAATAAATTTTGTTGTACATTTGAATATGCGAATAAGCTGACGCGAAGATCCTCCTTTGAAAAAACTTGTAATTTTAGATAAATTTCAATGGGTGCGTCTGATTTTGGAAAGAAACGTTTTCAACGGCAGAAACTTTCTAGCAGAAAAAGTTTCATTCCGTTAACGAGGAAGATATTTGAACAAGTGAACCTCTATTCCTCCTATAGATCATTTGCCTTCATTGGCAATGGATAGATATAAAAAGCTGTCATATGTACAAGAAATCTCGTTCTTTCTCCCGCGTAATGTCTTAAAGTGAAAAAATGATAGCTAATAGTGAAGACCGACTCCAGCCTGCAGTTATCTGCCTCGTGGCAAAAATATTGTACTAGAACCAAGCTCACATTCTAATATTTGCCAAATCCCAAGGCTTATTCTCGGTTTTCCAAGAGAAGGCCATCTCTGCCGCCTGAATGAATTAACAGATCGAATACAGCTAACTCCCACATGCCATGCATTCTTCTCGGTTTTCGAAGGAACAAACCATCTGCGCCATCCTGGTATCAAGAGCATCATCCTCCACTGCTGGTTTATCCTGATGTGTGCATTAAGTTAAATGGTATCAGTAGAGAAATCAAAACAAGGAAATAGAGGTTAAAGAACAATATAATGATATAAATTACAAAGAAAATGTTATCACCTCAAGCATAGAAGCATCTACAGTGAATTTGATAGCATCAGCCGCAGGACGGGAGCGTAGATAATACATGCCCGTTTTCAAACCCTGCCAAGATGAACAGTTGATTTGAAGATATAACTAATTACTGAAAAATCACCTATAACACAGTTATGAGACAGTAATTAGCAAAAACCAGTCTGATTAAAATTGTATCAAGAGAATGACCCAAAGCATGAACAACATGGCAGGGCAGGTCAACTCCTTGTGGAGTTTCACAAAGAATTTAGCATTTGGCGTCCTTCAGGCATGAGTGTCATTACTAACTTAATACAGAGGAAGAAGGCATCACTTGACACGTGTTTTAGACCTTAGATCAAGTCCCAACCAAATCATTCATATGGTGCTGTAATAGTAAAGCTCGGCAAGTGCAACAATAAAACAGGTGAGGGATGGGGGCGAAAAATAGATTTGAAAAGCTCCATCATGTATACACATGAACCGATGCCAATATCAAACTAGTGGACGTACATGACACGCTAATCCAGATATCGTACCTGAGACCAAGCATAGAAATGCAAAGAAGTAAGTTTCCCATAATTGGGTTGGTCCATGTGGATGTTCAGACTCTGACTCTGATCTATGTAGCACCCTCGGTCAACGGCAAGGTCCACCAGATTTTTTTGTTTGATCTCCCAAACGGTTCTGAAAAAATAACAGAGTTTAACTACCAAACTAGTAGAAAAATAGGAGGGACTAGAAGCACGTAAATAGTAGGATATAAATCTCCATACTTGTAAATTGATCTGAGATCAGCTGGAATCTCTGGGATTTTCTGAATGGAGCCATTCTCATTTATCATTTTATTCTTTAGAGAAGGAGACCAAAGACCCATTTCGGTCAAGTCATTAAGAAGATGTTTGTTAACCACCACATATTCACCACTGCAAACAATAGCAAATTATCAGACAATTCTCAGATTCAGCTGAAAGAAAGAAAGGGAAATGCCTAGAAAACATACCTCAAAACCCTTCTACTGTAGATATTGGAAGTATATGGTTCAAAACATTCATTATTTCCAAGTATCTGACTGGTAGATGCTGTGGGCATCGGAGCAACCAGAAGGGAATTCCTTAAGCCATTGTTTGCAACCATTTCTCTTAAAGCAGGCCAATCCCATCGATTAGATGGAGTTACTCCCCACATGTCAGGTTGGAAAATTCCCTGCATGAAATAGAAAAGGAATGAGATAAATATATAATAACCAAAGCAGATTAAAATGCATAAAAATGAGTCTGGATATACATATAGCCTTAAAAAACTCCAATTTATTATAAATAAGCACACTGGCTGACATTGCTGAATGTAAACTGCTTGTGCATTGTTGTGCAACTGCACGACAGAGCATTTGGTACTCGTACCTAAGTTTTCAGCTCAGTTTTCATGCCTCAGCATATAATTCTTCTTGTTCTTAAAGGCATCCAAATAAGGTGGAGGATAGAATGTGAACAACAATGAAACACAGCAGTAGACATTATGGTTCATAGACAAACCTTGCTTGCCGGACTCCCATGGTATGTCTCATAAGGGCCTTCTTTGGCAGAAAGTTCAGAAGAGGCTTTCAGAGCATTATAATAAATAGTTTCAAAAATGTCCTTGTTCAGTTGACGAGCCTAAGGTCGAAACAAAACAAATTTGAAAACCAATCAGAAAAAGACAATAACTGCAGGGGCACAATAGAGCAAGTTTGGTGCAGTAACTAACCTCCTGTGAATCAAAAGGCATCCCCAACAAGATAAAAGTATCAGCCAGTCCCTGAACCCCAATACCTATTGGCCTGTGTCGCATGTTTGATGTTCTTGCAGTCTCAGTAGGATAGAAGTTAACATCAATTATCTTATTCAAGTTTGATGTGATTATAGATGTGACCTGATAAAAAAGGAGGGGAAAAATATCATGCTCATTGAACTGATAGACAAAGAAACTGATAAAAGTCATATAAAGACACAAACCTCAGCAAGTTTGTCAAAATCAAAATATCGATTGTATGAACCCCTGCTGCCAACCAGCTTGGATGGCTGAGAGTCTTGTGGCAGACCCTGCAGAATGCCATAAGTTCAGACAAGCCAAGAAATTGCAACTGTGATGTGCAACTAGAATGTTTTAGAACATGCAAGTACCTTTTCTTTGACAAAACGAGGAAGAGCAATTGATGCCAGGTTACAAACAGCAGTTTCTGTTGGACTTGAATACTCAACAATTTCAGCACACAGATTAGAAGACTTTATTGTACCCAAGTTTTGCTGGTTGCTTTTTCGATTGCAAGTATCCTGCAAAAGATAGCAAGCTACATAAGAATAAAAAAAAATATTAACTTAAAGCAATTCTTATGATTAATAAAGTTTGAGCTAATGAAGACCTTGTAAAGCATATAAGGAGTCCCAGTCTCAATCTGTGAAACCAGGATAGAGAACCAAAGCTTTTGTGCCTTCACAACCTTTTTCGCTTTTCCCTAAAATGGAAAAATAAAACTAACATGTCAAACAAAACAACATAGTAAAAAACTTAAGATTGTACATAAGTGACAATCAAAAGACTTTGTAAAGCTGGATAACTTACTTCTGTCTCATATTTAGTATATAGAGCTTCAAATTCTTCACCCCAGCAATCAGCTAGGCCTGGAGCCTCGCTTGGACAGAAAAGTGACCATGTTTCATCATCCTGGACCCTCTTCATGAAGAGGTCAGGTACCCAAAGTGCATAGAAAAGATCACGGGCTCTGTTTTCCTCCTATAGTAACCAAACATCTAAGTTCAGTCAAGCAGAATCACCAAATGCATAATTTAAAAGAATATGCACATAATACAAGGAGAAAACAGCCTGACATCCACTTGCTTGTAAATTTAATTGGACTCATTATGTAACCATGAAATCAAAATTTCAAAAAACAACATTTCAAAAGCATGTATCTACATGTTAAAAAGTTCAAACAGATCAATACCGATCCCTGGTCAGATTCTCGAGTCTATTTATGTAAAATTAAAGTTGTCAAGCAAAGAAAAACAACTCTAAAAATTCCACCAGAAGCAGGAATTGAAGCCTAACAGGTACATCTAAAGCAGAGCAATGCACAGAGCACGTGATAGCACTGAATCCTCAATCACACTCTAAGGCGCAATTTCACATACACAAGGGGGGGTGTGGTTGTCTGGGTGTGTGTTGGGGGCTGTAATAGGGCATGTTATAATAACGGCTGCACATACCTTTCCATGATTCTTTCTTAGATCAAGAAACTCAAAGATGTCTGCATGCCATGGCTCCAGATACACAGCAAACGCACCTGTAAGATGAAGAAGCATCGCTTAAATTCAAAAGAACAAAATAAATACAAACCCAAACTGCAGGATTCAAACATTGAATATCTAGGAACCTTCCCAACCAATAAATTCTAATACCATTCAACACCTAGCATAAGGAGAAAGGAAGCAAGATAATGTTTTTCAGGGAGTAAAAATGTTACCTTTCCTTTTACCGCCCCCTTGATCAACGTAACGAGCAGTGTCATTGAACACCCTCAACATAGGAACAATCCCATTTGAAGTACCATTTGTACCACGGATATAGCTGCCTGTTGCACGAATATTATGGATAGAAACACCAATCCCCCCAGCGGATTTGCTAATGACAGCACATTCCTTCAGTGTATCATATATACCTTCAATGCAGTCATCTTTCATGCAGATAAGGAAGCAGCTGCTCAACTGATAGAGAAATGCCCATTAAAACTAGAAATAAAATCGCAAGTACAAAAGAGCAGGAAAACATTCCCAGCTTAAGCACACCAAACATACTTGAGGCCTGGGTGTTCCGGCATTGAAAAGAGTGGGCGAAGCATGGGTGAACCAGCGCTGGGACATTAAATGGTATGTTTTCAATGCAGAATCAATGTCGTCTTTGTGGATGCCAATGGCAACCCTCATGAGCATATGCTGTGGCCGTTCAACAACCTTCCCACCAATCTTTAGGAGATATGATCTCTCTAGGGTCTTAAACCCAAAATAATCATAATCGGAATCTCTGTCGTATATGATTTCACTGTCTAGAAGAGTAGCATTCTGAAATAAAAACGGCATTCAGACAGTCAGGAAAAGGAGGCTGCCAATGTTTTCATCCGAACTAATTTAGAATAAACAACTTTTTTTCTGTTTCAAAGTTAAAGAGAAAATCACCTGAATATATGCTCTCAACTCAAGTCAATCAGAATAAGAAAAAATTTATTCAAATAACAAAAATCGCACGATGGGCCAAAACAGATTAAAGGGAACCATGAAGTAACAACAGAAAAAATAAGATAAAGAGACCTTCATAATTATTTCATAAACATCGTCTGCAATCAAAGGAGCCTTTTGCCTTGATCTCGAATTTACATGATTGTACATATCCTTGATCCTGAAACGCACAAAAAAAAAAACGACAGGAAAAAAAAAAGAACATCAGCCTCCATGAACAACCGAACAAAACTCGTATCGGTAAAAAAAAAATTGTAGATAAGCATCTGGGTAATCTCACGTTTCTGAAAAGGACTTCTTAGTATTCTTGTGCAGATTTGAAACAGCAATCCTCGCCGCGAGCTTGGCAAAAGAACGAGATAGAAACAGAGAAAAACCAAAAAAAAAAAAAGAGCAAAATCCACCGGTACACTGTACTATAAGCCCATGAAAAAGGGAAAATTCTAAGGAGACATGGAATCGGAATTACAGAGGCATAGTCAGGGTGGTTGGTGGTCATGGCAGCAGCCGTCTCAGCAGCTAATTCGTCGAGCTGGGTGGTGGTGACGCCGGTGTAGACTCCGGCGCAGACCTTCTGCGCGACCCGGACGGGATCGCAGTACTTCTCGCTGAGGCCATAGCTAAGCTTCTTCAGGCGGGCTGTGATCTTATCAAAGTGGACAGCCTCCGTGCGCCCGTCCCTCTTGATCACGTACATCTTCACCGACGGAGATCGGGGACCCTTCTTCCCTGAGTAATTCCGCCGAACACTTTGCAAATGCCACAGAGAGGGAAAGAGATCGGGAGAGAATGATAGACAAAGATGAGGATGAGGAGGCGACGGCTAATGGCGGCTAAAGAAGAAGGGGAGCGCAGCGGCTCTAAATAGGCGGGAGAGAAGGTAGGCCTCCTTTTCTCTTCGAAAATTTTCCCTTCTCCTCCCTCCTTCCTGTTTCCCGCCACTCTCCCCTCCCGCCTCTTCTCCCCACTTGGCCCAATTCCCTCTTCTTTCGCTCTTCTTAAATTCTTGCTCTTTTCCTTATCTTCCCTTTTCATTTATCCTTCTTCTTAAAATCTTGCTCTTTTTCTTTATCTTCCCTTTTCATTTACTTTTATTTGTTTTAAAATTTCTAAAAAATAATATTTCGACACTATTCAGATTCAAATATATAAAAATATCAAATCCGATTCCAAAATTAGATCAGATTCAGTTTGAAATAAATATCATGTATCAATGCCCTTAGAAATTGAAAATCGACTAGATTCGGTTTAAATTTCAGATTCTGGTTTATACATGAATATAAAAATAGGATTCAGATCCAATTTAAACGGTGAAATCATATTTCATACTCGGATTCATATGACCTTTCTTCACTAGTATTTGGATCTGAATACATGAACATCAGAAAAACTAACATAGTTAAGAGTATATTGGATTTGAATATAATCCGCAGGCATCCTTGATTCCCATGTTTAAGACTCGAACATATATCCTCTAGAACATCCATACTGCTTCAATTGAATTGCAATATTGCTTTTTCAAGGAATCAAGTGCTTACTTGATTTTCTTATACGTGAAATATAAGATCAGAGTTTATAAACGTTACATAAACTCGGCTCCATTAAACTCAAATAAACTCGTGGAACTTCAGTATTTCAGATACAGTTCCATAGAAGATCGTAGAAGTAGATTATAGAATTTCGCCTTTTAAATAAAAAAAATATACCTTCGGCTAAGATATCAATTAATAGGATCTATCAGTTACGTTTAAACACTTGAGTCGAAGGTGTGTTTTGTGACACTGTAAAAAAAGAGTGCCTTCTCTGTAAATATCCAACAAAAATTTCCACCGCAAATACGTGTCTGTTTCAAGATGGTGGCAACGGTCACGTGTTACAAGAAGAAACGATGTCTTTCACGTGAAACCCGTCTTCTGCGATGAGGCAGTGGCAAATTGTGATTTGGAAACATTGGTGCAGGGTTTTGAAAATATGAGTTATCTTATGGGAGGCTAAACTAGAGACACCTGTAAGAGGAACACCGGTACGTATAAACGACGGGCTAGAACGGGAGGAACACCGCCGGCAATATCACACACACTCTGAATATCTCTCTCTCTTGCCCTGTCTCCCTCTCGGTTCTGGGCGGGAGGAGGAGGAAATCCTGATCTGAGGCCATCGCCAACGTTGATTTCATCAACAGGTGAAGATGAATGACGCAGATGTCTCAAAGCAGATCCAGCAAATGGTCCGATTCATCCGCCAGGAAGCGGAGGAGAAGGCCAGCGAGATCTCCATTTCCGCCGAAGAGGTACGGGGATCTCTATTATCGTGTTTTATCGTGAATAACGAGCATTCTTAATCGCGTTGATTGGCTTCTTTCTTTTTCGATAAATAGTCTGTACTCCAACCGTTTTTTCTCGTCGTTGGGTTGTTTTGTCTATCGATCGCCTTTTTCCGCTTACTGTTTGGGCAACGATTGAAACTTTAGTGCCACGATTATAAGAAAGTTGATTATTTCGAGTCATAGAAAAAAGAAGGTTCACTGCTCATTATTACACGACTGAATTCAAAACCTCTTTAGATTGTATTTGGCGAAGGCTTCTTTGTCATGTGCTGCAGTAATTTTCAAGTCTTATTTTTTTCCGCTGTGGGGTTTATGGAAATAGCTGAATGCATGAGGTGATAATAAAGTAGCCTGCAAGTGGTGGATGCAATACTGGATCAGAGATTTGG
Source organism: Nymphaea thermarum (assembly GCA_011799765.1). NCBI lineage: Eukaryota > Viridiplantae > Streptophyta > Magnoliopsida > Nymphaeales > Nymphaeaceae > Nymphaea > Nymphaea thermarum. The sequence goes on from JAANDH010000051.1 coordinate 15,896, forward strand.
AGAGCATCGGCACAATCAAGCTTCAGTAGAACGAAACCAATTAATGAGATAGTTCAGTTGTCACTCATTGCTGAACCAACAGCGTATGCTCTTAGGAACTGATATCAGTGGTTATGAACTTGCTAGCACAGTGGATGTCATTAAGAAACGATTGACTTTAGCGCGTTTCGAGCCAAGTCACATAAGAGTATCTGTTTTCTTATCCTCTTAAAAGGAAAACGTCGCCACTTCACATCCAACTAGTCCTAGCCTTAAGTACGTCTCTGTTCTAAAAAGGAGACATGAGATATGTTTCCAATCTTTTCTAAGAGTAAACCATGTTACCATCTTTTGCATGACGAGCGAAACTTTTTATGACACATCATGATCATGCTCTTTTTGTGGTGCTCAAATGTCTAAGCGCATATGGAGCATTTCTTTGACGAGCGAAGGACAACTGCTTTATCCGCAGAGAGATATGGAGTTTGCAACCTTGTGGTGAGGAACAGAAAATTTAGGTCTTAGGACAATAAATAAATGATAAAAGTCAACTCAAACGCCGTATAGGCATTAACATCTGTTTGTGTTTGTAGGGCTGCGAATGCCTAATGATCCCTATTAAAAAAAGAAGTAAAAACCACAGATTTTCTTGTATTTTCAATCACTTGTCTGGAGTTCAAGTCTGCCCCCCTTTACTAAGTATTGAAGGATTCAATTATGCAAATGTTACTTTGTAACGGGAATTTGTTTGTAATTCTTAGATCAGAGTTCCTTCCTTACTTTTTTATGCATAATGCTCAATCGTTAATCTTACTATTAGGAACAAAGGAAGATTCTTTCGTCCAGGTTGCAATGCGAATATGCACAATATGGAGCTTTTCTGTATTGTGTTGTTCTGTGTTAACTTTTCAAAATTGTCTGGGTACTTATCATCATTGATACGGGGCTATTGGTTTTTGCTGTTTTACTGTGTTACAGGAATTTAATATTGAGAAATTGCAACTAGTTGAAGCTGAGAAGCGGAAAATTAGGCAAGAATATGAAAGAAAGGAGAAACAAGTTGAAGTTCGAAAGAAAATGTAAGTGTGAAACTACTAATTTTGCATTGGTAAACTGAGTAGTCTGAGTTGCTTTTTTTTTACTCAGACTTTTTGCGACATTTGGATTGCTCTTCAATTTTTTAATATGTATGCTTAGATTTTGTAGTTCCTGTAGCGCTTTTCTATATTAACTTTTGTTTAGTAGAAAATGGGCAAGTAATGTCTTCTGCTGGTGAGGAAGGAAGGAAAACACTGATCCTTGGGGTGCATGTACTGTTGTACATTGACTTCCAAGTGCTTGGTTCAGTCAGCTCGAGCCTGCTGCTCAAGCTGCCTAAAGGCTATTGAGGTTCGATTACTTACCAGCTAATTTCAAACTAAGTATGTTAATGACAAAACTATGATCTGTTCATCAGTTAGGACCTACCCAGAATCATGATTTTTGCTGTTCATGAACAATATAAAGAAATAAATGAGCATGTGAATATACAAATGTGGATAACAAAAGAAACTGGCCTTCTGTATAATGGAAATGAGTAATATTCTGTTTGTTTCTAGATTTGTAATGGATGAACACGAATAAAGCATCCAATGGATTGTAATCTCCACAAATGGATGGTCATTGGCCCGCCCTAGGGGGAATTACCAATTTCACCACTTCCCAGCCCTTACTGGAAACCTGTCCTTTTTCATACCTTCGTATACAGAATTCACTTCTGTCCTCTACTTCCCGGCTCAAGCAAGAGCCACAGTTACTGGAACTGAATCAAGGAAAGCATCACAGTAAATGCTTTGTTTGTGCATGCACATGAAGTAAAAACCCAAATATAGTATATTTTTGATCTTTTGTTGCTTGGATGTTCTAATTGGTGTAACATTGACTTTGTCTATGAAGTTTTTAAAAGATAAACTGCAATGAGGTCGGCAATTGTAGTAGGCATCTTTAATAATCTTATTTTCATTAAAAAATGACTATATATTAGTAAGTCGGGAAACTGGAATTTTGAATTGATTGATTTTGTTATTGCCTATTGGTGTTTCATAAGTGGTTGATTTGCAAGACATGTAGCATGTGATTATTTGATATTTGAAACGTGTTTTATATGCAGTGAGTATTCCATGCAGTTGAATGCATCCCGAATCAAAGTTCTGCAGGCCCAGGATGATTTGGTTAATTCCATGAAGGATGCAGCAGCAAAGGAACTCCTACGTGTGAGCCATGATGCTGCTGCCTATGGGAACCTTTTAAAAGAACTGATTGTGCAGGTAGCAATGATCGAAACTGATTATGGTAACACTGTTGTTCTTGAACAAGATCATTTATGGAAAAGCCTGTCATTTTTTGTAGAGCTTGCTGCGACTAAAGGAACCAGCTGTCCTGTTGCGCTGCCGTAAAGCTGATGTCGAACTGGTTGAATCTGTGTTGCCTTCAGCAAAACAAGAATATGCTGAGAAAATGAAGGTCCATGCTCCTGATATTATAATTGACAGTCAAGTATACCTGCCTCCTGCACCAAGTCATCATAATGAACACGGTCCTTCCTGGTAATCTCTCACCTTATATTGGCTTTCACCTTGGAACGTCAATATTTTTCACATGTTTGTTCAAGTGAAGAATTATTCAGGGCACAGAAATTATTGCTCATACACAAAAATTCGCGCCGTGAAACTATCTTATCCTAGGCAGTAGTCCACATTGACTTTGGTCTAGGTCAAGTCAACCTATTTTATCTCGATGTTTTTTTTTTAAAGCCTTTAAGCTAATATTTGCTTTTTCCACCAAATAATGTGTATGGTCTGCCTGTACCTTTTATGTTCAAATAACATTGTCTGATCACTCAGGGTTGATGGGGCCAACTGGAGAGCTGCCTATGAAGCATCTTTCATGTTCTTCCAAGCAATAGTTGGTCTTTGATGACAATGTCTCTAAAACTTTCACATGGTTCATCTAGATATTCTTCCGTTTTGAACCAGAAAAGTACTAGATTCTTCAGTTTGTTTTATTGCCTTGATGAATAAACTATGTACCTTTTAAGATCTCTGTCTTTGATGACCATGTCTCTAAAACTTTCACATGGTTCATCTAGATATTCTTCCGTTTTGAACCAGAAAAGTACTAGATTCTTCAGTTTGTTTTATTGCCTTGATGAATAAACTATGTACCTTTTAAGATCTCTGTCTTTGATGACAATGTCTCTAAAACTTTCACATGGTTCATCTAGATATTCTTCCGTTTTGAACCAGAAAAGTACTAGATTCTTCAGTTTGTTTTATTGCCTTGATGAATAAACTATGTACCTTTTAAGATCTCTTGAAGAGGCCAGGAATTTAAGATTCTAAGAATACTGTAATATTTCTGTGGGAGAAATGTTGTGAATAACGGACCATATGAATTCATCTGCTTCAAACTTTGTTCTATTTTTTCTCAGTGAAGCTTTGTCAAATGTTGTTATTTCTATAATTGGCTACCTGATCCATTGCCCATTAATTTACTGCTCTCAATTTAATGGTGTGTTTGTCCAGTGCTGGCGGGGTGGTGTTGGCTTCTCGGGATGGGAAGATTGTATGCGAGAACACACTTGATGCAAGGCTTGATGTTGTATTCCGACAGAAGCTACCAGAGGTATCTGTTCCTTTTGAATTGATTATTGTTTAGTCACATGGGTGACACATTGTTTGGATGTTAGGACTTCTAGTTTTTTGATGAATGATACAAGTAATATGGGAAATACATTCAACCCGTCCTCTCATTCCTTTTCCTCTGTTACTTTCATTTACTTTTTTTGTTCTCCCCTTTCTTCTTTTTCAATTTTCTTTTTCACAACCATCCTCTCCACCCTAAGATTGGTGAATCCTAAGGAAGGAAAAGGCTAGTCTCATTCTGGGACTGATTTTTCTTATAGATATATATAATCGAAATAATATTAATTCTAACAAACAAGGTTGTGGTTCAAATGCAACCTTTTGCTAAATTGATCTTATGCAGTAAGTGTAACACAATTTTAGTGCAAGTGGGAAATCCCTAGGATCAAATGGCATGATACTTCCTGTTTACAGTGAATATACGTCTGCTGAAAATTTTTTAGGGACTTGGTGTTGTATTTTCCGGAATTTCTGCTGTTTTTAGGGTGCCAAACATGTGCTTCAATTTTCATCTACTTAGTCACAGAATCGTTGATCTGATATTTCATTGCATATAATGCAATACTGAAATCGCGTGGCAACTAGCTAAAGTCATAAAGATTTATGTAACATACAGAATCTTCTTCCCTGCTTGTCCACCCATGCGTGGACGCAGTGGCGGAGCCACATGGTGGCTTGTATGGACAGTTGCCCACACCGCCTCACAAACTTTACTTATTTTTATGTTAATAATTTCATATATTTGGTTGTTTATATATATAGGTACCCCTTAAAACATTAAGGTTATTGAACTAGTGCTCCCGCCAGCAAAAATTCCCGTCTCCGCTAGTGCATGGATGGTGGGTGCATATATGTGCATTTGTGTTGTCATCCTTTTTCTCATTTTGCCTTGCATATGTTGTTCAACCGTTGTAAAGAATTATAGAATATGTCCAAATTTGACAAAATGTATGTGTTCCACGTTAATGTTCTCCATCACGCTTGAACTGTAGCTTTCTTTTGTTAGACATGATCCTGAAGACAGCATTATCTTTGTTTGGTCATGCTTACATTGAACCTTTATTGATGTACCACGAAGAAATGTACAGGGAGATAAGTTCTTACGTTGTTAGGCACCTAGAAATTCAATGCTAATCAATTGCCTCGGTAGCAGAGAATGAGCCACCAAGTCTTGTCAACCTCTTTCTGATTATTTATAAGAACTTTCACCTCTCGGAATGTATTGCACTCTTCTGCTTTTTAGGCCAAACAGTACTTTATATTTAGAAGGATGCGGTTTTGAGCTTCCATAGCGTGGTGCTTTTGTTCTTTCTGCTAGCACATAACTGAGGCTTACCATCATACCTTTGGGAGGTAGCTATTGTGGGTTAACACTTGACTTTCTGTCTGTGCAGATACGCAGGCAGCTTTTTGCAAAAATATCCGCATGAATCATGATGAAACCTGCTCAGGTTAAAGCCCACAAGCTCATCCGCTCTATCGTGGTACGAGCTGCGGATTGAAGCTGTTTCGCCTTTCCTTTCTACTATTCTTAGAGCTATTTATTTGTTTTCTTTTTTTCTTTTTTCCTGTGACTGCATTTCGAGATAAACTTCTAGCCTTCTTTACCATGCACGCCAATTTGTGGCAAATAAAGGGAAAAAAATAATGGAAGCTAAATGCTGCTTTTATTGCTTTCTTGCGGCCTGCCTTGTTCTCTTTCTTAGTAATTCAAAGTTTCTGGATCGTCTTCATTTGTTGGATTGGATTTCATGCATAGCCTGTGAGCTAGTTGTCACCTGTAACCCATATTTTGTATTGTCGAGCTTCCCCATAGTTCCTTTCGGTGTTTGGGGAGAGCCTTGGTCGAGTGGAGTTAGTTTTAGGTGCCATAACCTTCGTAGGAGAAGCTTCCCGACTGAGGAAATGGCTTTCCCAGCGCAGGCTGGGAAACTATCAATCTGAAAGTTTTGTGGACTAAGAAGGTGGTGATGCTGAGGGGTCGACGTGCCTACCCAGCGTGGGATTTTTTCTTCTAGTTCAGATTGTATCCTTTATGTTCCTTTTTAATTGTCTTTCAATTTATACATTTTGATGATTTTGTTTTTTTTTTCCCGTTCTTGTACTTCTGGATATACTGAATCCGTTCATAAGCTTAGACTTTTGTTCTAGTGACCAAAAGCAGTGGAATTAACCGAACGGCCACCTGGCAGCAGGAATTTTTGTACAATTAAATTTAGCTTTTAATATCAGCTAAATCTTGATCACTGTAGGCATGATACATCAAATAAAGAGAGCGAACGAGTATGTCAGGGAGTATCATTTCTCCAGTAGTCAGAATTTAGTTTCTACGTGTATAGAAGGTAGATTTTGTGTAGGTACCGTTTCCTTATGAGAGTGAATTATTCTTTTCTACATTATACATACCTTGTCTACTATTTTTGTAAGAATGGGCAACTTTCTCTCTTTTTTTACATTCACTAACAAAAAGTTTATGTTTGCACAAACAACATATTTTCTTATTGAAGCTTATATGATCTACATGCTTTATATATTCTTTAGAAAAACCAAATTATTAGGTAGTTGTAGTGCGCGCCGATATGGGCTTTCTCTCTTTTCTCATTTCTAGGACTTTGGCTTGAAAACTTTGCTTAAACGATCCCTGCACGTCTTGTGAATATGGGTCGATCCGTTTCATGGACCAAACATTGTAGCATATACTTTATAAGTTAATTCTACGCATGCCATTAACAAGACGCTCGAGTAGAAATTAAAGCTCTGCCCTTCGAGCGGTTCCTTTTAGTTCCAAAAGATTGATCAAGATCAATTGAATCTGCTGCAGTGGCGTAGCTTGATGAGTTCTGTTTTAACTTCTTAATGGTTGCAAAGGAGACCTTCTAATAAGGGAAAGGCGTGAATCACTCAGAATCTCCTTGCTTGCGATTCTAGTTCAGAATGGTATTCGTCATAATTGAGCTAGCAAAGAAAGGAAAGCTTGATCACACAATGCATTGGTGCACGAGGGTCTTGGTGTTTGGTGGTGAGCAATGCAACTTCAGAGAGCCATGGGGTTGCTTAGAAGCAATCTTTTTGTTAAAGTTGATTCATCTGGGAAGTGGCTGTGGATAATGGTGGTTGAGCTTGAGTGTTGTCTGAGTCAGGCACCATGAAAACAATTGGCCGGAATTAACTTTGGCGTCTGCCTCGATCCGGTAGAGTGGTTGAATCTAATTTAGAAAGTAATGGTTTCTCACCCATTTGCTAAGCGGAAAAAAGATTTGGGAGGCCTTTGATGGTCGTGATTCTGGTTTTAAAACACAAAATTGTAAAAACAAAATCCCACTTTTAACTAGAATTGGTATGACCACAAGGGGTTGTAGCGCACCTAGCAGTAAAACGGTCCACTTCAAAAAGGTCTGAGGTTCAAATCTAGTTGTCGCTGTCATGACCCATTGGGCTCATTCTCTAGACTTAAATAGGTTTCTGAACAAGTTTTTGTGAACCTTGAGGGTAATGGCCTAATGGGTACAAAAGAGACCCAGTTGCCTCTTTTTGGAACCGTGGAAAGGAACCACTCACTCTGAAAATTGGAACCGTGGAAAGGAACCACTCACTCTGAAAAAGAAAAAAAAAAACTAAAATTGAAATGAAAATTACGGTTTTAGTTTCTCTTTATATTTGATAGTTTGAAATTTTGATTTCAAAATCGAAAATGAAGCATGAGTTAAAATTTTAGAATGAATGAATTAAAACTATCATGCATGTGCCTAGAAGATATAAAAAAAAAAATCTAAAATTCAAAAATCATAATTTTATCACGAAGGATTAACAATATAAAACAAAAGGAAATGACCAATTCTGTATTAGGTGCATTTAGCTTTCACAAGTGAAGGGTAAATATAGTTAGATCTAACCATCTGGATAAATCATATTTTTTAATTCATGCTCACCTTTACAACTGTCAGTGTCTCGTCCAACAATCTTCTATCCAAACACTGCATGCAATCAGGATCTACCATTCATCTTCAAAATCAATGGTGGAGACACCGATCACTTTAAGAATGTGATTTGGAAGACAGTAGATCTCATGCGACGGTTTCCTGCTTCACTTTCCCGCACGAAACGTTCAAGGTGTCATTTTCTTCACTCTCCACTGCCACCACTCACTAGCTTCCACTAGTAAACAAAGAGTCCTGCTCTCCCCACTTTCATTGTCCTCTTGCAAGTTAGTAGCAGAAGATGGGCCTCACCTGCGGTTGAGAACCTTACATAAGCAGGGATTTCGGCTTCGGTTTCCGTCCATGGATGCTTGAATTCTTTGAAGAAAACCAGTTGGAGCTTCTTGGTGCCGGATCCCGGAAATGGGCTACATACGTCCGAGAAGCCTCGCCGTGTTCAGGCAACTGCTCGCTGCGGCGGTCCTGGTTCTGGCCCTGCATGCGAAAGATCACCACATTGATGCCAAATGCGAATTTGATGCGATCTTCAACTTCGGCGACTCCAATTCCGACACCGGCGGGTTTTACGCTGCCTTTCCGGCACAGTCGAGTCCCTGGGGGATGACGTACTTCGGGATGCCCACCGGCCGGGCGTCGGACGGGAGATTGGTAGTCGATTTCTTGGGTAAGATATTTTAGGCTCTGTTTCGCACCATTCATGAAAATTTCTGCCAGCAGCCCAACAAACAAAGGGCTGTGAGTTAAAAACCATGACAAGCGTAGCAGCTTGGCTTCATTAGTAGCCTTCTCTCGGCTGGAACTGCATCATTGGGCTATCAATTTGGCATTCGATCCCGTGAAACCTGCCCAAGTAGACGATTTCCAGTGTCGGTTGCACGTCCCAAAACATTGCATTTCATGAATTCGTTCACATTTCATCTGATGGTGGATGTACAATATTGCAAAAAATCTTCGCAATAATGCATGTAAGATTTGGAAACAAGTGATCAGCCAGTTGTACTCAATCATTCCGGGTGAGTGAGAGACACCCACCACTCGGTTGATCGCCGAAACCCCATTCAACCTCTTGTCGCCTTCAAGTATGGCGTACTTTTAGTGTTTCTAGATATTTTTCTACTGCTATGTTTTAATTTGTGCATTGATAGTCACTCTTTTACAATACAAAGAGTTGATATCTCGAGGATTCAAAATAGAAACTACCCACTTACTAGGTCATGCCGCATCCATTACACCAAGTACTCAATCATTGCCTTTGGGTTTGAGACTTAAGTCACAGGGCAGAGCATGACTGAACCAGATCCGGGCTCGCCGGCCGACTTGGACACAGCCCTGGAGAAAACCCAGTGATTACTGGGTCAGGTCTTGGAAAAAAACAGATTAATCCAAGACCAAGTGCTGGACAAAGTTACTGCTTTGGAACTGCGTATATGGTGACTAACATTACTTGGTTTAACAGCTCAGGCACTGGGTTTGGCGTTCTTGAGCCCATATCTCCAAGCCCTCGGCTCAGACTTTACGCATGGAGCCAACTTCGCCACACTGGCATCAACAGTGCTCTTGCCCAACACCTCCTTGTTCGTGACCGGGATCAGCCCCTTCTCTCTTGCAATCCAACGGAACCAGATGAAGGAATTCAAGGCTCGGGTCACACAGCTCCGGTTCCAAGGTAAGTTCAGATATATAAGAAGTTTCTTTATGATAATATGGTTTCGAATGAATTTGATGCCAGTTTGTGCATGAAGTGTTAATTGAAACGATCAATGAACATGGATCCCGAGTTGATCCAGTTCAGGGTCGTTTGACATCAAGGAAGTAATGTAAGTGTCCCATGAATCAGAACAAATATTTGGGTAGATTCATAACACTTGTTTTTAGTGCTTCATTCCCATCTTTAAACTAAATGAATGAGACACTCACATAGTGTTGTGCTGCCAAATGACCCTTAATCTAGTCACAAATATTGGATTCAAACCATATTGTGTAGGAAATCTGAATCCGGACGGTTCTAATGACTGGCCCATCGGGACAAATGCCATCTTGAACACAGAAATGTCCCATGCATTTCCAGGACATGAATTTTTTTAGTTTAAGGCACATATGGACCACTTGTCTGTAGTTGGATCCATCGGGCCAACCTTATCATAAACTGGGTCACGTTGGTGCAGGAAGGACCCTTTGTCCATGGGTTCCAACATGGAAGTCCGAATCATCTTGGATCAAGAGCGACCGGGCCCATGTCATAGCTAGAGGGTAAAGGTCCACATGAAATTATTACAGATCAGATTATACACAAGATCTAGTCCCATCTTTAATATTTGGGTAGATTCATAGAACACTTGTTTTAGTGCTTCGTGAATATGTTCCCATCTTTAAACTAATTGAATTCCCATCTTTAAACTAAATGAATGAGACACTCACATAGTGTTGTGGTGCCAAATGACCCTTAATCTAGTCACAAATTTATGGTTTAATTACTTAGATTTTGAATATTGGATTCAAACCATATTGTGTAGGAAATCTGAATTCGAACGGGCCAGCCTTATCATAAACTGGGTCACGTTGGTGCAGGGATGACCCTTTGTCCATGGGCTCCAACATGGAGGTCCGAATCTTGGATCAAGAGCGACCGGGCCCATGTCGTAGCTAGAGGGTAAAGGTCCACATGAAATTATTACAGATCAGATTATACACAAGCACTTCTTATTCTTAATACATAAGATCTACTCCAAGACCTATTGATTTGGATTCGAGCTCGATACTGATTTGTATCTGCCATAATCAACTGAGTGGTTAATTTGATCTGCAATTTTCCTTCTATTACAATACTTTTCAGGCAAAGACACAAAAGGCCTTCCACCACTGAACGTGTTTGGCAAATCACTGTACACCTTCAACATCGGACAGAATGATTTTACATCAAATTTGGCAGCCATTGGAATAGAAGGAGTCAAGCAGTATCTACCTGATGTTGTTAATGAGATTGCATGGACTATCAAAGTATGTGATCCCAACTCAACTCTCTTCAATCAGATAAAAGACCTGCCATATTAATTTGTAAAAATTAAAGAGTTGTTATTCTGATCATCCTGTGCCCAAAAAAAAAAAAAAAGTTCTATAAATCTATATTTTTTTGCATCAGACTTATGAGATAATAACACTCTTTCTCAACTACCAATTTACATTTTTACATCTGCCATTCACTTAAATTTACGGCTACGCGATTGAGCCTAGTCGGTGCAGTCCAACCAGACTGGGTTCGATTAGTAGCCAAAGCCAAATGAGCCGCGGCTTTATTCAGTTGATCCTTGGGTTGCACAGGTCCTTTATGATGAAGGCGGCCGGACGTTCCTGGTGCAGAATCTGGCACCCATCGGCTGCTACCCGGCGTTCCTGGTGGAGCTGCCCCACGGCCGGTCCGACCTTGATGAGTACGGATGCATGACCTCCTACAACGATGCGGTCTCCTATTACAACAGCTTGCTCAAGGGCAGGCTCGACCAACTCAGGCCACAACTTCCCCAAGCCTCAGTGATCTATGTGGACACGCACACCGTCGAACTTGAGCTCTTCCGGAACCCAACCCATCACGGTAAGCCTCTAAGTTCCTCTCTATTCACAAGTAAAATGATAAATCCCGCTGAACATCCCGTCATGGTACAGTAGCCCTGCGTCTCATATGACCTCTTTCGTGTCTCACATCATTAATGGTTGGTTGGTGGATCTTTTAAAACTCAAGATGAATAATAAGGGCTCCCGGTCACCAATGTATGTGAATCGTTCAGATTGTATCAAAATTTTAATTTCTAGGGAAAAAACGAGTCTTTGAACCATCTACTTTGAGGTATCATGTTAGATTAGCATGGATCATGGTCTGATACAGAAGACAGAGATTAAGCGTCGAGTGACAGGAGTTTCCTCAGATTCCACTCTCAGGATGGTGCCAATGCTTAATCTAGTTTCATTCTCTCTTTTTTTTTTGGTTGGATTTCATGGTGGTGAACTTGTTTGTTAGGGTTGAAGTATGGAACAAGGGCGTGCTGTGGGCATGGCGGCGACCCCTATAATTTTGATCCAAGAGTTTTCTGTGGAAATACAAAGGTCATCAATGGCAGCACGGTGACGGCGTCCGCCTGTTCCGACCCTCAGAACTATGTCAGTTGGGATGGGATTCACTTCTCGGAAGCAGCAAACAAGGCCATAGCCTATGCAATCCTTAGTGGCGATTACTTCTCTCCTTCCTTCCCTATCGGGAAGCTCTGTGATCTGCAACCCATCGGCTGATTTAGTTTCAGAAAATAATCGGACGGCGAAGAGACATGACGTGTATTGGTTCTTTTTACCAGGAGAAACGCTCTATATGTTAGTACTTGCGATCTTTTAGGAATCGAGTGCTCAAGATGTTTGAGCTGAAGTGTGCACCTTATACCAAAAGTGCAATACTGTCCACATGAACTCATAAATGGAGTGAACTTTCTGAAAATGTTACTAGCCATTGAGATTCCGTTAACGAATCCCTTTTTCATTTGTTTATTGAAGCACTATTAGCCTACGTTTGCCTTTTAGACGTGTAAACTAATTAGAGAAGCAAATGGGTCTGATTTCGAATAGCTTGGTCATTGGTAGCTTGTTCTGGATCAGATCATGTAACGGGTCAGGTTGGGGGAGCACAACTCATTCAAACGAGTCGACTTAAAGCTAAAATTCAAGATTGACCAAGTAAAAGAACTGAGTTTGAAGCGGTAAATAGCACTCCAGCTTGCATAAGCTTGGTAGGCTCTTACAAAAAAATTAAGAAGATATATGGTACTTTTCTCATTCACATCACAAACATTCATTTGACGCAACAGGCATACGAATGGCTTCTACCCGAAGGCCGCCTCTTTCAGGACTTTCGGGCCATTGCCCTCTGCAATAGCCTTTACAAGGTGATTGTTAGAGTTATGGTTCAACACATGAAAAAGATCCTGCCTCAAACATTGAATATCTAGGAACCTCCCCAACCGAGAAGTTCTAATACCATTCAACACCTAGCATCAGGAGAAAGGAAGCAAGATAACGTTTTTCAGGGAGTAAAAAATGTTACATTTCCTTTTGCCGCCCTCTTGTTCAACGTAACCGGCAGTGTGATTTAACACCTTCAGCATTGGAACAATCCCATTTGTACCACGGATATAGCTGTCCGTTGCACGAATATTATGGACAGAAACACCAATCCCCCCATCGGATTTGCTAATGACAGCACATTCCTTTAGTGTATCATAGATACCTTCAATACAGTCACATTTTGTGCAGATAAGGAAGCTGTTGCTCAACTGATAGAGAAATACAGATTAAAACTAGAAAGAAAATCGAAAGTACGAAGGAGCAGGAAAGCATTCCCAGCTTAAGCACACAAAACATACTTGAGGCCTCGGTGTTCCGGCATTGAAAAGAGTGGGCAAAGCATGGGTGAACCAGCGCTGTGACATTAAATGGTAAGTTTTCAGTGCAAAATCAATGTCGTCTTTGTGAATGCCAACGACAACCCTCATGAGCATATGTTGTGGCCGTTCAACAACCTTCCCGCCAATCTTTAGGAGACATGACCTTTCTAGGGTCTTAAACCCAAAATAATCATAATCTCTGTCTTATATGATTTCACTGTCTAGAAGAGCAGCATTCTGAAATAAGAACGCCATTCAGACAATATGGAAACACAGGCTGCCGTTGTATTCAAATAACAAAAATCGCACAATGGGCCAAAAACAGATTAAAGGAAACCAAGATACGGCACGAGAAAAGAACAAGATAAAGGGACCTTCATAATTATCTCATAAACATCGTCTGCAATCAAAGGAGCCTTTTGCAAGAATATTGAGACTAACATGGGTCTTACAGCCTTTAGTGGGCTCGGAAAGTGTCGTATAACCCCATTAACATGGGGCAGCAAAAGTAGAGTGGAAGGGAAGCAAAAAGATGGTGGTTCGAACATGGTAGGCAGGTTGGGCTTTGGTGAGGTCGGAGGGCAACGGTCTGTTATCCTTCCACTGCCGAGAGCGGGAGGTGTACGCTGCTCTGTGAAGCCAGCCTCACGCGGTCCCCTCCACTCTAAGTAACACATCATGCCCGGCCCTTCGGCCGAGTGCGCTGAAACAACTCCCGGCTTGGAACAGGGCAGTCCGTCAAATGCACCTCCAACCACGCCGAATCTGACCAGCATGCCGTCCCACCATCTTGTGTGCCCTCACTCGAGTTACAACCATGCGTGACCACGGTCGGCGGGATTATGACCTCAGGCAGGAACTTATATGCTATTTGATTTTCATAGAAACTTTCGATACAGGACTAAATTTGGCCCTCTCTCCCTCATCTGTACAACTTCTTTAGGACAACGTAGGGCTGGTGCCCACACCAACAACTTGGTCTCTTCCAGGGCCCTTTAATAATAACACTGGATCAGTTTCCTGTGCTTCTTCTCTGCCCGTGAATGAAAAGGCCAAGCCGACCTAAAAATTGTTACAGCTTGAGGACGGAATAAGTGACCGAACTGCGCCTACATGTAACTGTCTATGCTGAGGATCTTTGGTGGTGCTATTTTCAAATGCATGCGTTTGAGGCAAGGACCTGCTTATATTGTTTTTGCAACTTAGACGTGATTAAGAAGAATAAAGACAATCGACGACAAGATAATAAAAATGAAGTTATAATTTCGACCAGATAAGAACAGTAAAAGGAAAAGCTAACACTTGCAGCTCTGATTAGAATGTCTGCGTCACAGAGAGAGAACAAATGAGTGGCAGAATTGTTTGATTGTCGATTTGGGAGGAACGCTGGTCTTGCCGGTGCATACAGCTCCAAGTGAGGGCATCAGACGTTTTGCAATTGATTCAAATATGTTCATGTGAATTAATTTTTCTTCAACATTTTTTCTTCTTGTTGAAGTGTGAGTTCCAGAAAAAAGCAATCGAGTGGCATTGGCGTAGTTTGGCATAACATGTCTAGAACGGAGCACTCTGTTCCAAGAACAGTGTGTTCTGTTCGGCAATCTAATGGGCTTTGCTAAGGGATTTACCAAGAATGGAGAGAGACATAAAGCATCCTTGTCCTTGTCAGAAGACAGTTTCCAGCTATGAAACATCCATGACAAGAACAGTGTGTTGCATAGCGTGTGGAAATTTCTCAGCTCTTCATTTTCTTGGAATTCAGAAGGATTATCAATGAGAGAGCAAAAAAATTGAAGCTAGGGTGATGAAAATGGAGAAGATTAAATTGAAAATTTGTTAGACACTGCCAGCTAAACTTTTTATTTCTACGCTATTTATCTGTTACCACATTCAGGGTGTTAAAATTGAGGGAGGAAAAATGTAAGCCCATTCACATGGTTGGTTTTTCACCTCCTTTGTTCTCTCAATGTTTTTTGGACATTTCATTTTCTTTTACATAATCATTCTCCTCTTGAAAAAGACTCTCTCTCTCTCTCTCTCTCTCTCTCTCTCTCTCTCTCTCTATATATATATATATATATATATATATAGAAACCAGTCGCTATGACCCCCTTTTAGAATATCAGTATCCCGAAACAGATTGGTTATGTGCCGATATGGCCCAGATTTATCCAAGGCTGTGATTAGTTTTAGGTGAGCTCAACTGTTTGGAACATGTAATGGATTTCACAACTCTTAATCCGAGGCTGTGATTAGTTTTAGGTGAGCTCAACTGTTTGGAACATGCAATGGATTTCACAACTCTTAATCTGAGATGTGCATTACATTATGAAAACATAAATTTGTAATCCGACTTTTTGTATGAGGACAACCGGTATATCCACCAAATAGCCAAGAGTTCCTTGTATAAGCCCAAAGCAGAAGGAGGGATTGGTAAATGCCCTCATGAGGATGTTAATGACTCTTTACTAGCAAGTAGACTTTTCTCTTCCTTTAATAACAACTCCATTTTTACTCCGTGGTACAAAGCGAGATATCTTAAATATAAGAGTTTGTAGACGGTGTGAAAACCATGGAGGGGCTCTTGGGCTTGGAAAAGCATAGGAAAAGGCTGAGAAAAGATAGAAAGTTAGGTGAGGTGGAAGATTGGTGATGACAAATGAGTCTCTTTCTGGTGGCATGACAAAATTTTGGTGAAATCGATCAGTGGGGAGGAATATAGTGTCATAGTTGATCAATTAAAGCTTTTAGTGGTTGAGGTTAAGGAAATGGGTGAGGCTAGACTAGTTCTACCGAGCAAGGCATTAGCCGCGATTGGTCATATTCAAGGCAGAATGGTAAACATGAAGGCTGGCGGAAGGGTATATGAAACAAACATATTCCAGCTAGAGCAAGTTGGACTACTTACATTGCCAGCCACACGAGACTAACCACTGAAGACATATTACAAAGGTGCATAGTGCATTTGACAAATAAATGCCACTTATGCAAAAGGGTGAAGGAGAGCAATTTGCATGTCCTGCTCAAGTGTTTGGTAGTGCTAATGGTGTCGAGCAAGGCAATTTCAAAGTTTGGCAAGAATAGGCTTCCATGGCAAAGTATGGTATAGATGAAGAAATCTATTTTTGGAGTAAATTGCCCTTCAAGGCTAAATGGCTTAGGAAATGTTGGATGGTGCTATTCCCACATGAATCATGATGTGGAAGTTGTGGTGGTTTGAAAATGAAGTGGTGCATGGGAGAGTGGCCACATTTACGACTGAACATATTTTCTCTGCTGTTTGGTGCTCAACAAAGGAGACTTTTTAAAGTCTGCAGCTGGAGGATGAGGAACGTAAGGCCATATCTACTTGGTTGCTGATTGGAATCTCGTGTGAGGCCAGTCTCTCAAGCTTAAACATGGAAGCCTATGTGCTTCAAACTTGCAAAAAGGGTGTAAAAACCATAGTGATGGGCATGTGGAGATTAAGAGGTATGAAATCTAATGAGACCATTTTTACTGAAGCTCACTCTAGGAACGATGAGGCTGAATTGCACATGCTTAATGACTGGCTACAATTATGGAGAGTGTTAATGGTAATTTTGAGATCATAGCAAACAATGAAGGCTAGAAGCGCAGGCTTAGAGCTATGCTGAAAGGCAAAAGACCGATTAATCAGAAATAGAAACACATTAGGGCACTCAGCCACTGTTTAAGAGTACTTTGTCAACTGCCTACGGTAGAGGCTGGTGAGCAGATGTGTCAATATGAGAAAAGGGATGGGATGGGTTAGGTCTGGGCATCAAGCCGGGCTGGCCCGACCCCGTTTATGAAACGCCGACAACAATTAAATTTCAGGTAGGGCCGGGTACTGGGCCTACTCAACCACATCCGATGCCTGACCCTTTTTTTCTCTACCTATAGAGGGATACCTGTGGGGAACACAACAAAGTTTTTCTTTGGCTTCTTAGGGTAAGTTCCTCGTTGAAGTTGAAGGAGACAATGGTGTCAAGAATTCAGCAGCAACAGGCGCAGCAACAAGCTTTTTGGCATGAGCAGCAACAGAACCACCAACAACAGAAGGCAGCAGCGGGAATGCTTCCGGCGCAGTTTGGAAGATTAAGGGCTCCAAAATTCCAAATTCAAGAGAAGTAGGCGTCAACGGCGAAGAAGATGCTGCTACATCTGCTATCCTCTTGATAGCTTGCGCTTTGTTCAGACTCTGCAAATTTTTTTTTTTTGGTGTTGTTCCTTCCACAGTGAGCAATTCGTTTTTTTGCTGTCAAGTTTCAAACCAAACACCCCTTTTGTCAAGTTGCTCTTCTTCTCTGATGTCAAGATCCCAAACCTCTATGGCAAAGCAATGAAAACAGAGGTTGGTACCAAAAATTGAAACGATTGGGTCCCAAGCTTCGGCCTTTGCTTTTGTTTTAATTTGAAAGATTTAGACCTAACTGGCCCCAATGGGCCAGGTCAAATAACCCGGACCCGACCCGTTATGATGTTGGGCCCGGGCCATGGCCTGGGTGAGCCCAGAAAAAAAAAAAATTTATATGTAAAAAATCAATTTTTTATAGTTTGGCCCGACCCATCGTTCCTCATGGCCCTACCTTCGCTCGTCTTGGCCCGACCCGCGGATGGTTTGGCCCGCCCCTCAACAAAATCCTGGCTCCGCCCCTGGCGGCTACCCCTATCCAAGCTAAGGGTGAGCATCGGGCCTACCAGGCCTAGCAAGAACTGGGTCCGAGCCCGCCTGATGTCCGAAACTCGGGCCCGGGCTTGATACCTGAAACCTGGGCCCAGGCCCGGCTCGGCCCAATTATAATAAAAAAAATATTTTTTTTAAATATAATTTTTTAATAATAAAATCTATATTCATAATAATATATATATATATTTTCTAAGTTATTGGGCCGGATTGGCCCCGTCGGGCCCTTAGAACGGGCCGGGACGAGTACCTGCCGGTGTCCTGGCCTTGCGCCCACCCTTAATCTAAGCCCTACAGCTACTGTTGTGCTCAATGTCATTTGCTTTTTAATCAGGAACATCTACTCTCGGGGTAGACTTTGGTTTTGGGGCAGTTGGGTTACGCCTCCCTGGATTTTTTATCTCCTGATTTGTATATCTTTTTTCTACCTGTACTCATATTGATTTTTCTGCAAAGCCTATCTCCCAGCAACCGTTTTAGCGACAGTATCATTGTTCCTCTACCATTTTACTAATTTATCCAGTTCAGTTCCCCTGGTTTAAACCTCTATAGTGGTCGGAAAAGCGTCCAATAACCGAGCGAAAAAAAACATTGTTAAAACATCATAGATTCACTAACTGACCAGTGACAATGACCAAAGACAATCGGCATACAAATGCAGCTAACTCCCACATGCCATGCACTCGTCTCGGTTTTCTAAGGAACAAACCATCTGCGCCATCTTGGTCTCAAGATCATCATCCTCCACTGCTGGTTTATCCTGATGTGTGCATTAAGTTATTTGGTGTCGGTAGAGAAACCAAAACAGGGAAACAGAGGTTAAAGTACAATATAATGATATAAATTATACAAAGAAAATGTTATCACCTCAAGCATAGAAGAATCTACAGTGAAATTGATTGCATCGGCCGCAGGACGGGAGCATAGATAATGCATGCCCATTTTCAAACCCTGTCAAGATGAACAGTTGATTTGAAGATATAACTACTTACTGAAAAATGAATTTTTCACCTATAACACAGTTATGACCAGTGATTAGCAAAAACCAGTCTGATTTCAGTATGAAACTTGTGTAACGAGAATGACCGAAAGCATGAACAGCATGGTAGGGCAGGTCAACTCCTTGTGGAGTCTCACAAAGAATTTAGCATTTGGAGTCCTTTAGGCCCCGTTTGACGGCACAGTATTTTTTTGAGTGGAGATTTTTTCGAGGAAAAAGTAAGTGTACGTTAAGGAAAAATTCGCTTTTTGCAAATCCAAGCCATGTTTGATGGCCTAAAAAAATTTTTTCGAGAAAAAAACATCAGTGTTTGCTGGATATGAAATAATTTTTGTAGATTAACATGTCAAGTGGGAAGAAACCCCAAGCTGCAGAAGCAGGGAAGGTTGGAGCTTGTCGTCCATTGCTAGCTAACTTTGGAAACAGAATGGCAAATTTTGACCACATGGTAAAAAGTTGGAGAAAATTTTAGCAGAGTTCATATTCATCTCACTACAAGAAGACCATCCATTTTTCACCTCCCTCACAGTTCTTTCCAACATGGCTGAATAGGCCGTCAGTTTTTCTAGGGCTGGACCTCGAGCCCAGTTCCGGTCGAAGAAAACCCGGCCCGGGCCGGGCCTGTTAAGGATTAAAAAATAATTTTTTTTGTTTAAATAATATATATTTTAGTACTAAAAATTATATTTTATATTTAAAAAAAATTATTTTATAATTAAAAATATTATTTTATGATAACCGGGCTGGCCCAAGCTGCTCTCAAAAATTTTCTCAGTTAGAGATTATGTTGATTGCATCGAGGGGAACAACATCATTGGCGTCATCTTTGCAGAGCCGGAATGAAGGAAATGACATCACCAGCGACACAGCTGCCATCTCAGCAGCCAATTGGTGGAGCTGGGTGGTTGTGACGCCTGTGTAGACCTTCTGCGCGGCGCGGACGGGATCGCAGTTCGCTGAGGCCAAAGCTAAGCTTCTTCAAGCTAGTGGTGATCTTATCAAAGTGGACAGCCTCATTGCGCCCATCCCTCTTGATCACATACATTTTGGCCGACGGAGATTGAAGATTCTTCTTCCAAGAGCAATTCAGCCGAACACTTTGCAACTACCACATCGAGAGAGAAGGATAGATAAAGATAAGGATGAGGCGGTGATGGCATATGCCGTGCTGCTATGAAGGTTATATGGACCAAACACTTTAGCATGTACTGTAGAAGTTAATTCTGTGCATGCCATTAACAGACGCTCACAGCAGAAATTTAAAGCTATGTCACCTTAGTGCGGGGGTGCGGATGCCGGCGCAGTACATTTCAAAAAATTTAGATGCGGCGGTACGGCAAGAGTATATTATTATTATTATTATTATTAATTTATTATTATTATTATCTTATTTTTATGGTTTTGCCTTCAAATTTCAAAATAAAAAATTTCAAATTCAAAGTTCAAAATAAATTTTTTTAAATATAACAAATTTAAGAATAGATAGTCTGCATAGTTCACTTTGAGTTATAAATGGACAAATGCACTTGCACTTGAATAAAACAATTACACAAGTACACATTAATTTACACAACCTGATTCATATACGAAAATCAGAATTTTATTTCCAACTACCTGGCCCCAGCTTGTTAAGCATTAAATTTTTTTTTTTTTAATCATATATATTTTATTACTAAACAGAGGAAAAAGAAGGCATCATTTGACAGGCGTTTTAGACCTTAGATCAAGTCCCAACCAAATCATCCAAATAATAGTAAAGCGTGGCTCGCTAATCCAGATATCTTACCTTAGACCAAGCATAGAAATGCAAAGAAGTAAGTTTCCCATAATTAGGTTGGTCCATGTAGATGTTCAGACTCAGACTCTGATCTCGGTCAATAGCAAGGTCCACCAGAATTTTTTGTTTGATCTCCCAAATGGTTCTGAAAAAATAACATCGAGTTAAACTACCAAACTAGTAGCTAAATAGGTGGGACGAGGAACACGTAAATAGTAGGACATGAATCTCCATACTTGTAGATTGATCTGAGATCAGCTGGAATCTCGGGGATTTTCTGATTGGAGCCCTTCTCATATATTATTTTATTCTTTAGCGAATGAGACCAAAGACCCATTTCGATCAAGTCATTAAGAAGACGCTTGTTAACCACCACATATTCGACAATAGCAAATTGTCAGACAATTCTCAGATTCAGCTGAAAGAAGGAGAGAAAGGGAAATGCCTGGGAAACTGTTAGGTGTGGAGTTATTGGGTCCGTAAGTCGGGTCAGTAGCGGCAGGATGAGTCGAGTCAGTTTAGGAACTGGGTCGAGTGGTATCAATAAACCCATCCCATGTTTTTGGATGGCAATATGTAAAGTCCTTAAGAGAGTTAACCTAATTAACAATAGAATTACCATCCATGTTTAAAGTTCTTAAGAGAGTTAACCTAATTAACAATAGAATTACCATCCATGTTAAGGTGTGAAGTAGAGGACCAGAGGTGGGCACCGGGCCGTCCCGCCGATGGGGCCCTGTACCTGGCCAGGTATGGAACTG
Organism: Nymphaea thermarum; assembly: GCA_011799765.1. Classification (NCBI taxonomy): domain Eukaryota; kingdom Viridiplantae; phylum Streptophyta; class Magnoliopsida; order Nymphaeales; family Nymphaeaceae; genus Nymphaea; species Nymphaea thermarum. The sequence continues at coordinate 37,144 of JAANDH010000051.1, forward strand.
GGTCCGGGCCTGGAAAACCCGGTTCGGATCGCCTTGATGAGACTCTACTTGGCCCTTTAATATTTTAAAAATATTTTTTTATTATTAATGAAAATATATTTTATTTTAAAAAAATATTTTTTTATTATTACACGGTTGGGCCGAGCCTAAACCCCATTTCAGAGAGGCCGGCCCGATGCCAACCAAGGTTGGACTTTAGCAAGAGTGGTGTGATTATGTTAGTGAAGAGCAATTAGGTCGGATAGATCGATGGAAGGTGAAATTAGAAGATGCATTCAATAAGATAGACCAGAATATGGTGGACGCCAACGGAAACCTGCAAACGATCAGCTCGACGTAACTCGTTATCAAAGAGTTGTTGCAGCAGTTTCTTCACCAAGTCTTCCAATACCTCTGAGCAGGTACAACTGAGGAAGGAGAACCATGCACTAAGAACGGATGACACGTCAGGATCCCTACTTCAGAGTCCATGCTTGCAGCCAAGGAAGAAGAGGGATGTCTGGTCATATAGCAGTGCGAAGCACTTCAAATGACAGAGAAGTTTTAGCGCGAGATGTTGTGAAGAGTGACAACGGACTTCAACGAGAAGATAAGAGGAGGAGTTGGGGACTCGCAAGAAGAAATGGAAACAAAAGGGGCCAGCGCCAGCTTGCAAGGCAACATCTGAGAGTGGGGGGAGAGGTCACTGGGGCAGCTTATGAAATCCCCATGAAATGGAGCCTTGGCAGATGAACCCCAATTTTACCAAGCAAGAGAGGCAGCAATGTCGTGACCAGGTTCTAAAACCTTCAGAGGAGCACCAGCAAAAATGCTGGAAGAAGGATCCATCTGAATCAAACTACTGCAAACACTGCAAAGAATCTGAAGAAGGAACGGATCTAGAACAATCAGCAAATGGGGAGTAACCCAGGGAATGAAAGCAGCTAAGGAGATGGCTTGTGGACCCACCTTAATTAATTAAAAAAAATTTACGTTAAAAAATTTAAAAAATTTTAGTTGTCTAATCTGATTTAGTTTGACCCTACCCGAAAAAATTCGTTGGACCTGGCCGAGTCGAACAATCATTTGGCCCGTCCTTGAAAAGAATCCTGGTGAGGGCAGCTTGATCAACTAAGTGTCACACCGTGGTGATGACACTAGCACAAAAAAATCTAGGTATGCTCCAGCTTCACGAAGCTCCTACAGATACAGCAGACCAAATTGCTTTTGTTCAATCAAGAGCCTGGTTCAAAATTATTTTGGGCAATGCGGGCACAAATTCCAATTTTTTTGCAGCATCCGTTTCCCTAGCAGTCTCAATGCGAATTGAGGTTGCAGGGAAAATTTCATTTATAAGGGGATGTCCAAAGGCGACACACCAGCATGAGCACGACTTGCCTTCTTGTGGTCGGTTGAGAACTTCTTGCCTTGCATGGATTTCAGAGACCTCTTTACAACAGGTTAGAGAAGTTGCTGTGTCGAATATTGGGCAACAATTTTATCATGGTCTGGGCATCTTTGTTGCTGTCACTACCAAAAGGAGCTTGCAAATTGCAATCTCTGGAACAGTGCATCGGAATTCGTCTCACCCGCACAAAACATCTTCTACCAGCCATAGAGGAGGGTCGATGACAACTATGTTTGCGGGATTAGTTCAGTCGGCCAGGAATTGCCTCGCTCAGATTCCAAGCTGGAAATGGCCAAAATCAGGTTTTCACGGTAGTAACAGGAGCTTATCTGCCGGCAACAGGTCTTGACGCTGAACGATTCAGGTTTAGTCGGGACTCCGTTGTCATGCATGCCAGAGGCATATATGTTTTTGCTGACTGTTATTAGGGAACTTGGTGAATGACCTTAAGGTGATCGACAATTCTTATTTCTTTTCCTCACGTCTACGCATACAAGTTGGGGTTGCCATCGGAATTATGTTTTGGCATCCTGGACCTAAGGAAGGGAGATGCACGAAATTGGAGTTGAGGAAATTGAAGTCAGGTCAGCTGCGACCGTTGAAACCTAAGGAGATGGTTAACCCTTCACACACAGACAATGGTGGAGCAGTGCATATTTTTCAAGAAAGGAAACCTTGGACTCAAGATGTCAGCTTCTCTAGGCCTTCCATTCGTAGAGGAAGCCCAGCAGCAGCATATTCAAAGGGTTTTGACCTTAACTATTTCTGTTGTTTAGACTCCTTAAGTGCCTGCATGGTAGCTGTACCTTCAAGGAGAGATTCATCTGTTCATGCCCTCGAGGAGCTGAGCAATCCTCAAAAATATGCCTCCCTTAAGAGTTGTATCCTTATCAAAGGCTGGGCACATGCAAAGTGAGCCAGGGAAAAAAAATCTTCATACCGAATGACTCATCGAATGGAATACTTGATGCTTAGGATAGAAGTTAACATCAATTATCTTATTCAAGTTTGATGCGATTATATCATGCTCACTGAACTGATAGACAAAGAAACTGACAAAAGCCAATGAAGACACAAAACTCAGCAAACTTGTCAAAATCAGAACATCGATTGTATGAACCCCTGCTGCCAACCAGCTTGGATGGCTGGGAATCTTGTGGCAGACCCTGCTGAATGCCATAAGTTCAGCCAAGCCAAGAAATTTCAAATGTGATGCACAACTAGAATATTTTAGAACATGCAAATACCTTTTCCTTGACAAAACAAGGAAGAGCAATTGATGCCAAGTTACAAACAGCAGTTTCTGTTGGACTTGCTCAGAGTATTTATACAAAAAATTTGAGAATTACAAACTTAGTCCACATCTTTCGTCAATTTCTCAAGAAAGTGGCCCGACCCGGCCCCATACCCACCCCTAGTCTGGCCTGGAACATGCATAAAAGCGAGAGAAAAAAATTACCTCTACTGTTTTATTTCATTTTTGTTCCTGATCATAGACCACTTCGTATCTCGTTGGATGTAAATCCGACTGTTTTTTTTATTGCTCGACCCAAGCTGTAGATGAAAAGGATTTGTCGTTCCCTCTAATGACTGAGCCAGAGGATCCATCGTTCCTCTATCACTGTCGGCATAAACTCAAGTCTACCTTTGCCGGAGAGCAGTGCGCAGGTCGCAGGTCGATCGTGTTCGCCATCGTACGGTGACATCATCCGCCTGTTCCGATCCTCATAACTATGTCATTGGGGATGGGATTCACTTCCTGGAAGTAGCAAACAAGGCCATAGCCTATGCAATCTTTGTTAGGAACAACACACAACAACTCTCTGCTCACACTCTCAAGAGGAGGTTAGAAGCAACAAGGAAGAAGACAACGATTTACGTGGTTCGGAGCAATAATCTCCTACGTCCACGGTCGCACAGATCTCTTGTATTCTCTCTTCGATGAACACACACCGAACAACACTCACAAGCGGCGGCTCTTCTCATAACATAAGGATTAGGGCAAAACCCGCATTTGTACAAAAGACATATATGCCCTTACATGTGGGATCAAGTTCCATACACCAACAATCTTTAGTGGCAATTACTTCTCACCTTCCTTCCCTATCGGGAAACTCTGTGATCTGCAACCCACCGGCTGATTTAGTTTCAGAAAAGAATCGGATGATGAAGAGATAAGATGTGTATTGGTTCTTTTTACGAGGAGAAACACTCTATATGTTAATACTTGCCATTTTTTCAAGAATCGGGTGCTCAAGATGTTTGCGCTGAAGTCTACACCTTATACCCAAAGTGCAATACTGTCCACATGAACTCATGAATGGAGTGAAGAACTTTCTGAAAATCTTACTAGACATTGAGTTTCCATTGACGAATCCCTTTTCATTTGTTTATTGAAGCACTATTAGCCTACGTTTGCCTTTTTGACGTGCAAACTAATTAGAGATGCAACTGGGTCTGATTTCGAATAGCTTGGTCAGTGGTAGCTTGTTCTGGATCAGATCATGTAATGGGTCAGGTTGGGAGAGCTCCTCATTCAAATGAGTCGATTTCAAGCTAAAATTCAAGATTGACCAAGTAAAAGAACTGAGTTTGAAGCGGTATAGAGCGCTCTAGCTTAAGCTTGGCAAGTCTCAGAAGATATGTGGTACTTTTTGTTGGGTCAGGTCCAGCCTCAAGTGAGGAGCTGACCTGACTCGTCACTTAAGTGAACAGGCGGAGAAAGGGGGAGGGCACTCGATGGTGCCTTATTTGGCCCACGACCCTCTATCTCTCAAGGTTTTCTTTTGGGAAAAAAGAAAAGGGGAGAACTCTTGTGGCTGCACACGGCAAGATGAGAAGGAGAAGAGGAAGACAAGGAAGAGAAGAAGGAGATATCGCAGCAAAGTTGCATGGGTTGATCGGCACGCTAAGATGAGAGAGGAAAGACAAAGAAGAAAGTGGAAATGAAGAGAGTCTTGATTGGGTGATCTCTTTCTTGTTTCTTTTGAGCTCTTTCTTTCATTCGTATAAGAGAGTGTTATTGTTCTTTTGAGTTCACTGTTTTTCTTAAAACAGTAGGGACATTGTTGTTGTGTATTTGGCTCTTTTTTGATATATAGAAAGTGTCTCTTGCCTGCGGGTTTTTACCCTATTATTGGAGGTTTTTTCACGTAAATTGGTGTCACTTATTTTTTACATTATCTAGCATATTTTTGACACATATTGCTGTAATAATGGTGTTGGGAACGCAATCTTGTGCTAGCAGCCAAGTGGTTCCGATTTTCAGTAGTTTTGTGCAACCCCTTTTATGAAATCGGCTTGTTTGGATTATTTTATTAATTTCTAAGACTGTCATTAACTGCGTAATTATTGGATATATGCATACTTGAAGTTTGAAAGCGTTTGTGACAACATTAACAATTGTTTTGAGCTTGTTATTGTTTTCAAACATTCTTTTTGGGAGAAAACATCTATTAACACTTTTTGCATTCACATCACAATCGTTCATTCGAGGCAACGGGCATACGTATGGCTTTTACCCCAAGGCCGCCTATTTCATAACCCAGTATCATTGTTGCTTTACCATTTTACTAATTTATCCAGTTCAGTTCCCTGGTTTAAACCTCTATAGTGCTCGGAAAAGAGTCTATTAACCGAGCGAAAAGTTTGTGCATTTTAAAATAAAAGATCATGAAAGTGGTGAACCTGCGTATAAAGATCGAGAAGTGCGCTCAAACATTCAACGGTTCGGTTGGAAATGCTTTGAGATCAAGTGGGCCATGGTTGGGGAACCTTCGACATGACAGCCCACGGATACAAGCAAACCTTTCAAGCATGCACTCTTAAAAGGCAAAACCCTGCCATAAAATAAAAGAGAACGTGTCGTTCCTGCTACGCGAACCACGGTTATGCTTGGTTTAACTCAGGGCTGGAGCCTGTTGCAATTTGAAAACCTGGGTTTGGATAACGAAGACAGAAATGGATGCCTTATCTATGGTTATTTATAAACCTACAATGTAACAGGAAAAGAGAGATGCAGTCACCACTTATTGATCCTGGGGATATGTTTAGAACGGACGAAGCATGCACTCGTTAGACATTTGAATGTAAAAGTTTGATTTCCCTTTTTTGTTACTGTAAATTGGTGAACAGCAAGCTAATGAGCTCCAATTACTTGACCATTTCAAAAATGCAAGCCAAGTCTCGCAGTTTACTGCATATTCTCTATTTTAAACAATCTATACTTTTATCGTCATTCCACACACACACAAAAAAACACTGTTAAAACATCATAAATTCACTAACCAATGAGAATAACCAAAGATAATCGGCATACAAATACGAGGATACAGACTGTCAGGTAATACACAGATTTTACATGCATCATTGTATACATTTAAATATGCATAAACGGTACATTGATATACATGTGATACCGGCGGGGGTCAGTCTCCGCTGGTTTTCTTCCATGAAGGTTTCAGTGCGGAGAAGGGCTTCGCCGTTGTTCTTTCGATATGGGCTTTCGCTTCTTGCCTGTTTGGTGAGTACAGGCAGAAGAAAGCCGAACCTGGGAATGAAGTAGAGTTGGGCAGCCAGAAAAATGATGGCTGATTAGTCTTAGAAGGAGAATAGAGTACTCTATTTTCTTTATTACAAGATTACATTTTTACAGCCCAAAATGTGGGCTTGATAAGAGTCAGCAAAGGCGGGGACGTGATCCACATAGGCGGCACTTTTTCGCCGACCCTGTGGATTCATGGACCCGCCTTCCTTCATGAGTCCAACTCTGCCTGCACTTTCTCTGCTGCTTTACACACTCAAGTGATAACATTGCCTCTGCTCCAAGTGGAGCAACTCTTCTTTCTCAGCATGTCTTTAGGAGCATTATCAACAATCCCTCTTCCTGAAGCACGCACATACACACAAGCACAGGCCAATGAATGACTAAAAGTTAAAGGGCATTGCTCTACTTGAGGGAACTCTGATGTGACTTCTGATTGCTCGCCTTTTTGGGGTTTGAGGCCGAGAACCGGAATCCACTACTCGAGTCGAGCACTTGTATCACCAAGCCTTACGAGGACAATATCATGAAAAACTCTGGCAATAGAACGGTAAATTAAGGTTCGGACTTATATTGATCCAAGGTCTTCAACTTACTTAATCTCCAAGAATCTCAAACAATTTTGATTTTGTGAAAACTGAAATTCTAGATCAGAAAATGAATTAAGAAGCTTTAGAGAGCTTGTTACAGCAAGTTACAACTTGGAGAGTTCCGATTATGAATAAAAACTAATTATTTGCTCCTGGATTTATCGATCTGAAAAGTTTTCCCTGCAACCGTACATGCCCTAAATGATATTGCCCGTGTCCCAATTAAAGAACCTATATTATTACAAGCTTACATTTTTACATTCCAGTTTTTTCAACTTAAATGCCCATTATGTGCTCTCGTTAAAATAAACAACTCAGGCGATTATCATCGAATCTAGTATACAAGGGTTTGGTTGCTACACATTTTCCTATACATAGATAATGTTGATACTGGAAATTGAAACAAGTTAAAACTAATATTTTAAAATATGATATAAAAACCACGAAACACCATCTCTTGAAAATTCAGGTTAGTTTCTGTTTTTTTAACTTAAATGCCCATTATGTGCTCTCGTCAAAATAAACAACTCATGTGATTATCATCCAATCTAGTATACAAGGGTTTGGTAGCTACACATTTTCCTATACAAAGATAATGTTGATATTTGAAATTTAAACAAGGGAGGTGATAGTTTATATGGAAATATGTATGTAAATACCACAAACAAAAGTGCGTTTTTGAATCCTTACCCTCGATTCTTAATGAATTTGCTTAAAGACAAATTCATATACAACCTCACAGTCTTTGATTTTGAACGTCGTGCTATCCAGAGTCACCCAACTCCCTCATAAAATAGTCAAATCCATCATAATGAATAATTTAAAGAAAAATGTGTGAACTAACACTAGATGCTGAAAATATCTATTATCTTTTTCTCCTTGTTTTTCTCTCAACCGTCCATTATAATGGATCCAGTAGCGCTGAGTGAGTTCAATGAAAATTAATAATGGGTGTGTGTTTGCATAATCTGAGAGTTCGTCACAATGTAAGGTCTTCAATTCAGAGTTGCAATCACCAGCATATGATCTAAAGCCATTCCCAATGGCACACATATCAAGAATAGTTTTCCTAATATTAAAAGAAAAATAATTGAGAATGCTAAATAAAAAATTCTTATTACATTTTATAAGACAATTTTGAAAGGTTGCGTTTGCAGTATGATAGTCAACGGTAGAAGAAACTATTTCTTATGCTGGACATACGTATGTTCCTTTCCCACTGTATAGTTTACATAGTTACATGTCTTGGTGCTTACGCATGAACGATTAAAGAGAACAAGATTTCAAAACTATGAAAAGAGGATAACTAGCTATTGCCGGAAGTCTTTCATCTTGACCATGAATTGTTTGCTTGCCTTGCTCTCACCATTCCGCCATTTTTATATTCAAACTTCTCAAGAGGAGATTTTATGGCCAACTTAGCACCCTGAGTAGTCAGAAATAAGTTCTGAATGAAGTTTAAAAATGTTTCAAATGCAATCTTCCAACGTTTAAACGAGTACTAGAAACTGTGTCAAGTTTGCCACACAAATGAGACAGCAAACTGAAAGATATTCAAATTTAAATAAATTTTGTTGTACATTTGAATATGCGAATAAGCTGACGGGAAGATCCTCCTTTGAAAAAACTTGTAATTTTAGATAAATTTCAATGGGTGCGTCTGATTTTGGAAAGAAACGTTTTCAACGGCAGAAATTTTCGAGCAGAAAAAATTTCATTCCGTTAACGAGGAAGGCATTTGAACAAGTGAACCTCTATTCCTCCTATAGATCAAACTTATTTGCCTTCATTGGCAATGGATAACAATAAAAAGCTGTCATATGTACAAGAAATCTCGTTCTTCCTCCCGCGTAATGTCCTAAATCAAAGTGAACAAATGATAGCTAATAGTGAAGACCAACTCCAGCCTGCAGTTATCTGCGTCATGGCAAAAATATTGTACTAGAACCAAACTCACATTCTGATATTTGCCAACTCCCAAGGCTTATTCTCGGTTTTCCAAGAGAAGGCCATCTCTCCGCCTGAATGAAGCAAGTGATCAAATACAGCTAACTCCCACATGCCATGCACTCTTCTTGGCTTTCTAAGGAACAAACCATCTGCGCCACCATGGTCTCAAGATCATCATCCCCCACTTCTGGTTTATCCTGATGTGTGCATTAAGTGAATTGGTTTCAGTAGAGAAATCAAAACAGGGAAATAGAGGTTAAAAGAACAATATAATGATACAAATCATACAAAGAGAATGTTATCACCTCAAGCATAGAAGAATCTACAGTGACTTTGATTGCATCAGCCGCTGGACTGGAGCGTAGATAATACATGCCCGTTTTCAAACCCTGCCAAGACGAACAGTAGATCTGAAGATATAACTAATTACTGAAAAATGAATTTTTCACCTATAACACAGTTATGAGACGGCGATTAGGAGAAACCAAACTGATTTCAGTAAGAAAATTGTATCAAGAGAACGGCCGAAAGCATGAACAGCAGTCAACTCCTTGTGGAGTTTCACAAAGAATTTAGCATTTGACGACCTTTAGGCATGAATGTCATTACTAAATTACTAAACAGAGGAAGAAGAAGGCATCATTTGACACGTGTTTTAGACCTTAGATCAAGTCCCAACCAAATCATTCATATAGTGCTGTAATAGTAAAGCTTGGCAACAATAAAAGAGGTGAGGTATGGGGCCGAGAAATAGATTTGAAAAGCTCCATCCTGTATCCACATGAACTGATGCCAATATCAAACTAGTGGACGTACAAGACACACTAGTCCAGATATCTTACCTTAGACCAAGCATAGAAATGCAAAGAAGTAAGTTTCCCATAATTAGGTTGGTCCATGTAGATGTTCAGACTCTGACTCTGATCTATGTAGCACCCTCGGTCAATAGCAAGGTCCACCAGAATTTTTTGTTTGATCTCCCAAACGGTTCTGAAAAAATAACGTTGAGATTAACTACCAAACTAGTAGCTAAATAAGAGGGACAAGAAGCACGTAAATAGTAGGATATGGATCTCCATACTTGTAAATTGATCTGAGATCAGCTGGAATCTCCGGGATTTTCTGAATGGAGCCATTCTCATATATCATTTTATTCTTTAGAGAAGGAGACCAAAGACCCATTTCGGTCAAGTCATTAAGAAGATGTTTGTTAACCACCACATATTCACCACTGCAAACAATAGCAAATTATCAGACAATTCTCAAATTCATCTGAAAGAAAGAGAGAAACGGAAATGCAAAGAAAACATACCTCAAAACCCTTCTACTGTAGATATTGGAAGTATATGGTTCAAAACATTCATTATTTCCAAGAATCTGACTGGTAGATGCTGTGGGCATCGGAGCAACCAGAAGGGAATTCCTTAAGCCATTGTTTGCAACCATTTCTCTTAAAGCAGGCCAATCCCATCGATTAGATGGAGTTACTCCCCACATGTCAGGTTGGAAAATTCCCTGCATGAAATAGAAAAGGAATGAGATAAACATATGATAACCAAAGCAAATTAAAATACATAAAACTGAGTGGTGATATACATATAGCCTCAAAGCAACTTCAATTTATTATAAACAGGCACACTGGCTGACATTTTTACTGAATCTAAACTGCTTGAGCATTGTTGTGCAACTGCACGACAGAGCATTTGGTACTCATACCTAAGTTTTCAGCTCAGTTTTCATGCCTCAGCATATAATTCTTGTTCTTAAAGGCATCCAAATAATGTGGAGGATAGAATGTGAACAACAATGAAACACAGCAGTAGACATTATGGTTCATAGACAAACCTTGCTTGCTGGACTCCCATGGTATGTCTCATAAGGGCCGGGCCTTCTTTGGCAGAAAGTTCAGAAGAGGCTTTCAGAGCATTATAATAAATAGTTTCAAAAATGTCCTTGTTCAGTTGACATGCCTACGGCAGAAGCAACACAAATTTGAAAACCAATCAGAAAAAGACAATAGCTGCAGGGGCACAACAGAGCAAGTTTGGTGCAGTAACAAACCTCCTGTGAATCAAAAGGCATCCCCAACAAGATAAAAGTGTCAGCTAGTCCCTGAACACCAATACCTATTGGCCTGTGTCGCGTGTTTGATGTTCTTGCAGTCTCATTAGGATAGAAGTTAACATCAATTATTTTATTCAAGTCTGATGTGATTATAGAGGTGACCTGATCAAAAAGGAGGGGAAAAATATCATGCTCACTGAACTAATAGACAAAGAAACTGATCAAAGCCATATGAAACACAAACCTCAGCAAGTTTGTCAAAATCAAAATATCGATTGTATGAACCCCTGCTGCCAACCAGCTTGGATGGCTGGGAATCTTGTGGCAGACCCTGCAGAGTGCCATAAGTTCAGACAAGCCAAACTGCGATGCACAACTAGAATATTTTAGAACATGCAACTACCTTTTCCTTGACAAAACGAGGAAGAGCAATTGATGCCAAGTTACAAACAGCAGTTTCTGTTGGACTTGAATACTCAACAATTTCAGCAGACAGATTAGAAGACTTTATTGTACCCAAGTTTTGCTGGTTGCTTTTTCGATTGCACGTATCCTACAAAAGATAGCAAGCTGCATGAGAATAAAAAATCTTGACTAAAAAGCAATACTTATGATTAACAAAGTTTGAGGAAATGAAGACCTTGTAAAGCATATAAGGGGTCCCAGTCTCAATTTGTGAAACCAAGATAGAGAACCAAAGCTTTTGTGCCTTCACAACCTTTTTTGCCTTTCCCTAAAATGGAAAATCAAAAGCAACATGTCAAACAAAGCAACATTCAAAAAAACATAATATTGTACATAAGTGAAAATAAAAAAACTTTGTAAAGCCACATAACTTACTTGTCTCGTATTTAGTATATAGAACTTCAAATTCTTCACCCCAGCAATCAGCTAGGCCTGGAGCGTGGCTTGGACAGAAGAGTGACCATGTTTCATCATTCTGGACCCTCTTCGAGGTCAGGTACCCAAAGTGCGTAGAAAAGATCACGGGCTCTAATTTCCTCCTATAGTAACCAAACATCTAAGTTCAGTCAAGCAGAATCGCCAAATGCATAATTTAATAGATTATGCACATAATACAACGAGCAAACAACCTGACATCCAATTGCTTGCAAATTTAATCGGATTCATTATGTAACCCTCAAATCAAAATTTCAAAAGGCAACATTTAGAAAGCATGTATCTACATGTTAAAAGTTCAAAAAGATCAGTGCCAAACCCTGCTCAGATTCTCCAGTCTATTTATATAAAATTGAAGTTGTCCAGCAAAGAAAAACAGCTCTACAAATTCCACCCAAAAGCATGAATTGAAGTCCAACAGGTACATCTAAAGCAGGGCGATGCACAGAGCACGTGATAGTCCAAAAGCACTGGATCCTCAATCACACTCTAATTCACAATTTCACATAAACAGGGCATGTTATAATGACGGCTGCAAATACCTTTCCATGATTCTTTCTCAGATCAAGAAACTCAAAGATGTCTGCATGCTATGGTTCCAGATACACAGCAAACGCACCTACGAGATGAAGAAGCATCACTTAAATTCAAAAGAACAAGATAATAAATACAACCCAAACTGCAGGATTCAAACATTGAATATCTAGGAACCTCCCCAACCAAGAAGTTCTAATACTATTCTGCACTTAGAATAACGGGAAAGGAAGCAAGAAAATGTTTTTCGGGAAGTAAAAAATGTCACCTTTCCTTCTGCTGCCCCCTTGATCAATGTAACGAGCAGTGTCATTTAACACCCTCAGCATAGGAACAATCCCGTTTGAAGTACCATTTGTACCACGGATATAGCTGCCCGTTGCACGAATATTATGGACAGAAACACCAATCGCCCCAGCGGATTTGCTAATGACAGCACATTCCTTCAGTGTATCATAGATACCTTCAATGCAGTCATCTTTCATGCAGATAAGGAAGCAGCTGCTCAACTGATAAAGAAATACCGATTAAAACTAGAAAGAAAATCCAAGTACGAAGGAGCAGGGGAGCATTCACAGCTTAAGCACACAAAACATACTTGAGGACTCGGTGTTCCGGCATTGAAAAGAGTGGGCAAAGCATGGGTGAACCAGCACTCTGACATTAAATGGTATGTTTTCAGTGCAGAATCAATGTCGTCTTTGTGGATGCCAACCGCAACCCTCATAAGCATATGTTGTGGTCGTTCAACAACCTTCCCGCCAATCTTTAGGAGACATGATCTCTCTAGGGTCTTAAACCCAAAATAATCATAATCGTAATCTCTGTCATATATGATTTCACTGTCTAGAAGAGCAGCATTCTGAAATAAGAATGCCATTGAGACAATAAGGAAACAGAGGCTGCCGTTGTTTTCATCCAAAGCTAATTTAGAATAAGCAAGTTTCTTCTGTTTCTACGTTAAGAGAAAATCACCTAAATATATGTGCTCAACCCAATCCAATCAGAATAAGAAAAAATTTATTCAAATAACAAAAATCTCACAATGGGCCAAACCATATTAAAGGAAACCAGGATACGACAACAAAAAAAAAACTAAGATAAAAGGGACCTTCATAATTATCTCATAAGCATCGTCTGCAATCAAAGGAGCCTTTTGCCCTGATCTCGAATTTACATGATTGTACATATCCTTGATCCTGAAACACACAAAAGAAAAACCGACAGAAAAAAAAAATGAAAGAACATCAGCCTCCATGAACAACCGAACAAAACTCGTATTGGTAAAAGAAATTTGTAGATAAGCTTCTGGGTAATCTCACGTTTCAGAAAAGGACTTCTTTGTACTCTTATGCAGATTTGAAACAGCAATCCTCACAGCGAGCTTCATAAAAGAACGAGACAGAATCAGAGAAAAAAAAATTTGAGAAAAATCCACCTGATCATTGTACTATAAACCCAAGGAAAACGGATTCTACGGAGACATAGAATGGAAATTACAGAGGCATAGTCGGGGTGGTTGGTGGTCATGGCAGAAGCCAATTCGTCGAACGGAGTCAGCTGGGTGGTGGTGACGCTAGTGGAGACGCCGCTGTAGGTTCTAAATAGGCGGGAGCGAAGGTAGGCCTCCTTTAAAAAACTTCTCTCTTCTTAAAAGCTACCTCTTTTTTTGTTATTTTTTTCCTTTTTATTTTTCTTTCTTACCAATTAGGGCATATGGATGGTTATTCGATTCCTTATTCAATTTTCATGAACATCACTCTTTCATTATCACTTAGGCCCTTTGATGCCCATTAAGATTTTTGCATGGTAAAATTACCAATGTAAAGAAGGGAGATTTTTTCGTGTTTTTTGAGGGAGAACTTTTTCTGATTTTTATGAAAAAAGTAGTGGAAAATTCCTTATGTTTGATGTTGCAAAAAAAATCGTACTAAGTTGAAAAAAATCCACCCACAGTGTTTTTCTTGTGCATCAAATGAAACCTAAAAGTTGAATAAAGTGGTGAATCTCTCATGTTTGATTCTAGTAGGCCTTGCTTTTCCGTTTGATAATGAGATCAATGTCGTTAAAATACACATAGTGCTAACATACCACTCAACTGGTGGTATATTTTTGTGGTAAAAAAAAAAAGGTGTTTTCCATTTCTCTTTCGTCAGGTCGTATTTTTTAGCACAAGGGCACTTTAGTCATTTGGAACAGTATTGCTGTTAGGAATGGTAACATATCTGACTTGGATGTGGTATTCAACTGAGCCACTGTGAAAGAGTCCCATATGGAAAAAAAAAAAGTAATATCTGATTAAAAAACATACATAATATCTGATCGGATTCAGATTCAAATATGATAAAATATCAAATGGGATTCCGAATTAGATCAGATTCAGTTTGGAATGAACATCATGTATCAATGCCCTTATATATTGAAAATCGGCTAGATTCGGTTTAAATCTCGGATTCTGATTTATACGTTAATATAAAAATAGGATTCAGATCTAATTTAAATGGTGAAATCATATGTCATATGACCCTTCTTCACTAGTATTTGGGTCTGAATACATGAACATCAGAAAAAAACTAATATAATTAAGAGTATATTGGATTTGAATATAATCCGTAAACATCCCTGATTCCCATGTTTAAGACTCACACACATAACCTCTTGAACATCCCTACTGCTTCAATTCAATTACAATATTGTAATTTTCCAAGGAACCGATAATTGCTTTTTCGAGGAATCGAATGCTTACTTGGTTTTCTTATACGTGAAATATAAGTTGTGCAACTTCAAGGAACAGTTTCCTTTTTTATGTACACTTAAGTTATGCTGCAATTAGGTGCTCGACTCGATTTCGACCTGTTTGTCGACCTTAAACCTAAATTAAGATCAGAGTCGTCTCCATTAAGCATGTAGTAGACCTGCGTATAAGTGGTTGGTTGCTGGATCTTTTAAAACTCAAGATGTTTTAAACGAAAAGATGAATAATACGGGCTCCCGGTCAAGAATGCATGTGAAAAAGTCTTGCACTTTAATTTAAGTACCTATTCCTGCCATACTGTTAAAGCACTAATGTGACAGAAATTTTTTCTGGTGGGGGCACTTACATGTATAAAAATCAAACGTTAAACTAATTTTGTGAGGCCCACACCAGCCACCATGTGGCAACGCATTGAACCATCTACTGTGAGGTATCATGTTAGATTGGAATGGATCATGGTCTGATACAGAAGATAGAGATTAAGCGTTGAGTGACAGGAGTTTCCTCAGATTTCAATCTCAGGATGATGCCAATGTTTAATCTAATTTCATTCTCCTTTTCATGGTTTGATTTCATGGTGGTTAACTTGTTTGTTAGGGTTGAAGTATGGAACAAGGGCGTGCTGTGGGCATGGCGGCGACCCCTATAATTTTGATCCAAGAGTTTTCTGTGGAAATACAAAGGTCATCAATGGCAGCACGGTGACGGCATCCGCCTGTTCCGATCCTCAGAACTATGTCAGTTGGGATGGGATTCACTTCTCGGAAGCAGCAAACAAGGCCATAGCCTATGCAATCCTTAGTGGCGATTACTTCTCTCCTTCCTTCCCCATCGGGAAGCTCTGTGATCTGCAACCCATCGGCTGATTTAGTTTCAGAATCGGATGACGAAGAGACATGATGTGTATTGGTTCCTTTTACCAGGAGAAACGCTCTATATGTTAATACTTGCGATCTTTTCAGGAATGGGGTGCTAAAGATGTTTGAGCTGAAGTCTGCACCTTATACCAAAAGTGCAATACTGTCCACATGAACTCATAAATGGAGATCCTTGAGCCTCGACACGCACATAACATATGCAATTACAGGTTCTTTTCAATTTCATCGTGAAAATGCTGATGTTGCCTTTTTAGGTTCCTAGAGTTTTGAGAATGAAGCTCGCAAGAATGATGGATTCAGTTGTAAGCAACCAAGTGGCAATGAATTTTTTCTACCGCCTCTAGTGGTAAAACAGATGCATATGGGTGGGTCTTCATATGGTCCCAGTATCCAAACCTAACTTAGAAATTGTACTTTTATCTATTTTACATAAATTAAAGTGTGTATCTCAAAATTATTTTCTTTTGTTTCCTTATTTATCTTTCTCTATTTTACTGCATTCATGGATAGTACCTTTTATGGTTGTAATACCTATTATGGTTATCTGACAGAATTTTGATTTTTTTTTCTCTTATTCTCACCTAGGCAAGAGGAACATGTGCCACTTAGAAATGAGAATCAGTTGAACCAAAATCATTTTCATGTTTAAAATGTATTCTAACTGTTGCAAGTTATGCAAAATGTTTGAGATAACAATGGTACAAACACATTATGTGGTAAAAGCATTGTCTGATTTGGTTGCATACTAAAATCCTTGATGCCTTATTGATCCTCACTAGTCCCAGTTTTTTTCATTATAAAATGCAGTTAATTAAATTTTATTATAAACAATTTTATGAAGGTGAAGCATATGAATGCATCTCTGCAATAAAAAACTATATTTGTGATCTTTATAATGAGTACAAGACTATTTATGCATCAAAGATGCCTTCTACTAGTTATGTTACTAATATTAGAATAATGATATGTTTAACTTCACTTCATCATTCAAGTTTTCTCTTTCTCATAAGAAGCCTAGAACCAGTGTATTAAATGATTTTATTGAAGAATCTTCGTAAAGTCAGCGTACCAAATCAGATTTAGAGTCACATCAATGTCAACATCCAATATAGGAGCGCACATTCATAATTCATATAAAAGTTGATTGGGTGTAAAGATCGGGAAAGCTTTGATATGTGCACAAGATTGGTTGCATTGTCAAAGTGAAGGTAATAAGCTATATTCACATTTTAAAATTATTAAACATAATTTTTTTTTTATGTTTATTTACATGTCTAATAGATGATTTTGATTTGCACACACCTTTGTCAAAAAATGTTGCACTAGTTACAACGATGTACATTGAAGTTGATGGATAAACTAGAAGTATGGTACTTTTGCATGTTCATTTGCATTCCTTATAACAATGAAAATTTATGTTTACATGTGTTCAATATGTTTATTTAAATCAATTTTATTTCTTACACAATGCATGTTTGTATAACCATAGTTGTCATTGATGTGATGTCAATATCATGAAAGTATGCTCCAAAATTTTTGTCAAGATCTTTTGTTGTTGTTTTTTTCTATTGTTCTAGTTAAAAAAAAGGAAATCCAAATTAGTCCTTCGTTTTACAATAAAAAATGCCTAAAGAAAATTACAATCAACTGTATAAGCATAGTTCTTTAAATGCAAGCTAAGTACAAGAATCATGCACTTTAAATCCGTCAAACCGACATTAAAAATGATTGAGAAGGTGGGATAAGTAAGTTATTCTTTCGTGAAAATATCAATTTAGATTAAGCATTTTGGTTTCTTCAGTGCATGCGGTTTTGACATTGACTGTTGATTATTTTGTGTATTATATTTAATCGTTTAGTTAAATTTGACAATATGACATGAACGGCCATAACTACGTTAACCTCAATTCACCAACAGTCAAAAAATTTTATAATGACATTTTAATGTTTGTCGGCTTACAACAGTGATTCCTTGCTTACTACAAGCATTGCGTACCTTAAACCTGCAACTTGATCAATGCCTGATTTGCATTCTTAACCCACTTGATGGTGCATTTCCCAAAGTTCAAATGGTCAGCCAGAAAATTGGAGCTGCGTGTTGGAAAGATCTAAACTGATAAACTTTCCATAGCAAAAATCTTGATATCACAACAGTTTTGTTTTATCTTTATCAACAGTTTGATCCAATCCCTACAAGATCTCTGTTATCTCCTTGAGAGGCTTACCCAAAACTGTGTAACGCCAACTATAAATATGTTGATCTGTCATGAATACAAAGTGTGAAATTTTCTTCCTCTCTTTCTTTCTGTTCTTCACTTTTACAAGTTTATCATGGTATCATAGAATTCTTCAATCGCGTGCCCCAATCGATCCTTATTATGGTAGGCCGGATGTCACCAGGGTTGAGTATGCTCTCCTTTGATTAATGCCGTTATCTTCTGCTTGTTGGCGCTGGCACAGAGAGACTCGTTGGGAAACAGCGACGGTGTTAAGGTAGTCGGCATGGCCAGTAAGGGTACACCTGAAATTGGAGACAACGGCAGACGGTAACAATTTTCCCCTCTTCTTCTTCGCGCTTGCTTTTCATCGCATCTCCTACCCTGTGGTTCTTGTATTTGCTTCTTTGTATTGAACTCGCCCTGATCAATGGCCGAGGGGCTAGTCGGTACTTTCGTCACCATATCCATCTTGGTTGAGGACGATGTTCTTTGAATCCCCAATTTTTCCTAATCTGACCATTTAACTCAAGGGAGAAAATGGCAGAAGGAAGACACGGAACAGAAAAAGAATTACATGCTTCTTATGAGTTTGATAGCTCAAGTCCATATTATATCCATCATTCAGATGGACCAGGTACTGCTCTTGTATCTCATCCTTTGACCGGAGAAAATTATACTATGTGGCGCAAAGCTATGATGATGGCCCTTAGTGCCAAAAACAAGCTTGGCTTTGTGGATGGGTCACTCTCCAAGCCTGGGAGCCCTGCAACTCTCAAATTCACATGGGAGCGATGCAACAATCTTGTCCAGTCATGGATCTTGAACTCGATCCATAAAGACTTGACTGTTAGTGTGATCCATGCAACGTCGGCAGCAGAAGTTTGGAGGGACCTTGAGGCCAGATTCACCCAAACAAATGGACCTCGCATATACCAAATACAACAACAAATCATAAATTGCAGGCAACATCAATCTTCCATTGCAGCTTACTACACCAAGATGAAGGGCTTGTGGGACGAATTAGCATTATTATATATCGATGTTCTTAACTGTTCTTGTGGATCCGTGAAAACTATTGCAGATCTCCGCCAACAAGACCACCTTATGCAATTTTTAATGGGACTCAATGACAGTTATGCAGCTGTTAGGAGCCAACTCTTATTAATGGATCCTCTTCCAACCTTTGCCAAGGCGTACTCTCTTCTCATCCAAGAAGAAAAACAAAGAGATGTTAATATTATTCAAAATGATCAAAGGACTTCTATTCTTGCTGTTCAGTCCCATGATGGAGACAAATATAATCAAATCAAGGAGAAGGGAAGACCTCGACTAAAATGTGAGCATTGCGGGAAACTCGGCCACATCAAGGCAAAGTGTTATTTCCTCGTTGGTTTTCCTAACAAGTCGGGTTCTTCCAATGCATCAACAAGGCCAAAGGTGAACGCCACGAGGTCTCCTGCTATCGAACAATCCCAAACTCAGCTATTTCAAAAATTTCTTGAGTTCATGGAAAACTCAAGCCGAGGTACCAATGACCCCAAAGTAAATCTTTCAGGTAAGCTCCCACCATTCATTTCTTGTGCCACAACCAGCCAATCATGGATTCTTGACACCGGTGCAACACACCACATCACCAATGTCTTATCTAATCTTGATCAACCCGTAATCATAGATCATCCACCAATCAGCCTACCCGATGACTCTAAAAGTGTTGTCTCACATGTAGGAGATGTGATTATTTCCCCCACCATTACTTTGAAAAATGTTTTATATGTCCCAACATTTCATTTCAATCTCATCTCCATACCTAAGCTTTGTAGTGACTCAAAATGTGATGCAAAGTTTAATGAGAACTTTTGCTTGTTGCAGGACCGTCACTCGACGACTATGATTGGAACGGGTAAACTGCAAATGTTTGTACGTCCTCAATGAAGAAAGAGTTGCTGTTAGTACAACCATAACCAAATCTATACATTGGCATCTCAGACTTGGGCATACTTCTAATCCCAAACTTCTTATGTTATCTCGTTTGAAACTCATTGATTCCTATATGCCATTTGATAATTGTGATACTTGCTTTGTTGCTAAAAGTACTAGACTTCCATTTCCAACTAGTTCCATCTCTACTCATGCACCTTTTGAATTGATTCACTGTGATGTTTGGGGAGGCTACCAGACACCTTCATTAAGTGGCGCACATTATTTCTTAACTATAGTAGACAATTTTTCTCGATCTACATGGGTCTATCTTATGAGACACAAATCTGAAGTTTTTTGCATGATTAGAAATTTTGTCACACTTATAGAAAATCAATTTCAAACAAAAATTAAACTTATTAGGAGTGATAATGAGACAGAATTTTTTTCTCAAGATATGCAAAATTTTCTTCATGAAAAAGGAATTGATCGTCAACATAGTTGTGTTGCGACCCCACAACAAAATGGAGTAGTTGAACGCAAGCATAGAGATCTTTTAAACATGACTCGATCCCTTCTTTTTCAAGCAAATTTGCCCGTCAAATTTTGGGGAGAATGCATTACCACTGCAGCTTATCTGATAAATAGGTTGCCCACCGATGCACTTCACAATAAAACGCCTTATGAAATCTTGTTCCAAAAAGCCCCCAATTACAAACACTTACGTGTGTTTGGATGTCTATGCTATGCCCATAATATTTACAAAAAGCATAAATTTGATATGCGTGCAAGAAGGTGTATCTTCCTTGGATATCCATATGGACAAGCGGCATATCAAGTTTATGATCTTGAAAACAATGTTTTGTTCATGAGTAGGGATGTTCGTTTTTGTGAAAACTATTTTCCCTACAAAAGTGAGAATATTACTAATGGAGATGAAATAGTAGTGCTTCCCTTACCATTCAGTGATCAAATCTTAGGCAAACATGAGATCTTTTCACATCCAACCCAACACCAAGATCCCATCCCTGATTTGCCCACAAATCATGACCACCACAATATTCAACCTAGTGATGAACTAGGCAACCAAACCCAAGATACTAGTAGCCCCGACACCACCAATGATTCCATCCAACTCCGTAGGTCTTCTCGCCCAAGCCATATGCCCAATCACCTTAAGGACTACAAGTGTTTTTCTGCCCTACCCGTTTCCAACAAGTTGTTAACAAGTGATGGTTCGACAACACCAAAAGGTACACGTTATCCAATTGCCTCATATATTGATGTCTCAAATTTCAGCTCCCATTATCAATGTTTCATGACTACCCTACTTGCGCAACATGAGCCTTCATCTTTTACCCAAGCTATGCAGGACCCAAAGTGGCGAGAAGCCATGCGTGCTGAAATTGATGCATTGCAAGACAACCAAACTTGGACGATCACCAAGCTACCTCCCGACAAAACCCCCATCGGTTGCAAATGGGTGTTTAAGATCAAATACCAATCTGATGGATCAGTTGAAAGATATAAGGCTCGTCTTGTTGCCAAAGGATACACTCAGACTGAAGGTGTTGATTATAATGAAACATTCGCACCTGTTGCCAAAATTTCTACCATCTGTTGTTTGCTCGCCCTTGCAGCCATTAAAAAGTGGCATCTATTTCAGGTTGATGTTAATAATGCATTTCTTCATGGAGACTTAGTAGAAGAAGTATATATGCACTTGCCACCTGGGTTCACTCGACAAGGGGAGAAAGATATGGTATGTCGATTGAACAAATCCATTTATGGACTTAAACAATCGTCTCGAAATTGGTTCTCTAAATTGACAACATTTCTCACAAATTTGGGTTTTTCCCAATCAAAGGCAGATTACTCCTTATTTTCCAAAACCACGACTAGAGGAAGCATCTTTCTAGTAATCTATGTAGATGATATAATTATTGCAGGTGACGACTTAGTGGGAATCAAGAATCTCAAATTTGTGATGAATGAGAAATTCAAGTTAAAAGACTTGGGCAAGCTCAGATACATGCTCGGCATTGAAGTCGCAAGATCTGAAAAAGGGATATTTTTATCTCAAAAGAAATATCTCCTCAATATTTTACATGAAACAGGCTATATGGGAGCAAAACCACATGACTCTCCTATGGAACAACACTTGAAGCTTGATAATGAAGAAGGAGAGGTCCTCAAAGAAGCCAGTCAATACAGAAAAATCATTGGTAAGCTCATATATTTGACTATAACTAGACCTGATATCGTACATACTGTACATATATTAAGTCAATTTATGAGCAAACCTCGCATTCCGCATAGAGAAGCAATGAATGGTCTTCTAAAGTACCTAAAGGGAACTGCAGGCTATGGGGTATTATTGTCTTCAGAAGGTCCCATTCAACTTAAGGCATATTGTGATTCAGATTGGGCATCATGTCCCATGACTCGAAGATCTACAAGTGGATATTGCACTATGATCGGCAACAGTCTCATTACATGGAAAACAAAAAAACAAACAATAGTTTCTAGGTCTTCCGCTGAAGCTGAATACCGATCCATGGCACTTACAACATGTGAACTCATATGGCTTAAAGCGCTTTTACAAGATTTTGGGATATCTCACACACAGCCGATCACTTTATTTTGTGATAATCAAGCCGCAATGCACATAGCAGCCAATCCTGTGTTTCATGAGCGGACCAAGCATATTGAAATTGACTGCCATATTGTTAGAGACAAAATTCTAAGTGGAGAGATTCAAACTCAGTTTGTGCCTTCATCTCAGCAAGTTGCAGATGTATTCACTAAGTCACTAGGACGAGAAGTGTTCCAAACTTTAAGAAGCAAGTTGGCACTCTTTAATCCAGGAACGCCAACTTGAAGGGGAGTGTTGGAAAGATCTAAACTAATAAACTTTCCATAGCAAAAATCTTGGTATCACAACAGTTTTGTTTTATCTTTATCAACAGTTTGATCCAATCCCTACAAGATCTCTGTTATCTCCTTGAGAGGAACTATAAATATGTTGATCTGTCATGAATACAAAGTGTGAAATTTTCTTCCTCTCTTTCTTTCTGTTCTTCACTTTTACAAGTTTATCACCTCGCGTCATAAACATTTGTCACAGTCGTTGATATTGTATAACACAAGTAAACTGGAAAAGATTTTGCAAGTTCAAGAAAGATTGAAAATTGGCTACTTTAATCCAAGCTTTCAGACTGGCAGTCCAGATTTTCGATGGAAAATTACGCAAAGAAGCTGACCAGTTTTAGCAATAAAAAGTGAGTAGTTAGGGATCACCCTGGAAGGAATCTCGTTCGTAATTTGCAGGCGCCGACCTTTCCCACCCCGCCTCTTAGGCCTTCCAATGGGCTGCCTTCTCCAGTCCTCTCCTGTCAGAATCCAAGCAAAATGCTTCAGCTATACCTCGTCTTGCTTCTTCAACCGCCCTCCTCTCGAGAGAGTTCTTGTGATTTCCTTTTAGTTCTTTTAAACACTTTGAAGAAGATCCTAAGGAGAGAGTAATCATGTCTTCTCCAAGCAAACGTAGAGAGATGGACCTGATGAAATTGTACAGATCCTCTTCTTTTCTTGGGTTTTCTCATCTTTCTCTTCTCTTTCATTTTTTTGTTTCTTAATACTTTCTCTGCTGGTGACTTTTGTGTCTGACCATAGAATGATGAGTGATTACAAAGTGGAGATGGTCAATGACAGCATGCGGGAGTTCACTGTGGACTTCCATGGACCACGCGAGAGTGAGTCTTCAGCACTTAGTTGCTGTTTTTTTTTTCTTTTTCTTTTTTTTTAACAATTCATTTGTTTTAAAGGAAGTTCAGCATCCATTGGTGGGTAATTTCTTTGTTAGCATAATGCTTTGTGCCACTTTTTGCTGTCTATTTATGGTCTCTTTGATAGTTCATCTGTGGCTTAAATGCTTTCTTTGTGCCTGCCCTTTGGTAGCTATGTTCTTTGTAAAGGTGTTGGTGCATTTTTTTCCTTGCATATTCCTTCAAGAAGGTCTCGGCTCTGTGGGGTTATTCAATAAATCATTGTCATGATAACCCAGAGTCTTCACATTTTGCTTCCCTTTGAACCATATATAATATCTTCAGTTGATGCTTTGGATGTAAGCTTTTAGTGGGTTCTTGAATTTTGATTAATTGTTGCTACTGTTTAGTTTATGGAGAAAGTTGAGAGCCGTTTGGAGGACGATCGAGCCTTCTTTCGAGCATTCGGTTGAAACAGGCCTACCACAGCCAGTCTCAGTGCGAGCTTAAATCGAGGGGTCAATCGGCCATAACTTTTGGTGATTTTGATACTGTTCGCTTCCCATCGAATCAAGCTGTCGATAGGAAGTGAAATCACGTCAATCCGTTCAGTATCGATTGAGTTATGAGCTTGAGAAGTCGAAGTAGGTTCTGTCAAGCATTTCCACCGACCAGTCCCTATTTCCGGCGACTTTTTCGGCGATCCCACCGTCGGATCTTTACGATTCTGGTGCCATTCGATTCCCAACATCTTTGTGATCATCTCCACCAAGTTTGACGTCGATCGGACCGTAGATGACGTTTCTGGAGGCGACGGTCGGAATCTGGTGGGAATAGACGGTGATCCTCACTGTTTCTCCGCCACAGGCGGCTGCAACCCAATCTTCGCTTAGAACATAGGGAATACAGCTTCACCGGGTGATTTATTAACTCTAGCTTGTCCCAAATTTGATTATCTATCGATTGGCATAAGTTTCATGTCTTGATTTGATTGCATTGAGGCGGCGTGGCTATTTGAAGACCCGTGGCTGCTCTTCTGGGCGGCGGCGCTTTTTTGAAGAGGGCATAAGACATAGAGCAACTTGGGGGCTCAACGAATGGGGTCTAGACATCTTGGATTGAGCCCGAAATTGGAGCGTCTACTCCTGGGGATGTTGGCTTGATTTCCACCAATTTTGGCGATTTTTAGAGGTGTCTATGAATTGTTATGATTTTTTGACTGAAGGCCTCTCTGTCAGACCCGAAGCTGCTGTTGTTCATCAAACATCCAAGCATCAAATGCACCTTTAAATCGAAAGAGGGTTAAATTTCAACCTGTTTTTTTTACCAAGTAAAATTTGCCAGAAAAATTTATCATGTTAAATTTCACCCGATGCATCAAACACACCCTTAACTTGAAGCATTGGATGCTGTGCCAACTCTTTCCCGAGCATCCCTCAAAGAGGTCTGTCCTACCCCTAGCCACTGGATCTGTGTCATTCATAGACTGCCCAATCACTTAGCTGTGCTTCACCTTCGCGCTGACAAGCGTATGCTTTGGACGAAACTATTTCTTCAAACAAGAGCCAGTCTCTCTCCACCTGAAGAGCATCAACTCACACGCAAATGCCAATCCACCTAACTTAGGAATCACCTAGAAAGTAGGCCAAGGATAATTAACTCAGCACCGGGTTTTTAGTAACAAGGCCACAAGTTAGGCCTTAGCAAGCAAACATACTTGCCTTTGGTGTAGATTTGCAGTTCATGGAGATAGATAAGACAAAAAAGATCCAACGTTCAAAAGGATTGTCCAAGAAGGCAAGGGCCTTTGGTGTTGACATGGCTCGAGCATGTCATGGTACTCAAAGGTGAGGACTTGTTGGCAGCACATCTTGGAAATATGATATTTAGTGGTTTTCATGTGTTCTAGACTTCACTAAAGAAAAAGAACTGAATGCAAAAGAAACGTTGGAAGACCTGCAGTTAGACTAGAAGCAATACACCCGATACGTTCAGGTAGCCAAAGACACAGTGTATGCACCAATCAGATGGATGTCGGTACAAGAATGAATGATCAACGATGTCGTCGACTCCTTGGAGAAACGACTAAAAGTGCATCCGGCAGACAAGTTACAACCACAGTGCTTCCAAGGAATTGCCAGAGTGATAAAATGAAGTAGAGGGCAATGTGAGCACTCGGTGACTTTCTCATGCAGCTGCTAGTCAATGAGGACAACGACTATTTGGTGGTGAGAGAATGTTGCAGACTAATTGGTGGTAGCAACACCACCAATTATTTCAGTGCCTGTACATGTATTCTTGTATATCAAACCGGCTCTTTAGTTTGGCAGGACATGCCTTTGTGATGTATATAAACCACACCGTGGTGCTTAATTTTCCTTTGTTGCTGCAATATTTTTCAGTTAAAATGTCCCTATAGAGCATAGAATGTCTGAAAAACAGCAGTGCTTGCATGTGTATTTTTGAGACTCTGCATGCTAAACCGGGACGGTTCTTTTGATTTTGCTTGATCCAACCTTTCATGCCATAAAAAAAAGAGGGATTCTTCTCGGGCATTGCACAGATCTCCAATCGAAGAGCAACATCCCCAAAATTCAAGCTGAAGAGCAACATGAGCAATGTTATGCCCATATCAGAGGTCAATCACCTTGGTAAACAGTTTTCTGCCTGTGAAATTAACTATCTTGGAATCAAGGTGAATCAGTTTGTTTTTATCTTGACAAATAAGTAAATGATTCAAAGCGAAAATCATGATTCATTGGCTTTGCTCAT
Source organism: Nymphaea thermarum (assembly GCA_011799765.1). Taxonomy (NCBI): domain Eukaryota; kingdom Viridiplantae; phylum Streptophyta; class Magnoliopsida; order Nymphaeales; family Nymphaeaceae; genus Nymphaea; species Nymphaea thermarum. Next base: position 63,420 of record JAANDH010000051.1, read on the forward strand.
ATCAGCAAGATGCAGTACAGCCGAGAATAGACAACCATCTGGTATCCGACCTATTTGCAGCTCTGTGGCCGTTGCGAGAACATTTGCATGGAGTGGGAAGGAGAACAAAAAAGAACGGAGTAGAAAAAAGTTATTAAGATCTTTTCCAGGGCGCGTCATGGGGGGAGAAAATCATTTTAAGGGGGAGGAAAATTCCACAATAAAAGGTGAATAAAAAAGTTAGAACTGTACGGGGAGAAAAATCTCTAATTTCATACAAAATGAATAAATGTTCACATTGTTTGATTGCTTTTTGAAGCTTCAACTCACCCTTGGAGTTTGGTTCTGGGGCATTAGCAGCCAAAAGAAGCAAATTTTTGTCTACTAATGACAGAAGATGGCATCAATTGTCGTATTGCTTTTAAGTTAAGATTTTTTATTCTCATGCAGCTTGCTATCTTTTGCAAGATAAGTGCAATCGAAAAAGCAACCAGCAAAACTTGGGTACAATAAAGTCATCTAATCTGTCTGCTGAAATTGTTGAGCATTCAAGTCCAACAGAAACTGTTGTTTGTAACTTGGCATCAATTGCTCTTCTTCGTTTTGTCAAGGAAAAGGCAGTTGCATGTTTTAAAATATTCTAGTTGTGCATCGAAGTTTGGCTTGTCTGAACTTATGGCACTTCTGCAGGGTCTGCCACAAGATTCCCAGCCATCCAAGCTAGTCGCATGTTTGATGTTCTTGCAGTCTCAGTAGGATAGCAGTTAACATCAAATATCTTATTCAAGTTTGATGTGATTATAGAGGTGACCTGATCAAAAAGGAGGGGAAAAATATCATACTCACTGAACTGACAGACAAAGAAACTGATAAAAGCCATATGAAGACACAAACCTCAGCAAATTTGTCAAAATCAAAATATCGAATGTATGAACCCCTGCTGCCAACCAGCTTGGATGGCTGGGAATCTTATGGCAGACCCTGCAGAGTGCCATAAGTTCAGACAAGCCAAACTGTGATGCACAACTAGAATATTTTAGAACATGTAACTACCTTTTGACAAAATGAGGAGGAGCCATTGATGCCAAGTTACAAACAGCAGTTTCTGTTGGACTTACTCAATAATTTCAGCACACAGATTAGAAGACTTTATTGTACCCAAGTTTTGCTGGTTGCTTTTTCAATTGCACGTATCCTCCAAAAGATAGCAAGTTGCATGAGAATAAAAAATCTTAACTTAAAAGCAATACTTATGATTAATAAAGTTTGAGGAAATGAAGACCTTGTAAAGCATATAAGGGGTCCCAGTCTCAATTTGTGAAACCAAGATAGAGAACCAAAGCTTTTGTGCCTTCACAACCTTTTTCGCCTTTCCCTAAAATGGAAAAACAAAACCAACATGTCAAACAAAACAACATTCTAAAAAACTTAAGATTGTACATAAGTGACAATCAAAAAACTTTGTGAAGCCGAATAACTTACTTTTGTCTCGTATTTAGTATATAGAACTTCAAATTCTTCACCCCAGCAATCAGCTAGGCCTGGAGCCTCGCTTGGACAGAAGAGTGACCATGTTTCATCATTCTGGACCCTCTTCATGAAGAGATCAGGTACCCAAAGTGCGCAGAAAGGATCACAGGCTCTATTTTCCTCCTATAGTAACCAAACATCTAAGTTCAGTCAAGCAGAATTGCCAAATGCATAATTTAATAGATTATGCACATAATACAACGAGCAAAGAACCTGACATCCAATTGCTTGCAAATTTAATCGGATTCATTATGTAACCCTCAAATCAAAATTTCAAAAGGCAACATTTAGAAAGCATGTATCTACATGTTAAAAAGTTCAAAAACATAAGTACCGAACCCTGCTCAGATTCTCGAGTCTATCTATGTAAAATTAAAGTTATCAAGCAAAGAAAAACAACTCTACAAATTCCACAGAGAAGCATGAATTGAAGTCTAACAGGTACATCTAAAGCAGGGCGATGCACAGAGCACGTGATAGTCCAAAAGCACTGGATCCTCAATCACACTCTAATTCACAATTTCACATAAACAGGGCATGTTATAATGACGGCTGCAAATACCTTTCCATGATTCTTTCTCAGATCAAGAAACTCAAAGATGTATGCATGCCATGGTTCCAGATACACAGCAAACGCACCTATGAGATGAAGAAGCATCACTTAAATTCAAAGAACAAGATAATAAACACAACCCAAACTGCAGGATTCAAACATTGAATATCTAGGAACCTCCCCAAGCAAGAAGTTCTAAACTTCTAATACTATTCAGTACTTAGCATCAGGAGAAAGGAAGCAAGAAAACGTTTTTCAGGAAGTAAAAAATGTTACCTTTCCTTCTGCCGGCCCCTTGATCAACGTAACGAGCAGTGTCATTTAACACCCTCAGTGTAGGAACAATCCCATTTGAAGTACCATTTGCACCACGGATATACCTGCCCGTTGCACGAATATTATGGACAGAAACACCAATCCCCCCAGTGGATTTGCTAATGACAGCACATTCCTCCAGTGTATCATAGATACCTTCAATGCAGTCATCTTTCATGCATATAAGGAAGCAGTTGCTCAACTGATAGAGAAATACCCATTAAAACTAGAAAGAAAATCGCATGTACGAAGGAGCAGGAAAGCATGCACAGCTTAAGACACAAAACATACTTGAGGACTCCGTGTTCCGGCATTGACAAGAGTGGGAGAAGCATGGGTGAACCAGCACTGTGGCATTAATTGGTATGTTTTTAGTGTGTCTTTGTGGATGCCAACGGCAACCCTCATATGTTGTGGCCGTTCAACAACCTTCCCGCCAATCTTTAGGAGACATGATCTCTCTAGGGTCTTAAATCCAAAGTAATCATAATTGGAATCCCTGTCGTATATGATTTCACTGTCTAGAAGAGTAGCATTCTGAAATAAGAACGCCATTGAGACAATAAGGACACGTAGGCTGCCGTTGTTTTCATCCAAAATTAATTTAAAATTAATTTAGAATAAGCAAGTAATTTCTGTTTCTACGTTAAGAGAAAATCACCTAAATATATGCTCTCAACTCAATCCAATCAGAATAAGAAAAAATTTATTCAAATAACAAAAATCGCAAGATGAGCCAAAACAGATTAAAGGAAACCAGTATACACCAGTATACGGCAACATAAAAACATAAGATAAAGGGACCTTCATAATTATCTCATAAACATCGTCTGCAACCAAAGGAGCCTTTTGCCCTGATCTCGAATTTACATGATTGTACATATCCTTGAACCTGAAACGCACAAAGAAAAAAAAGAACATCAGCCTCCATGAAACAACCGAACAAAACTAGTATCGGTAAAAAAAAAATGTATAAGCATCTGGGGTAAAAAAAAAATGTATAAGCATCTGGGTAATCTCACGTTTCGGAACAGGAGTTCTTCTTATTCTTTTGCAGATTTGAAACAGCAATCCTCCTCGCGAGCTTCACAAAAGAACGAGACAGAATCAGAGAAAAACAACAAATAAAAATTTGAGAAATCCACCGGATCATTGTACTCTAAACCCAGGTAAAACGTAAGATTTTAAGGGAACATAGAATGAGAATTACAGAGGCATAGTCAGGGTGGTTGGTGGTCATGGCTGCAGCCGCTCAGCAGCCAATTCGTCGAGCTGGGTGGTGGTGACGCCGGTGTAGACTTCGACCCAGACCTTCGGAGCTACGTGGAGGGAATCGCAGTGCTTCTCGCTGAGGCCATGGCTAAGCTTCTTCAGGCGGGCGGTGATCTTATCAAAGTGGACAGCCTCCTTGCGCGGCTGCGCCCGTCCCTCTTGATCACGTACATCTTCGCCGACGAAGATCGGGGACCCTTCTTCCCTGAGTAGTTCTGCCGAACACTGTTGCAACTGAGAGAGAGAGAGAGAGAGAGAGAGAGAGAGAGAGAGAGACGAGGAAGAGGAGGCGATGGCTAGTGGCGGCTAAAGAAGAAGGGAGCACAGCGGCTCCAAATGGGCGGGAGGAAGGTTGACGTCCTTTTCTTTTCAAAATTTTTCCCTTCGCCCTCTTCCTGTTTCCCGCTGAACCACTGTGAGGGGGCGTTTGATACGCCGGAAATCCAGTGGAAAGGCTTTTCTTGTAGGAAAGTATTCTGTGCATTAGGAAAGTATTCAGCATCATTATTAACGGAAAGAAGTCCTCTGCAGTGGAAAGGCTTTTCTTGTAGGCAAATGAAACAAGGGCGCCATGAATATGCATCTCCGTGGTCGGCCATTTAAAAATCTGCAAAACTGCAGTAGGTTTCATTCTCATTGAGGAGAAAAAACAAACAGAATGGCATCAGTTTAAAACAGAAAAGATGATATTTTTCCTGTGAATTGGAAAAAAAATTAATGGGAGTTCACCAATTCTGTAATTTTTTTTAAGCAATGTCAGCCATGTGGTTAGTGACAGAGCATATGGCATCTTGGCATATTTTTATCTATGCAAGCCAAAAATAAAAGGTAGACAGAACAGATAGACCAAAATTGCATTCCCTGTTTGAATCACATCTGTTCGGATTACTGTTTTCTCTGTACTCTTTATGGATTTTCTCTCTTAGCAATTGATGAAGGTGGTTCTTCCCCCAGTGGGGTTGCAGTAATGAAATGTGTCTTTATAGAAAGGAAAAGTATGTGTATATGATGTCATTTTTGTTCTTGTTTCTTTATTTCCTTCAATGGAATTATGGGCTGTCCGATGGAACCATTTAAAGTCGTGAAAACTGAATAAATTTTGTAAATTACTTAATATTCCTGGGTTAGTGAGAGTGCACTGGACGAAAGCTTGTTAGCTTGTTGGGACCAGAGAGACATCAGTTCTTGTTTTTTCTTTTTTTTTTTCTCTTCTGCCTTGCCGATGTCTCAAAATTTTTCTGTAGACCAACTGAGGTATTGCCTTATGAAATGCTCACATTCTGTTTCTTGGTGAATGCTTTTCCTTGTATTGGTTATTAATTTTGGGGTCTCACATCTCAGAGAAGTCATTTTAAATGAAGAAGAAGGCATGTATGAACGCTATGCTGCTCTGTTTGCCCTTAGAAATCATGGAGGGGAAGAAGCTATTTGTGCTATTGTTGCTTCTTTGGGTGCTAGAAGTGCTCTTCTGCGGCATGAGGTTGGTCTTAGAAAGCCTGTATCATCTTTTGGTCTGAAAACAGTATTGGGAGAACAGGGAACTTCGGTGCTCTTCTATAGCAGATAACTTGATAACGCAATGAAGTTTAAGAATTTTTTATAAGATGGAGACTGAGTTTACAACATTGGTGTGGATGATTTCCTTGGCTAAGTCTTACAACAAACCCAAAGGCTGTGCGCAGAGCTTTTAGATGCTGCTTATGATGTCCAAATAGTAACAACAGGAAGTTGTTGGTCCTTCAGGTGTTTTGAAAATATGATTTCATGAACTTAAAAGTGTCTCCAGCTTATCCTTGTTGCCTTTGGACATAGAACTATTATCTGGAGGTAGGACCAGACAGGGACAAGACTTGTTTTCTGCATTATAGATCGCTTCTCAACTAAATAGCATCATATTTCCTGCTGAGAATGTTTAACATGTCTTCGTGATTGTGTAGATCATGATAGTGTTGCACTTCTTGAGGAATTCACAAGAGATCCTGAACCTATTGTTTCCCAGAGTTGTGAAGTTGCACTCAGCATGCTAGACTTTGAAAGATGTGGCAAGCCGTTGGAGGTAAAGTATCGTAGATTATAATTGAGATCTGATGAATTCTGAAATTTTGTAGAACCATTTTCTAAGTATACTTTTCTTCCAGTTTTTTTACATGTGGCATAGGCTTGGTTTCATTTATAATATGACCCCAATGACCTTAGTCAACAATGTGAGTTTTGTCTTGGCTGCTGACTAGTAGTGTGTCTTTTCTTCTGCATTCTGCCCTTTGACTATTCTATAGGTTGTGTATGAAATTTTTTTAGGTCTGCATTGGACTACGATCAAGTGGATCATACGGTGATGTGGATTACGGTTTGTCAGTACATAGAAGCTTGTCTGCTTTTGTATATGTAGGTCTTATATTTACACAAATTCTGGAAATAAGTTTCTGATATCAAACTAAGAAATGTATTTCTGGAAATATGGAAATATGTTTCTTAAAAATCAAACACAGAAATATGTTTTTGGAAATATATTTCTCAGTTATCAAACACTCATCAAAATGAGAATCAGAAATATTTTTCTCATTCTCTTTTTCCAGGAAATATATTTTCAATTCCATAATTCCATTCTATCAAACGCCCCCTGAAGGAGATATATGTGGGAAAAAAAAACGTAATTTCTGATTAAAAAACACAACTAATATGTGATCGGATTCAGATTCAGATCTATAAAGATATCAAATGGGATTCCGAATTAGATCATATTCAGTTTGGAATAAATATCATGTATCAATGCCCTTATATACTTAAAGCCGCTAGATTCGGTTTATTTATACGTGAATATAAAAATAGGATTCAGATCTAATTTAAATGGCATATGACCTTTCTTCCCTAGTATTTGGATCTGGAAACATGAACATCACAAAAAACTAATATAACTAAGAGTATATTGGATTTGAATATAATCCGTAGACATCCCTGATTCCCACGTTTAAGAGTCACACACATAACCTCTTCAACATGGTCCATCGGTTCAAGGCGAGACAAAAGACGAATCGTTCAAATTGTATCAGAATTTTCATTTCTAGGGAAAAAACGAGTCATTGAACCATCTACTTTGAGGTATCGTGTTAGATTAGCATGGATCATGGTCTGATACAGAAGATAGAGATTAAGCGTTGAGTGACAGGAGTTTCCTCAGATTTCACTCTCGGGATGATGCCAATGCTTAATCTAATTTCATTCTCTTTTTTTTTTTGTTTGATTTCATGGTGGTGAACTTGTTTGTTAGGGTTGAAGTATGGAACAAGGGCGTGTTGTGGGCATGGCAGCGACCCCTATAATTTTGATCCAAGAGTTTTCTGTGGAAATACAAAGGTCATCAATGGCAGCACGGTGACGGCATCCGCCTGTTCCGACCCTCAGAACTATGCCAGTTGGGATGGGATTCACTTCTCGGAAGCAGCAAACAAGGCCATAGCCTATGTCCTTCCTTCCTCATCGGGAAGCTCTGTGATCTGCAACCCATCGGCTGATTTAGTTTCAGAAAATAATCGGACGACGAAGAGACATGACGTGTATTGGTTCTTTTTACCAGGAGAAACGCTCTATATGTTAGTACTTGCGATCTTTACAGGAATTGGGTGCTAAAGATGTTTGAGCTGAAATGTGCACCTTATACCAAAAGTGCAATACTGTCCACATGAACTCATAAATGGAGTGAAGAACTTTCTGAAAATGTTACTCGCCATTGAGATTCCGTGCACGAATCCACTATTAGACTACGTTTGCCTTTAGGCGTGTAAACTAAGTAGAGATGCAAATGGCTCTGATTTCGAATAGCTTGGTCATGGGTAACTGGTTCTGGATCAGATCATGTAACGTGAAGTTAAGCAAGTGAAGAAGATATGTGGTACTCGTTTCGCATTCACTTCACAATCGTTCATTTGAAGCAACGAGCGTATGGCTTTCACCCGAAGGCTGCATGTTTCGGAACCCAATATCATTGTTGGATTACCATTTTACTAATTTATGCAGTTCAGTTTCCCTGGTCTGGTTTAAACCTCTATCGTGCTCGTCGAGTGAGCAGTTCGTGCACTAGGAATAAAAGAGCATGAAGGTCGTGAACCTGCGTCTAAGGTCGAGAAGTGCGCTCAGACATTCAACGGTTGGGTTGGAAATGCTTTAACATCAAGTGGAAACGCCATGTGATCGAGTCCATGGCTTCAAACTTTGTGGACATAACCATGCACTTTTCCGATGCATAATTGCAGCATTTTATTTTCATTTGTTAGAACACAACAATAAGTTTCTCATTCAATCAGCAACCCATGTTTGGCATGCTAACGATGGTGTTTTTCAGTCTCTGGAACTAACTACTCACCATGAAACAAAGCGGATTATTATCACTAGGTTTGCAGACCATTGTTGGGGAACCTTCTACATGACAGCCCAAGGATACAAGTAAACCTTTCAAGGCAGCCTAAAATCTCTTTCACTAACCTGATGTCCTATTCACCCCCAGCTTTCTTCTCCTTCAGGCTCCAATGTAGTCAACAAATGCTTGAAGAAATGTTTTGCACCGTGTCACATCATATCATTGTTCAGGTTTCTTTGTACCCAGTTGTAGAGGCTCTAAAGCAGCTAGTGGAAGGCACAACATGAGTACCTTGATAGAGAACCCCGCGTGCCGGACCGGGCAATTTGACCATATCTCCAATCAACTATCTTAAAAAGCAAAACCCTGCCATTAAATAAAAGAGAACGTGTTGTTCCTGCTATGATAACCAGGGTCACGCTAGGTTAATTCAGGGATGTAGCCTGTAGCAAATTTGTGAACCTGGGTTTGGATAACGAAGACATAAATGGATGCCTTATCTATGGTTAGTCATCAATCTACAATATAACGGGAAAAGAGAGATGCAGCCATCAATCTACAATGTAACATAACAAATATACATGTGAATGTACATAAACGCATAATTGCATACCATTAACTTGTTTCCGAGTAGTATTACAAAAGCAACACTTTAAATCCACAGTACATGCGATACATTCAAAAAAGGAAAAGTAACACTAAAGCCTTGGAAGAAATACAAACTTTCCCGCAACACAGGATAATATAAATTTTACACATAATAATCCTTTGTCATTTTACTTTTTCCACAGTAGACCTGTATTCGTGTGGATATGAACAACAGCGAAAATAGAGGCACACATGTCCAACCAATGTAAGTGAAACTGACACATCATAACGTAAACACAATCCGGCAGATAAGTATTTATTTTCAACTACTTGTTCGCACGAGATCAAGCAGTGTCAGGTGAACCTGCTTTTGTCGAGCTAGAGAAGAAACAGTTCATAGTCATTCTCTGGCTGTTATTTTGCCCTAAAAGAGATTTTTAGATCGACGTATATAGAACTTAGAAGCAACAAAAAATTATGAATTAAGACGCACATGCTTATTTTTAATCTTCAGTCTATCAGCAGAAACAATGAAAAATTACATACATGCCGATGCTAGACGACATAAAGGTGAATTTAAGGTCCTCCAAGTATTGCATTCTCAATATCTTCCCTGCTTAATGCATAACTGAACCGTCTCTCCACATCCTTCTCAAGCTCTCCAGGCCCAGTCTTAAGGTATCTGCATCATTAATCACGACATTATGTTGAGAAAGCAATAACATAAGCATGCACAGCAAGGAGAAAAGAAGTAACTGACCTTAAAACTTACAGAACATTGACATAATTTCATGATCGAGAAAACATAATCAGGATCGTGGGGCTTTTTAGCGCAAGTACTTTTTTAACTGGGACGAGCAAATAACAAACTAAACATGTAACAGGCTACCAGCACCTGATTTGAGGAATAACACTGCAAAAGATCTAGCATGAAATCCAGCAGTATAAAAGGAGTAGTTTTAACTTTTAAGGGAGAAGAGGATGGAAGCAATTGAGGTCTATCCGCGAGCATTAGAGCGTCTTAAAGTAGTCTATAATGGCATGGAGAGATTTAAAGAATGGGACGCTTTAGAAGGGAAAAGAGCAGGATGCTGGATGCGTGGGGAAGAAATTTTGAAGGCACCCTACGATAATTCCATAGGGATAAAAGGAACAACTTCCTGCAAGGTCGCCCTTAGCAAAACACGGTGATCAATCATGAGTCACTAAACTTAGCGCGACCGAAAGATCCAGTGCCAGGAAAACAGAGGCTTCACTACTCGAAATAGGACAAAGGATGAAATTACACTATATTTTCGCTATCATCAAGACTGCTACCAGTACCATTGTCATCACCCTTATCACATCATGGCAGGCAGCAAGAAAAAACATATTTAACCCCCACCTTTCCACTCATCGAATTTCTATAGCTTTTAGTAACATTGGTAAATATCTGCTATTTCCTACGATAATGAGCAAAAACTGCGGATTAATTTGGAAGAAAAATGAATTTCACAGCAAACAAAAACCTCATAGATGCTTTCCAGAAGTTTCACATAGAGGTGATTGTCGTTATCATTACGACAGTAACAGAAACGATTCACGTGAAAATGCCATGATATCTGAATTAATCGCCGGAGCTCTGAAATACAAAAGAAAACTGCAACGGAATGGGGACGAAATAAGGGGACTGTAACCTAATGCAGAGGTCGGTGACGTCGAGGGAGAGCTGTGCGTGCCACTCGAGCTTCCGTACGAGCCAGACAGCCGGGTCGTCCTTCGTCTGTCGGAACCCTAGCCGGTTCAGCCACGCCTCGATGCACGGCAGACTGTGAGAATAGATCGGCTTCTTCTTGTCCGGCAACTTATCGATCCATTCATCCACCTCCGGTGACGAGGACGACGCTGCGAAAATTAGGGTCCCGATTCTCCGTCTTCCTGAGGATTTGGGTAACACAGATCGCGACCACCCAGAAATCGAGAAACCTGATGAGCAAAACAGAAAGTGAGCGGCCCGATTTTGCAGAACCGATTCGGAAAGGGGAAGGGAAGCCAGAGGAAGGAAAATGGCGCGCATTTTCCCCGCCTTGTTTCTTCTTTTTATCCTTCGTCTCCCTTGGATATCCGCCGCTCCGCTCGTTATTTGTGGACGAGGAGAGAGAGAGAGAGAGAGTTGCCTTATCGGGTCAGACTTGGGCGCCTGTTATCCGGTACTACAACACCCACTTGGATCAGTATCAACAGGTTATGGATTACGTAGGTCCTAAAATCGGACCGGATCCAACCATATCAAACAACGCTGGACTGGATCCGAGTCTCTGCTCGAAGTGGACAAAGGAAAATGGTGCACTGGTCATTTGATCATGGATCTAGATCTAAAATGGTGTTCTCGGATTTGGATCCATGGAGTCTAAAACAAGCTCAATTCTGGTGGACGAATGCCAAATAGAACATGAACATGTGTTCAAGTCTCTATAGAAGTACATAAAACTTTATTTCTTATCATGTTATAGTCAAGTTCAAATCAATAAAAAGGAAGAATATCGATATATAAACATAAACTGATATATTTTATTTTATTTTGATAAGTCAATTGATTTGCTTAACATTTGGCTAGATGTATGTTTAAAATAGGCTCGTGTGTACTAAGTTGAGCTCTCACTCTAAGTTTATTTTGTATTTTAATAGCGTGAGGTGTTAATTGAAACTCATTATCTAAGAGACTTGCTTGAGGTTAGTGATAATGAAAAAATAAAGTAAAATAACATAGTATTGGCTATTGAACAACAATACATGCTAGATGGTACATTTTTTGCTATCTTTTACATTGCTAATAAAGTTTATTTAGTTTCCTTACTTTAAAATGACCGTATAATGTGCATGATGTGATAAAACTACTGCATGGTTTAAACCTAGGGATGAAATTAATTGTGAAGTCAAAACATGTCTACGCTTATGAAACGTGTGATCTTCTTCTAGTGTTATTATCTCTAACATTCATTGTAAACGTTTTCCCAAAAAATAAAACGATACAAAAACCATGAGTAAATAATTAAATATTTGACAAATATTTGCAGAGATTTTATTTCAATGATTTAATTGCATATTGGTTGAAGATTCTTCTCACTAATTGCATATTGAATATTTTAAAAAACGCTTTATACATACAAAAAAACCATGAAGAGAATAAGTGTTTGATAAAAGGTTTAGTTACCCTAGAGAAGTCGATCCGAAGCAGAAACCAAACCGAATCCGAACCCGAACCATATGTTTGTCGCGTTTTTGAATTTCGTAAAAATATTGGGGCAAGTGGGAAATGTTTTGGTCCAAAGGCGGAAAGAGAAAAGGCGGGAAAATCTCCGTCGTCCATCCCACGCTCTCCCGTTTTGAATTTCGTTTTTAGAGAGAGAAAGTTAAAGCCCATCAACGCCTTCCTCTTTTTCCTTCTTCCTCTCCCTCCTCGCTCCCTCCATGGGTTTTCCCTCTCTGGATCTCCCACAGACGCAGAGGGTCGTCTTCCTCATCGATCTCCAACCTCTCTCCCAGCTCCCAGATCGCGATCTTTACGTCTCTGCGATCCTCAAATGCGCCGACCGCTTCCTCTCCCACCCTCCTCTCTCCGACTCCCTGTTCGCCTTCCGGCTCTTCTTCTCCTCCCTCAATCCTCTCCTCCCGACCACCCAAGTCGAGCGCCTGCTCGGCAGCTCCTTTTCGTCCACCATTTCCTTCGAACGGCCCTCTGACGTTGCGTGGTCCCTCGAATCTGCGCTTAGATCGGTCGCTTCTGGGACGTCGTCTCCAAGCCGTGCTGCGTTTGTAGCAGGATCTCTTCAGCAGCTCCTCCTGGACTATGCTTGGGAGACTGCACTCCCTGATCTGCAAGGTACGGATGATGCTGTCGATTCTTGTTCCGGATTTCCTCCAAATCTGATCCTTTTGTTCACGGTGGCACCAAGGACTAAGGAATTTCTCTATGGGTACTTTAACTTTGAAATTGACTCCAGAAATGATAGCGAAGATTGGTTTTCCAACAAATTTATTGAAACTTTTGGTGGCGTCCGCGAGAAATTGAAGGCTGTGGGCGCGAATGTGTGTTGGGTGGATGTTGGTTTTCCTAGCGAAAGCCAGAACGAAGAGAGAGATGGAAAAATACTGGGTATCCTGGAGAGTGGGATTAAGGATTTAGGTTGGGGTTTTGTATCCTGTGATGCTATTGTTTTGGGTTCCTTGATTGTTCCGTTCGGATTGATTTGGCCAATCGTTGCTTGCCCAACGGGGTTCAGTGGTCGCCATTGTGGGACTGCGGAATTCAACCTTGCGGTTGCAGATGCGAATGGTAAGCCATTGAAATGCAGACTGTGTGATCTTGAAATTGTTAATTTGAAGTTTCCTACCGATCACCTCGATCATTCTTTAAGTAAACCTTCTCCAGAACCAGTGCTTCAAAACTGCAACCCGCAGGATTTCTGTAAAAGATTTGGTAATATGGCTGTTAAGATGCATGTGGACGAGGTTCGGGCAAAGGATCAGCTTGCCGTCACGAGAGCGAGGATGGGGAAATTTGTTTTGCTCCGTGGCTTCTCTAGGAAGCGTCAAGACGTATCCAAGAGAAAGAGATCGAAGGAGAAGTCTAGTACGACCCGGTCGATAGCAGATGTGGTTCTTGAGCGGCTAAGATGGCAGGAGAATGAATTTATAGCTGGAAATCCTGAATGGCAGGTGCTTCTTACTTTTCTTTACAAGAGATTTAGTGTGGCGATAGTATCATTTTCTGATTTGAATGGATGTTCTGTTACGGGTGTTTTGGAACCCTTTACTGTTCATACGGCGATTCTTCAGATTCTGGATGACGGGCAGATCCTGGATGGCTGTTCTCAAGAATGGCTTGGTGGAATTTCGATTAGTTCACATAAATCAGGTGGGGTTTCTGGTGATTCATTTTCTAACAAAAGAAGCAGTGGCTTCAAGGAAAGAGCAGAACGGAAGGATGCGAATTCTAGTGCTGTTACTGACCTTACATGGGATGCGCTTTATACATCTATTCTCTGCAATTATTCTGGGGCAGAAGGTAACATGCTTCCTGCCATGGACTTGCAGTCACTATGCCTGCATGGCGGTTTCAACTTGCCTAAGAGGTTGACCTTTTTGAAGTGCTGGATGAAGCAGAAGAAGAAACCAAAAGGTCATCATAACGCTGCACTAAGCAGAGGAGAACTGAAGGTGGACTTCGAAGATAGAATGGAAGATGTGCTTTTAAGTTCGCAACAATCTTGTCAGTCAGTCACGAACTTGGTGCAAGAAGGTCAAAACTTTTCTTCTTCTTGCCAATCGGTTGGGGAGAACTTGAATGATGAGCACATTAAACATGAACCTCCCGCTTCCTGTCTCGAGGATTCCGATGCATTCTTTTCCAGCATTTGGCAAAAAATTGACCATGGACTATGCAACATGGAGGTGGATTTGGCATCTATGGCTGAGCGCTTAGTCGACTTGTCCATCAAACACGTGCCAGCTAAGCATGATGGCAACGACACTCACGAAAAAAGTACCTCATCGAATTGCGACTCTCAGACTTCACAGTTTGCTTGCGATATATCGGTTTTTATTGACGTGGCAAAGATTTTACTAAGAAAGCCAAAAGAATTAGCAGCAAAATACAAAAGGTTACTTGCTCCGTCCATGAGTGAGCCATCCAATTCTAACTTAGTCTCTGATCTCTTATCCGAGGCCACTATCTCAGAAATCAAAGTCAGAGAGTATCCTTTTAGATGTTTTATTTCTTTGGTTTTAGTTGCTGCAATTAACTAGCAATCGGCATCTTATATCTGCTTTCTTCCTTAATGTGGACAAGGCATCAACTCCAGGTGCTATTTCGAATGGAGATACTCAAGACGACAGTTGAAGTTGGCAGCAAAGATGAAATAGAAGATAAATGGGTGAAAGAAATATGTTTCTTGCTTCACAACATTGAGTTCGACCTGCAAGGAGGAATATTTGGTGGTCTCACACTTCTCGAGTTCACTGACAGTACCGTAAAATCCAGGTACAAATATGCATCTTCCGAATATGTCATATATATATATATATATATATATATATATATATATATATATATATATATATATATATATATATATATATATATATATATATCATGAATAATTTTTTGAATCTGAATGTAGAATCGAAAATTATGTACTGTTAACACTCTAAAGTTAATTGCACGTAACAAGTATATTTAAAATGCCTCTGTTTCTAACTGTTCTGAAGGCAAGAGCTTATCTGCATAGTATAGATATATGAGTTTGCTTTTAATTTTTCCGCTAACCTTTGGTACAGAACGAGTATCACTAATGTCCCTGTCCGGTGATTTCCTACACTTTGGGGAAAGTGATAATGATAATTGTTGAGAGAATATGGCCAAAAGCATCAACTCCTGACCTAGGTCACACAGATAACGGTGTGGGTGCGGACATCACTTTGGAGCAATTTCAAGAAACTTGGGTACAGGGACACAGCCCTGTGCACACGCTCGTATATACACGCACACACACACGTGCTCACAGACACTATCTTGATCAGAGAAAATTGAATTTGATCAGACAGAAAATCTAGAATATTTTAATTCTCTAGGCATAGCAGACGAAGCAAGATCTGATCTAATACAGAGACAAAGAAATTTTGATCTGATGACAGAAAAAATTCAGATTTGATGTCAGAGAAAGTTAAGTTTCAGATCCAAAAATTCAGAAAAGAGGATCTAAAATTATTTTAGGAAGAAAGGAATAGAACGAGAGGTCAGAAGAAGAGAACAAGAGTTTAGACCGGAAAAGTGACGAAGATTTCTAACTGGAGGATTAAATTATTCGTATCTCAAAATTGGAAAAGAGGGAGGGAGATAGGCATAGCAAAAGTAAGAAAAAGAACAATGGTAGAGGGAGACAGAGAAAGAAAGTGGGTATATCAACTTAAACAAGGCTGCCTAACTTGCGTTGTTACTTAGCTCCATACTACATTTGAAGTCAATTTACAGTTACAAGATTAAGCCACCTTGTTCACACTTTGGCTTTCTATTAATGCTTCAGAATGAGTGCCTAGTGTCTGATTTTGGAATTCAGTTGTCATAGTAAACTGTAGATTTTTAGTTTGTGCTCAATTCTTGTGTTTGTCTTGCAGTAATTTAATTGGTTATATTCAAGTTTACAATTACTTTAGTTCTGTAGTTGTTTGTGTATAAACATATTTGCAGAACATGAGACAGTGTTGTTAGACGATGCTCGCTGATACGTGGGCTGGAAAAATGAACATTTTCATTTGTATTAAAACGCTTGTTAATTATTGTTTAAATAATTAATAGAAAGTTATCTGATATGCTGTGTCTGTCAGCAAACCTATACGGTGTGCCAATAATTG
The DNA here is from genome assembly GCA_011799765.1 of Nymphaea thermarum. NCBI lineage: Eukaryota > Viridiplantae > Streptophyta > Magnoliopsida > Nymphaeales > Nymphaeaceae > Nymphaea > Nymphaea thermarum. Next base: position 79,403 of record JAANDH010000051.1, read on the forward strand.
GCTCAGAACATTGTTATGAGGATTTCAAATAAAACTGTATTAGCAATGAACTGAGCAGCTCTCTCTTCATTGGCAAAGTATGAATGCAAAACTAAAGGGAAAAAGGCAAGGTAGAATGGGAGAGAGAGAGAGAGACCCAACATGGCTCAGCCATGTGGCTATGTCCAAGGAAGGAAAAAGCGTTTTCTTCTCTTAAGAGATCTCCTTCAATTCAAAATGAGTATATATAGCAAAATGAAAGGCAAGAATTTGGACAATGCTTTGAATCTGTCACACTGGGAGTGTGTTAAGTATTTAAGTCCGGGCTACCTTGTAGCCATCAATTACGATACTCCATGAGTTTTTTATTCCTTGGATATATGGAATCTATTCTTGGATTAACACGATTATTTTGATGGTCTGACTTCTGTTTTTCCTGCTGAGAGAGTTTTAAGATTCAGACGACATACTCACCAATTCAAGCTTATATGCAGGTATGCAAATATTTTAGAAGGTGTCATACACAAGATTTACACAGAAATGGAGTTCTTGTCATTTGACAGTGTTCCCAGTGGATCGAATGATAGCGATTCAAACCAAGCAGCTAATGACATCATTGATCCTCGAGATCATGTTTCTGGAGCAGCATATGCCAATGAAAACAGAGTAACGATGGATAGCAGTGGATGCATTTCTCATTCTCTGCATCGTCTGGAAGGAGAATGCAGTACTGGAGAGAAACATCAAAACGAATTGTATGAGAAGCAATTAAAGAAAGCCCTAAAGAACAGAGAACAAGCTCAAAAATGTTCATTCTTCAATAAACGATTGCCAGACCTACAGAGAGTCTGGGCACCCAAGCATCTAGGGAAGGTGAACACGAGGCCCATAACAAAACATGATAGGAAGAAGCATGTCAGGGAAACAGCTGACGTAGTATATGAGACACCGGCACTAGCAACTAGAAAGAGTAGACGGTTGCATGCAAGCAGGGGTGGTGAACATGAAGAAACTTCAAGCTTCAGATCTGTTTCAAAGGTGTTATTTCCAAGCTTTGAAAGCATAGAGATCTCCTCCGAATCTGGTTGCAAAAAGTAGTGTCTTATTGGTGCAGACTTCATCTGGTGTTTGATGGCACAAATACGCTGAACCCAGAGGCCCGTAAAGCCGAAAGTATGAAAGTTCAGTTTGTAATGAGCAACATTGCCTATATGCCGGTATCTGCTTGGTGACTGAGATCAGGCATGCAAAGGACCATTTGAGCATGTCAACCTTCCGTCTCTCATATGTATTTTACAGAAGAATTTGCGATCTTTTACATCTCTAAGTTGAAAATTCCTGAAGGATGCTTGTGAGGCGTCTCAATTGAATGGATGGAGCTTGTTCACCTTGAAGCGTAAAATAAGGCAAATCAGATTGGTGCAACTTCAAGTTGGCATGAGACTATATTGTAAAAATTGTTGTGTTAACTGGATGAGTCAGATCCATCATCCATGTTTATTGTTTACCGTTGACATACTATGAGCACATCGTGATACTGTAACAATAAGGACTGCTGTATTTTTCAATAAAACCTTCGGGATAATGATACTGACCCTGTAGAATCTTAAGAATGGTTGCCTTTATACAGCATTAAAGATGCGCTGTACCTTAAGAGTATGTTTGACGTTGTTCCTGCAACAGGGTTAATAAGATGTCCTGTTTTGCTGTTAAGAACTGGTGCAGCTTTTCCAAGAGGAACAACTATTGTTCTGCTTCGGTTTTGATGAAAGTTGCTCTGTTTGATTTTGCATTCTAGGGCAAGCATGTCAGCGTTATCTATTGTTTACATTTTTGTCCATTGTGCTGGAACATGCAACTGAATACATGTTTTATTGGTTCAACTTGTAATGTTTTTTTTATCCTTAGTTTGACTTTGGGTTTGGTTATGGTGGAATTAAATTATGGATCTCCTAAAATGCTCAATTTGATGCATTTGTCCAATAATTATATTGTTGATACAGTTGATTGAAAACGCCTACAGGGAAGCATATTCAAACTTGAACCGTTGTACAAGCTTCTGCATGCAAACCTTGTTAAGAGCATAATTTGGATTGGATTTTATGAGTCTTGTCCTAAAATGGTCCCAAGCAAATTGCCTACCTCTACTTGGTTTTCAGGTCTTTAATCCAAAAGCATAACTTGTAGCACTTGTGCAAGAAGTGATACCTAAGCATATGAAACCAAGGGCCATGCCACTATGCATATAATCATAGGGATATATTACTCCCAGTTCGTAGACTAAACATAACCAGCTTTCTCTTGCTAAAAAGTTAGAGCCAACTTTGCACGTTTGTCCCGACATAAAATACTTGACAATTTGTCACTGACTTAGGGCAAGTGAAGACATGGTAAATTCTTGTGATTTTTTTTATCTAATAATCTTCCAAAGGACTATTACTTTTAACCAACTTTCAACTGGAAAACTTGCTCATGCTAACTGTTCAGTCACCTCCTTTTCCTAACTATTTTATTATATAGGACCTAGCTTTGAGGATGATGAGTGGAATGTGTGAAGACAAGAGTTGTCTATACCACCTTAGAGTTCCTTCACATCTTCCAGTAGGTCGTTTCTTAAAGAACCCTTGACATTTGGCATGCTCAGTCTTGGATATCCTTCTAGAAAACAAATGAGATTCTTTTGTGATTATGATAGAAATATTTCCATGAACACAAACAATATATGTGGTGTTTGCCACAAGAAAACCAAACTTCCCTTCCTTCTATCTTGAGTGAAATTTCTTCAGTAAAACTGTTTTGACTTAATTCACTATGATATATGAGCTCTTTACTCACACACTTCCTTAATAGGAGCATTCTTCTTAACAACAATAGATGATTGTACAAGTACACATGGTATTTAATGAGACAAAAGATTGAAACCCTGGATTACTCAGGATCATAGTTGTCTTGCCACTCTGCAATAGAATGGCATTGGAGTTGTTGAACGAAAGCATAGTATCTTCTTCAAGTTGCAAGAGCTCTTCGTTTCAAAGCAATCTACCATTAAAATTTTTGGGGTGAATGCATTCTTACAACCACATATTTAATAATCCGAACTCCAACACATAAAAGTCCTCTGGAGTGTCCTTTAAAAAAGAAACAATATTATGCTCGTCTAGGAGTTTTCAGGTGTATGGGTAATGCCACAAATTACAATATCACAAAACCAAATTTGATCCTTGAGTAAAAAGATGTGTTTTTGTTGGACATGCTTATGGACAAAAATCATATGTTGTCTCTGATTTGAAAAGCATGATGTTCTTACAAGCAAAGATATTGTATCTCTTGAATAAATATTTCCTCGTCATAATTCAAGAAGTTCATCGTTTGAACCAGTCCTATAACTCCTAGATTTGAATAATGGTGTCATGTTGAATCCTCTAAGTCCAAATGAACCAAACTCTCTTGGAATAGAATTTGAACCTCAAGAACCAAGTCCAAATCAACCTATTAAGGATACTTCAACCACAACTCCAGATTTGAGCTCTTCTATGCCCAACGAAAATCAAGCGAATATATTGCCTCAGGCTTATGAAGATCTGGCTCAAAGAGAATGAAGACCTTCTGTTCATCGAAGGGACTTCTACTGTTCAACTGCTCAAGCTTCACCTATTTCAAAGTCCAATTCAAGCATGCTACTGGTTTTCAATTGATGACATACATTCCTTTCGAAATACTCTATCCATGTCATAAAACCTGTTCCTTGTTGCCGCACAAGATGGAGATGGATTAATCACATATGAACTAGCTATACAAAAAACATGGTTGGAATGAGGCAAGGTTAAATGAAGTCAGAGCATTGGAAGAAAACCCTATGTAGTCAGTGAGTAAGCCCTCTCATGGTGTTAAACTAATAGGCTATAAGTGGATTTACAAAATCAAACAGAAAGAAAATAGTTCAATAAAATGCTACAAGGCAACATTGCAAGACTTATTGCGAATGGATATGCATAAAAAGATGGATTAAACTACATAAAAACCTTTGCTCCTATATGGAACTTACTACTCTAAGATGTCATTTATCAGTATCTGCAAAAAATTGGTTGTACACCAAATGGAAATACGTAATGCTTCCTTGCATGAGGATTTGCATGAACATGTTTACTTGACCTTGTGATAACTGGTAAGGATATTCAAGAAGGGGAGAGAAAGTTGTGGACAAACTATATCGCTCACCTTATGGTCATAAGCAGACATCGAGACAATGGTTTGAGAAGTTTTCAAATGCATTCTTGAATTTTCGATTTGAAGAAGAAAAAACAGATTTATTCCTTGCTTACTTTTTTGCTAGCGAAATTTCTGTTGTGGCACGTTTTTCGTTTTTTCCTTTTTTTTGTTCATGTCTTGCTGCTTTCTACCTTCTCTTGAACAACTTTCAAGGTTGTTGCTTTCCGATCTAATTTGCCACGCAAGGGCGGTGTATTAAGTGGGCCTTGAAAGAATTTCCACCAAAGTTAGTGTATTCTCACCGGTTTCTTGACAATCAGATAAATTTCTTGGCTGTGAGCTGGTCAAACTTGTGCTGCCAAGGCCGCCCGTGTCATCTGAGACAATAGGATCGAATGTTTTACAAGACTGATCTTCGTAGAAGATGCTTAGATTTCATCCATTTTGCTTCTCTGATCTTTACTGCTTCTTGGGTATGTGCATTACCTCGTTAGCGGGGAAGAGAAAAGAAAATCAGAAAGAAAGAAATAGAAGCTCTACGTGATAAAAAAAAAAAAAAGAGAAAAGGAAAGGAAACTAATCGTGCTTACACTAGGACAAAAAGGTCAGAGAAGATGCATATGGAAACCAGCACGTGGAAAAGATCGTTTCAAAGATCTGATCAAACGGCAGATGAATAATGAAATCATCTCAGTCAAGAATCAAAGGGCCGTCACGGGGGAGCAAACCAATTTTTTAGTTGTATCTAAGATTAATTTACGTTGCTTAGAATCATGAAGTAAATTCTATGCCCAGTCCGTGTTCTGCGCTTTTTTTTTCAAGTATTTAAATTCGAAACGGCCTGCTGGCCTGGAACAATCAGTCAAAACAAGTTTTTAATTGCAGTTTCCGTATGTCACATGGGTGCATGGGGATACGTGGACACGGCGAATTTGGTATTTTAAAAAATTAAAAATGATAAAATAAAAACATTAAATCAATAATAAACTCTTACCAAAAAACATATAATGAACATAAAATTGAAGAAGTAAAACAATACAACAAAGTATAAACATGCAGATTTATTTCTGCTATTCCACGAGTAAGGCAAAACAGTAAAATCCCCAAATCTTCAAATCGAAAAATAAAATAAAAAAATATATCGCACATAATGTTGAAGAAAAAGATCAAGATCGTCGTCGGTGTAAGGGTCGAGCGTGAAAAAGTTAGCGTAAAAAAAGTCGAGGGTTAAATAGCATTTCAGGTTAAAAAAAATGGTTCAGCCAGACCCGATCCAAAACGTATCCTGCTGTGTCCATGTGCCGAAATTCACGTGTCGGAGTGTCGAAGCGGGTACGCAGTACGCACCCATTTGTCGTGTCCTAGTCGTAGACGTTTCCTATCTCAACTCCAGAATTCCATGCCAAACGTTTCCCAAATGTTACACGTTTAGCTTTTGTTCTCTATAAAGGATTAAATAGAAAAGGTGTAAACTTAATCAAGTTTACTTCTTGTCCAGAAATGTTTTGATCAACTATTTTAAAGCGATCCTCAAATATGCTCATTAGATAGTCGTGCCTTGCTCTGGAAAATTACAAGGTGGGGATACAGTAAGGGTAACCATGAATCAAATCTGACGAGAATAGAACACGAAAGGGAAGCAAATGCGGATCTGATCTTATTGGTGAAGATTGGGGAAGGAGACGAATTTATCTCAAGGAATAAAGAAATTTGGAGAAAAGGCGATAACGTTGATGATTTTTCACTAGAAAGCAAACTTCAAACAACTAACACGTTTTCTAGACAGGCAAAGCACACACGTATGCGGAGAAAATGAAAGGGGGATGGTTAAGGTGATCAAATGAGGGAATGCCGACAGGGTTGAGACTAGAAAAAAAGATCTTCAACTTCACAATTTTTACATTTTCCTTCTCACCGTCTGCTTATTTTAACACCTTTTACATTTCTTTCTTTCATCTGTCAACCACTGGGGGAAAACTTCAAAAATCTGAAACAGCAACCTAGGAAGTGGTCAGGCTGAAAAAATACAAGACCTCCCAGAGACGGTAAAGATAAATACGAAAGGAATAAGCTAAGAACATGCCATAACAGAACTTTGATTAGAAAATCTGGCAAGTTTCTTTCCCGAACACTTTCCCGTTAGGGCCGAATCCCGATGGTGGAGGCCACTACAAAGACCAGATCAACCAGGGACGTCAGACTCGCTGTTAGCATGGGACAGGCAATACTATACACAAACAAGATCGGACACACCACAAAAGCATCACTGGGGCAGCAGCTGCCGTACGGTCAGCTCGGCCCTCAGGTGCAGGGTGCCGTTGATGAAGTAAGGGCTGTCCTCTGCCATGAATGACCTCCAAGGAATGCCGAACAAGTTCCGGTAGCCCACTGCCTTACCACCATTGAAAGTATAGTTCCCCCTGTACTTGCTCCCAAAGTCGCACGTTGGCTTTGATCGTGCAGCAAACTCATAATCAACGGCAACACTGACGAGGCCCTTTTCCTGCATCCCGAGAAAGAGGCCAAAGCAGTGGAAGGAGCTCTGCTGGTCCATGTTACAATGGGCTGAGAGAAAGAAACCGTGGCCGCCCAAGTGAAATGCCTGAGAGTAGACCCGGCCGGACGGAAAGAGAAGCTCGCACTCTTCGTGCTTGAGATCGAGATAGACCACGCATTGCTGGTAAGGGACGTCAAACTCGACGACTTTAACAGGGCGGTACTTGTAAGCACGCTCTGTGAAACGCTTATTGGAAAACTCCTCGGAGACAAGCAGACGCTGCCGGTGAGGCGTTTCTGCCTTGAAGAAGAGGGCGTCCAGGACGACCTTGGAGGTGAGGTCGGTATCCATGTCGCTGCAGGTGAGGACTTTCTTCAGCTTACGGCTGCTCATGTTAGGAAAACGGATGAGGCGACCGAGGCGTGAACCCAGGACCTCTCGTCTCTCTTCAAGGTTTGGGTACTGCGCCCGAGCCCACTTCAGGACAAAATCAAAAACTGCATCCTCTGATGCAACTTGGAGATCGTCACTTGACAGTATCGCCTCTATGCCAGCCAACGGCAAATTCATGATTTCTTCCTGGTGCCTGTGTACAAAATTTAATTTCGCAGCAATGAACAAATACTAGTCATTCCAACTCTGTGTAGGTGTGTGTGTGAAACTTACTTAGATAGGTCCTTGAACCGTTTGGCAAGGAATTGCTTAGCAGCATCTGTCAATGGTTGGACTGCATCTGCCATCAATACAGTGGAAGGAAGTTCAAGAAATAGAAGGGCAGATTCTGGAGTCATGGGGAGGTTTCGCAGCACTGTACTGCAATAGCGCATGCACGAAGCAACCTCAAACTTGTCAGCGGCCATGAGGATATCTAGTAGTGCAGCAGGTGATGTGGTTGCTATCTTCTCACTGTACATATGGTTCAGAAGACCCATAACAGCATCTTCCTCTGGTCCAGTTCAATAGAAAAACAGAATCAGCGTTTGACTAAAACAGGAAAAAGATGTGCTCTGGAGGGTAAATAGAGAAAAAAAAGATGGATTCGACCAAGGGGCTGACGGAACAAGGATCTGTTAGTAGGATGGACAAAGCGGTACGTTAAGTAAGAAATCTCGGGCTCAAATACCATGCCTTACAGTCTAAAACCCAGAATGAAGGAACTAGAGGAAGAAAGACACCCAAAAGGCTTGGTGGTTAGAAAAACGTGATTCAGTAGTATTTGCTTTCATGGAGGCTCAGATCATTTGAAGCCTGGTTTGCAGTGGCATTCAGCAATCCAGTATCCAGGACATCTCTGTAGTTGATTTTCAGGTCGACAACTCTGAAATCACAAATGAACCAACCTTAGCACCAGTAGCGCCAACAGGTGGAGGAAGCATGTCAGGTATTATTTTCTAGAAGGTGGTTTCAACAATTGGAATAAAGCCAGATAACAATGAAAAACTGTGGATGAAGTAACAATCAACTACGACTCCAGACAACATTGGCCTGAGAAAACCTAATGATTACCACCAAAAATATACATATTATTGAATGTATGACATGGGAAGCAGACGCTACCTGATGCACTAATTCGAAGTGTCACATCTCGCTGTTCTGACTCTTTCATACCATTTGAGAAAAGCTTGAAGAAAGAAAGAAAAGATAGAAACAAGTTCTGCGTTAAACTAAGAGGTGAAAGAAAAGATAACGAGGCTATAAAGACAGATAAACATTTACTCACCTTGTAAAAAAAAGGACTCTTCCGAGCTAAAACTGCAGAACTTATATGCATTTCTCTTACTCTCGTCACCATTGAACAATCCATGCTCCATGATGAGTACTTAAGCAAACCATCCTCACCTTTACATGATGACCACCAGAACCATTAATACGAGAATTGGTAAACTACAAGAAAAGGACTTTGTTTAACATCAGAAAAGAAAAAGTGCTAACACCGAGTCATGGGAATAAATAAGTGCTAACAATCACAAAGTCAAAGCTGGTAAACAACAGATTCTAGAAGCCTACTCAATAGACTAACGCAAACAGTATCCTTGAAGCATGCCTAATCAGTAATCAACTTTCATTGTGCAACAATAAATGAAATGATATAGCATGTAGAATTTTAAACTTGAAATTTATGTAATGCAGTGATCACTAGCAATACTCTCCAATAACACAGACTCATTTACATACCATCTCTTACATTTACTTTGTATGGCTAAGAAAATATGACAATTATCAACGGACATCTACATTCTAAGGCAATAAAATATCTATAATACATCAATCGAAATGCTCAGGTACTATAATAAGGGTTGCCAAACTGAAAACAAAATTAAAACACAACATAGGAAATGAAGCAGGAAGTGAAGAACAATGCTGAAACAGCATGACCATCACATGCAAGCAAATCTCAATAGTAAAACTCGAAATGCTAATACCTCCTTCAGGGGTTTCGTCCATCATTGCCACAGCTTCTTCATCTTGATTTTCCAATCCCAACCCATCGTCAAAATCTGGATGATTGGTTGAAGCTGAATAGTCAAGTTGTATGGCTAATTCTGCCATTCATTCAATTTGACAATCCATATCATGTGGAACACCATCAAGATCAGTAAAGCAGGAAATAACAGAACTCAGAATGAAAACTACCATAAGCTACAGAACAAACACATATGACAAAGAACCGTCTGTTGAATTCTTATAATAGTCAACCCCTGCAATGTAAGCAGTTGAACTAACAAAATCAGTGAACCTCCTTCTAATTTGGATGCATCCAGGATGATTTGGTGACGACCAGGATAATCCTGACTAAGGCTTTATCCGTCTAAACTGGACCATGTCTGGCACATGCTAGGATGTATCAGATACCTAAGCATGTATATTACACCCCTGCCATACAGATAGGAAGGATGGAATGAAACTATGTGTCTCACACTGCAAATAACATTGGAACTGACCAAACAGCAATTCAGTCCGTTATGCCATTTCTAGACTTCCAGTATTGTTCCTGAAAGGCTGAAACAGGGCTACAAGAAATCCACAAAAAGCTTTTGACTAATAGTCCAGAATCACCTTCATGAAATAATTTGATCAAATTCAAGAAATAAGATGTACAACTCGCCTTAATTTTTTTTTCTTTTTAAGCTTAAACAAATGAAGGGAATTTCAAGTTTGATTCCATCTTATTCACTATCTAAGAACTCGACTTGAGAACTCTGTCCAAAACAAATCAACAACATTTTTGTTATCTTATACTCATACTAGATGGTTCCAAACTCAAAGACAGAAGTAAGTAAAGTGACCCTTAGGACACCGTTACCTCGATTGTTCACCCTAAGGCATGAATCTAACAACATACAATTTTATCTTTTGCACTGGCGTAGTGAACGCTCACCAAGTAGCACCAATCACAATTGACATGTAACCGTTTCCAGTGAGGCAAAACAATCGGAAAAATGTAAAAGGGGACGGGAGGAGATAAGAAAGACAGCAAACCATTTCATCCCAGACGCATGCCAATTATGTTGCCGGATATTATTAGGGGCTTCAAATCAAACAACTAAAAGAATAAGACAAACAAATGATTTTAGAGTAAAAGATGGTTAAAAAGATTGGAAAACCGGGTAAAAGAGAACCCAAAAAAGGTAGACATGGAAGGAATTTAAGATTCATTAAAGAGAAAAATAGGCTGCATTATAATTCCATTAAGGAAATAATGGTTCCCGTTGTGAATTTTCTACTTGACTGGCGCTCGCATGCACGCACGCACACACAAGATCAGTTGTGCAAGGGAAATTGGAAGGCATCTAATTCCTTCCCCTTATACGGGGAGCTAAAAAAAGAAAGAGAGAAAAAAAAGAGACGGGGTTCCCTTTCACAGCAAGGCCAAAGGAATGAGAACCCTGGCCAATATTTTCTTCGTTATTAGAGAAATGACGTGTCAAAAGGAGAAAACAACAACAACAAGGGAAACGGGACGAGAAGAAGGCAGCAAAAGATTGCCGCTCTATCAAATACCGTCATCTGAAAAAAATGCAAAGAACTTCCGTCGACCACAAGAAATACGGGGGTGCATTACGGAAATGAAAACAAAACAGACATGTAAAACACCCGACAATCTGACAAGGAACAGAAAAAAAAAACATGATAACAGAGAACCAAAATAACAAAACAATTGCGTAATGACAACGGAAAACAGTTGCAGGATAAGGTATATACCTTACTAAGTCACAAAGAATTCGCACAAAAACGTGAAATTTGGAAAAACGTGCAATTTGGTAATGAATTTCCGGCATTCAATGGAGGAAGCGATATTATAATTTTTTTTTCTCTTCACCTATTCAATTGCTTGTGCGGTTTTACCCATTAAAAAAACGAAACAACAAAACGAAGACATCAAGCAAGGCGCAGGAAACCCTAAGAGGCGAAGAAAGAAAACGGAACTCTCGCGGCACTGCAGGGAATAAACAAAACCGAGAAGCGGCAAGCTGGAACCGGAAACCACGAAAACCGAGGAAATCGAAACGGAACCCGCACCTTTCTCGCGCTTGATCTCATCCCGCCGGCGTTTCCGATTTCTCGCCCAATCCGAGATGCTGAGGCAGGTCTCGTCATCCACGTTGTTCTCCGGGGTGCCACCGACGATCTCCAGCCTGAGAACTCGATCGGAGAAGTTAGGGTCATTGAACGCGAATGCGAAGTCCATGTCGCCGGACCGATCGCCGGCCGGCTCGGACTCCATCAGGGCACCAGGATCGAAGAGATCCACTCCCACCTTCATAATCCCCTTTCCAGCCTCGAAGCAACCCTAGAGCATCGATAAGGAGTCCCTCCTCTGCTTCCGCAAAACCCTAATCCCCGAGCGGAGCACAAGGATCAGACGATTTGCGGAAGCGCTCCGGAGGACAGACCCGCAGAAAAGGCAACGACGACGGGAAGGTCCCGGCCGTGAATGCTTCACTCCTTTTATAGACGATAAAAGTCTAATTACCGGCTCGAAACGCCCCTGAGTTGGCCTGCGTCGGACGAACTTGGGTCTGCTCGCCACGTGGAGGAATCTTAACCCTTCACTTTTATCAGCGCTGGACAAAAGACCAACCAGGGCCGTCCGATCGACGGTTGGTCAACTCCCATGTAACCGGACCCGGAAAACTTCGTCACGTGTTAAAAACGGCCGAACGAGGACGAAAGCAATCATGTGATGAATAAAAAACGGCTAATCTCTTCTTTATATTCTTTATTTTTGAAAATAAAAGTCAATCTTTTTTTTATAATAAAAAAAAAACTATTTTGGTCGTAAAGGGTTTCATTATCATAGCTTCCGTTGACATAGCTAAACAATTCGAGTCCGGACATTAAATTCAAAAAGTTAAACGAAAAATAGTTTACAAAAGGATTCAAACTCCAAACTGTTCTTGTTTGTTTGAGCACAATTTCAACTAGTTGCCTTGAACTGTCATTGTGAAATCGAAGGAGACTGGGACAATGGGAGGATATGATTCGTGAAAATTGGAAACATAAGAGGGAACCGAATTGATTTGTTTTTATTGAAAATACTTTCTTTTATTGTTATGGAGACTTAAGGGTGCCTTTTATTACTTTATGTTTTTGCTTTCGGGGTGATCTAGCTCTTGAGATTTTAGATTTCTAATTCATTACAAAGATAGGAAACTTTGTAGAAAACCAAAGATGCAAGGGTTACGCTATAGATTTGTAAATATTGTATCTTAAAATTAATCAAAAGATTGGAAAACAAAAACAACAAAAGACATGAGGTTTGTGAGTTGCCCTTCTTTACATATTGACCAAGCTATGATCGAAAAATGAACATCGTGCTGTTTGATTTGGAGGGTTCACAAATTTCCAGCTAATCCTTCTAACCGCCAACGGAGAGAGATCCTTGAAATTCTGAAATGACGTCACCATCTTGCCGACAATTTTCGCCTAAACTTCTTTTTTCTCCTTCGCAAAAGTATTTCTAGACTTCCTATTTGCTGAGGGTTTTTTGTTGTCTTTTCTATGGCAAAATAATAACGAACTTTTTGTTGTTATCCTGTTTTTCGTAGACGGAGTCGTATGGATAGTACAAATTACAAGGATATACAAGCATTTTCCAAGTGATAAATATACTACGCGAAGTGGTTAATTGTGACAAAATTTTAACCACGACTAATAAAAGAGATGGTAGCAAAGTGCAAATCCCAGCTGATGATGGTGGTGGAGAGAAGGGAATAAATTTGAGAAAAAGCCGTTTATCAGTCGTATGTAGATGGTTGAACTCTTCTCATCGTATGCATATAGAAGACCGACGGCTACACGAATGAAGAATGTTCTCGCCAGAAGAAAGAAAAATACAAAGCCCGGACCTTCCAGACATGGTAGAAAATGGAGAGAGAGAAACGAACATGCTAGATACAGAGAAAATTTTCATTAGAAATCTTAAAAGTTCCTTCCCATGTTCATCCCCTCCCATTAGGCGGACTTTGGAAAGTACTTTTAAGAGCACAACAACCAGGAACCTCTGCCTAGCTGTTAGCGAGCACCGGCGCCGCGGCAAATTCTGTACACAGACCCAAAAAAGAAAGAAAGAAAACGGAAAACAAACGCATCCCAAGGATTTGCAAGAGCTTCACTGGAGCAGCAACTGTCTGACGGTGAGCTCCGCCCTCAGGTGCAGGGTGCCATTGATGAAGTAAGGGCTGTCATCTGCCATGAACGACCTCCAAGGAATGCCAAACAAGTTCCGGTATCCCACTGCCTTACCACCGTTGAACGTATAGTTCCCCCTGTACTTGCTCCCAAAATCGCACGCAGGCTTTGACCTAGCAGCAAACTCATAGTCGACTGCGACGCTGACGGAGCCCTTCTCCTGCATGCCCAGAAAGAGGCCGAAGCAGTGGAAGGAGCTCTGCTGGTCCATGTTACAATGGGCTGAGAGGAAGAAACCATGGCCGCCCAAGTGAAATGCCTGGGAGTAGACCCGACCCGAGGGAAAGAGAAGATCGCATTCTTCGTGCTTGAGGTCGAGATAGACCACGCATTGTTGGTAAGGGACATCAAACTCGACTACCTTGATTGGTCGGTATTTGTAAGCACGCTCCGTGAAGCGCTTATTAGAAGACTCCTCGGAGGCCAGCAGCCGCTGCCGGTGAGGCGTTTCTGCCTTGAAGAAAAGGGCGTCCAGGACGACCTTGGAGGCAAGGTCGGCATCCAGATCGTTGCAGGCGAGGACTTTCTTCAGCTTCCGGCTGGTCATGTTGGGGAAACGGATGAGGCGCCCCAGGCGGGAGCCCAGAACCTCTCGTCTCTCCTCAACTTTTGGGTACTGCAACCTAGCCCATTTCAGAACGAAATCAAAGACCGCATCCTCCGACGCAACTTGGAGTTCGTCGCTCGACAGTATTGCCTCTACGCCAGCCAACGGCAAATTCATAATTTCCTCCTGGTGCCTGCGAGCAAAATTTCCCAGAAAATGCATAAATAATTACATACTAGTGATTCCACAAGTTTCCTACTCTCTCCCTCTCCCTCCCTCCCTCTCCTACTTACTTGGAGAGGTCCTTAAAGCGCTTGGCAAGGAATTGTTTAGCAGCGTCTGTCAAAGGTTGGACTGCATCAGCCATCAATACACTGGAAGGAAGCTCCAGATATAGAAGGGCGGATTCTGGAGTCATGGGGAGGTTCCGCAACACCGTACTGCATTGGCGCATGCAGGAAGCAACCTCAAACTTGTCTGCAGCCATTAGAATATCTAGCAGCGCGGGAGGAGATGTTGTTGTTACCTTCTCACTGTACATATAGTTCAGAAGTGCCATAACAGCTTCTTCCTCTGTTTCAATTCATGGAAAAGCTTAAGATCAGGATGCACGAAATTGTGAAAAGAAAAGCGTTTTCAATTCCACTAGTCTCTAGGCAGAGAAGGTGAAAAAAAAAAAAAGCAAAGCAGAGGGATCAGACAAGCTAGCTGTACCTACGTAAAGATCTTGGACTGAATTGCCTCCACGGCATCATCCAGGTTGACTATTCAAAACTCGAGAAGAAGAAAGATGCGGAAAATGCTTAGCGGAATGAATGAAGTCTACAATATTACCAAAACCACCTGGTTTTGAATCCCACCAGTCACTAGACAGAGAGTGAACAAGCAAAGGAGACGGATCAAAGAGGCTAGGTGTACCCAGTATCTAGGGAAAGAAATCTTGGGACTTAATTGCCTCCATGTCATCATCCAGATCGACTATTGAAAACTCATCGACTATTGAAAACTCAGGAGGAAGAAGAAAGAAAGATGCGGAAAGGGCTTAGCAGTATGAAATACGTAATACAATATTATCCTCGTACTGGAGGCTCAGATAATTTTGCAATGATATTTCAACCGCCCAGTATCCAGGAAACCTCTGGCAGTTGGATTCAGGCCGCTGACTCTGAAATCACAAGGAAGTGGCCTTAACACCAGAAGCGCCAGCACTTGGAGGAAGCACATCAGATTTTTCACCTAGATACTTTTTATAAGAACCATGGCTTGAACTACTTGTGTCTAACAGCCATACGGCGCATCCAATCCTCACAATAACCCCAAAGTGCCAATTATGGAAGAATGGAATAACGGGAGTGAACAATCAACTACTACTTCAGACAATAATGGCTTAAGGAATCCTACACGTTACTTTGAATGGCATAAAATAGTGCAGACAACAATGCATTACCTGAGGCGTTAATTCGTAATGTTACATCTCGTTGTTCAGATTCTTTCATACCATTCGAGAAAAGCTTCAGAGAGAAAGCAGATTAAAGAAGCTCCAGTTAGTTCAACAAGAAGCTGAAAGAAAAGACAACTGTGCAATAAACTGAACACAGAGTATACTCACTTTGTAGAAAAAGGGACTCTTCTGAGCTAAGATTGCGGAACTGATATGCATTTCTTTTACTTTCGTTACGATTGAACAGTCCATGCTCCATGATGAATCATTGCTAAGTGAACCATCCTCACCTTTGGAGAATAAACGCCACAATATTAATGCAGGATAGCTAAAAGTCGAAAATTACAAAAGAGAATATTTCGCACGAGCAAGCCATCAAAGAAGTAAATTGCCATCAAATTCAATGCTGGCATACAGTAGATTCTATAAAGACTGCCTCAACCGAAAGGATGCCTCTAATGCAGACAGCTTCGATGAAGTTGTTTACAAAATGATTGGAGGCAGAAATGCCAAATCAACTTCCCTTACAAAAAAGAAGTTGAGATAGCAAAGCTTATAAACTTCAAGCACGAAGTTTCTGTAATGAAGAGCCACTAGAAATGCACAGAAGACTCTACAGAGATTGAACTGTATATCAAAGGATACAGTAATTTGATATGGCAGGCACTGCTGTGTTCAAATTGGTTGGATGCCTCCAAACACTGATCCAATACCCATTCTCAATGCACATCGAGACTAGTAAATGCACAGAGCATACTCGGCCATTAGTTTTCTGTAGGTAAGGTGGATTTTAAAAATATCCTGGTAAATATATTAAGAACCTAACTTCAAGGTTGCTAAAACTGGAAACAAAATAACACACAACACGGTAATTCAGTAAGAAGCAAAGAACACGGCAGAAATCGCTACACCATATCAGAGCTAAAGTTAATAAAGAAACTTGAAATATTTATACCTCCTGTAGGTGATTCTTCAATCATTGCTTCACCATCTTCATCTTGACTTCCAAATGCAACCCCATCATCAAAATCTGGTTGACTGTTTAAAGCCAAATCATCATTGCATGCCATTGATCCTGCCATTCATGCAATTTACAACCCACATCATGCGTCAAAACAGAACCCCAACATGGAAGCGAAAGAAGTAAACATAAAGAACGAGAAATTAACTTTACATGCTACAGAAAGAATATGAATCACAGGGCACCTGGTCATTACGTTTAGAAGAAAGATATATTGATAAAATCAATCATTTATTACTTAGTTCATTTTATTTTGATGAGATGAAACACACGAGTTAATTTGGAAATTATCACGGACAACAATAGATTCATCGATTGGATTATTGGAGTTATTCTTTCATTGGCTCGGGTTGTACCCTTTTAGCTATAGGAATTCTTTCAGGAGCAGCATGACTAATGAGGCATGGGGATCTTATTGGAATTGGTATCCCAAAGAAACCTGTGCATTTATTACTGGGACCTATATGCAATATATCTATATACAAGAGCAAATAAAAGTTTGTAAGGTGTAATGTCTGTTCAATCCTTGAAACAGTCAATCCTGCTATAGAAGAGGCTAACTCAACAAACCCTTCCTACGAACCAGCAGTGACCAGGATTAATTCTGACAAAAAGGTACGATCTGGCCAAACTGAACATTATCTGGTATGTGCAATGATGTAATAGACACTTTGGCATGCATGGGGGACTACCGATGAAGGTATACTATTGGCAAAAATATCATTCTCATGACTTCTGGGACAGGATTTTCCTCTATCAATCAGAAACTTTGTTTTTCTCAGAAAATCTCGAGAATTCAGAAAAATAGAAATACACAAAATAATTTAGAAGTTTATGAAATGATGATTTTCTAGTATTCTTCTTACAAAAAAAAAAAAAAATCACCGACAAAAACAAAATAGTTACTAATATGTCAAAGGAAACACCAAAAACTTCAAAATATATTAAAAATATTCTTGTGGAAAAATGTGGAAAAGTGTGATTTTCTCAAGTTGGTGAATATTTTCAAAAGATCGGGATTTTCATAACTTTTTTTTTCAGGCTTTAATGTGATATTTGGAAGCACAATGATATGCGTTAGCACGCGTTATGCACATTACAAAGAGAGATCTTTGTGTTTGAGCTGCGGAAACAGCAAACAAGCCAGCAGATTATTATGGCTAAACATTTCTGGAACAGTTTCAGAAAGCGGGCTATGAGAAATCCAACTGAAGCGGCTGAACAAGGACAGGAACAAAACGAAGCTGTATGCTTTTGATTAATAATATAGAACCAATTTAACACGATACTTTGTTCAAATTCAAGCAATAAGATGTAAGTTCCTTCTCTTTATTTCTTTGAACTTAATAAATCAAGGCTAATTCCAAAGCTATATCAAGTCCAGTTGAGACAATTCATGTGCATATCTCTCCTAATATCTGTGCAGAAGAAAACACCAAGTCTTTGTTACCTAAACTCACGATAAATGGTTCAGCTAGTCAAAATTCAGATACGAACGAATCGTCTTTGCAGCCAGCATTCAGTTATACTTGAAGGGATTCCACTAAGAACTTTAAGGTGGCACAAATATATCGTTTCTATTTTCTACTCGCACTGAAAACTCCGTACTTAATTCCAGTCATAATCGAGAAGTAACATTTTCTGACATCTTATGTCCGTCACCAGGCAATTAAAAAATGAAAAAATGTCAGAGAAGAAAGAAGATAAAAGTTACACAACGCCCTTTCATCCCTCTACCAGCTTATAGTCAACTTTACTCCTGACACATAAGTTAGGGGCTACCTTCAAGCCACTCAAAGAATAAGATCCAATAAATGACACTTTTTTCATTAAAATAAAAATAATTAAATTGGCTGAAAAACCGTGTAGAATGACCCAAAGAGATGGACAGTTGGATGGTGATCTAAAAATTCATCAATGAGCGAACCATGTCTATTCACCAAAAAAAAAAAAAAAAACTTCCGTCCCAAGCTTTCTTCCGCTAAACGTATGGAGCAAAAAAAGGAAGTTGGGCAGCATTTTTTTCACAAGAAGTTCATTTCGCCCAATATATTCCGCAACAATGATAAAAGGGCGAAAGGAAGGTTAATTAAGTTGATATCTTCTGGCCACCTTCATTAAATAACTATAAATCTTAGGAAAACAGACATACATAGAACGCATGAACACTTGGTAAGGGACAGAAAGGAAAGAAAAATTTTCAGGGATCCAGCAGGAGAAAAATCTGCGGACCCAAAAACCGGTTGTAAGATATACCTTAATACCTATTAAATTTCATGACGAAACTTCTATCTACCAATATAATTCTGCTATTCACTCTAGGAAGCGAGATTCAAAGAAATTTTCCCTCTTCACGTGCTCAATTTCGTTTGGCATTCCACAATTTCCCCGACCGATATCCCCAAAAACAAAAACGTGAGAAGCCCTAGACAGAAGATCGAACTCACCCCCTCACTACAAAGACACTCGCACAACCCAACAGGGGTGAAGGCAACAAATCGGAACGGAATCCACAAAATCCAAAAAAAGGGAAACCCGACAGTACCTTTCTCGCGCTTGATCTCCTCGCGCCGCCGCTTTCGATTCCTCGCCCATTCCGTGATGCTGAGGCAACCCTCCCCGTCCTCCTTGCTCTCCGGCGACCCGCCGACGATCTCCAGCCTGAGCACGCGATCCGAGAAGTTCGGGTCGTTAAACGCGAAAGCGAAGTCTTTATCCGCGGACCGAGCGCCGGCCGCTTCCGGCTCCATCAGCGCGCGAGGATCGAAAAGATCCACTCCCACCTTCATATCCCCCAGTTCTTCCCTCCTCAGCCTCGAGGGCAGCCTAGTGCATCCAGAAGAGCCCTCCCCCCGTCCTCTCTGCAAAACCCTTATCCCCGAGCGAAGCGCAAGGATCAGCCGAACTGCGGAAGCGTTCTGGATGACGGAAGCGCGGACACGGAAGCGACGGGAAATTCTGGAACGATAAAGGCGTCCGTCGGGGCTTATATTCGGGGAGGTTCTCCCTCCGGACGAAACTGCCCCTGCGTTTCCCAGCGTCGGTCGGACTTGCCTTCCCCGAAGAGCCCAAACCCTTTGACTCTGCTGCGATCAACGGCGGCCGTCGGACGAACAGCCGGTCAAACCTGTTGCCGTCGAACGTGAACCACCCGAAGGGCTGCGTCACGTGCTCAACACGAGTGGACCCATCAGCCATTGCGACGAAGCCAAAGCCAAACCAAATTCAACCAATCAAAAGTGCATCTGATCTGATCTGACCAACTAAAACTCACTCACTCTTCTTCTTCATCCAACTTATCTAATTTAGTATTTTTGTTGTTTATTTTTTAAAAATGAGTTTTTTTTTTTGGTAATTCACAACCAACTCATTTGAATCGGTTCTGCTGTAATTTGATTTTTGAGTTCACCAAATATATGTATTGACCTTGATAACAAGTTTTATTTAATCGAAACTGTATGTAATTATTTTATGAATATGTCTTAAAGATTAAGATAAATTCATGAAACATTTTAAAAGGTGGTCAATAAATTTGTTGAATTTTCAAATCTGATTCATGCAACAATTACAAATTGTTCCATTTGCCAAACAAAAAGCAAGCTTTGACAAATGACATAGAATAGAATTGTTTCTTAAATATATAATAAAGATTATGACAGTTTCAAGGTTTTTTTTTTAAAATGTTTTACGATTCATAAAATAATTACAAATTGTTATATTTACCACTATTACATAACGGTCAAATCAGGTACCTATCACCAATAAAATCTCCGTCCTATATCTCCTAGTTTAGTTTTGCGGGTAATGCAACGTATATCGATCAATAGGAGCCAATAGCCCAATGCAGTCTATCCTTTATTGTTTTTGAAGCAAAGATTTTTGTCCAGTGTGACCGAGCAGCTGTTTGCTATGAATCTTGCTATTTTGTAATTGTAATCAAAATAAATTAGTTAGTATTTACTTTAAGAAATACAAAAATAACGAAAAACCTTACTTCTCCCTATCGATCTGTAAAATGATCTGAATTACGAGGATCAACTTCATTATATGGAAAAATTGGTTACTGTAAATGAGAAAAATAGTATTCTTGAATTCAACAAGAAAAAAAAAAAAAAAACTGTTTCACTTTATCCATGTAAACTTTATTCAAGATAAACTTTGCATCACAGCTTCAAAAATATTTTCATTATTGCATCTAGCCGATACATGCTTGGATTGACCTATACATGGCAATGAAATCGAGTTGTATGCACACAGGGGCGGAGCCAGTATTTCGTTTAGGGACAGGCCAAAAAATACAATTTCAAATTTGGGTAGGGCCAAAATGAATCTAAATTAAAAAAATATATTGAACAACTAAATTTTTTTTATTTTTTAATGTAAATTTTTTTTTTTCAGCTACTTAAGGGCGGGCCCTCTCCTCCCTCCCCCCCTTATGCACACCCTTGAAAGAAAAACCAAAGGGGGTTGGAGTATTTTCTCAATTTTTTTATTAAAAATATATTTTTTAGACTTTTATCTTTTTTTAAAAAAAAATTATCATCCTAAAAAACTTTTTTTATTTAAACATAGCTATTTTAGTCATTACACACGTTTGTACATAGAGGTGTGCACATAGCCTGCTTTGACTTGAGTTGTGCAAATGACAGTGCTAGAAATTTGTAGGTGAAGAGCACTACACCAATATATGATAAACTAAATTATACAGAGGAATCAATACTTAAATAAAAGAAATTATGTCGGCCAGTGGGGGCAACTGCCCACACCTAAGCCCACTTGGTTAACCTTCTTAGGCCCAGGTGGGTTCCAGAAATTTAACCCACTGGTCCACCATGTTCTGACGTGGGCGTGCTTATTATTTAAGTCGAAGCTTTCAATAATTGAAAAGCATCTCGGACGGCAGCGGACCACAAATCTTCGGATCTTCGCCTTGTCGAGGATATCTTAATTAACCACAAAGCAAGAGCCGCTCCAAGGGCCAACAATGTTTATTTCAAAATAAGGAAACACCAACTTGCATGACTCGCTCTAATAGTATCATTTAGTTCTTTATAAGGTAATGGAAATATCCCTTTCACTTTGACAAAATCTCTCTCTCTCTCTCTCTCTCTCTCTCTATATATATATATATATATATATATATATATATATATATATATATATATATATATATATATATATATATATATATATATATATATATATATATGTATGTATATATATATGTATGTATATTATGTAACCTGTAAAGAAGCAATTGCATAAATGGTAAGTACTTGTCATCGTTGTTCTTCTTTCTTTTCAAATGAAATAGAAACGTGGGCATCAAATAAAGTCATTCTATGTTCTAAATTGCTTATGGTAGGATGAGTTAAAATGTTTAACTGGCTTCATTCGTACCTATTATGCTTATTTTTCTCTTCACTAAACGGCAAAAGAAACATATTTTACCAGGAAATAAATACAACGGACAGTTGCCTTATATATATATATAGAGAGAGAGAGAAAAAAGAGTAAAAGTGTGCGGAAAATTGTACCTTTTTTTGTTGCTGGTGAGAGAGAGAGAGCATGAAGGAGACTGAATGGAGGTGCTTTATTTGAATGGGAGGATGGCATTTATAGACGAGCAGGAAAGAAAGGGGAAATCCTTCTTCGATAAGTAAGCACTTGCCAAATAGGAGAGGATTACGTATGTACTTAGCCGATTGAACATGTCTTGGAGTTTGCTTAATCGTTTTTCGCTTGAGAAACAGCGAACTTTCGTGAGCATTGCTTTGTAGTGCTCAAACTTAGCGTGGAGGAAATCGCTTTTCTCCTTCTCTTTTGTCAACTTCCTTATGAGATGGAGGTTCACGACTTCGTCCTTTGCTAGAGCTTGTCTGATTGAATTGATACACCGACTCCGTGACTTGGCTCAAGATGTGGAACTATTGGCTTATTTAAGGCATTTAAGTTGAACGACAAGGAACACTTCCATGTCCCTTTTCGCTTTTCTTTCACTCATTTAAAGTGGACTTGAACTTTGAAGTGGTTTGATTGTTGACGTCTTGGGCCGTTGGGCGGGAAGAGGTAGAACAGACGTCCTTTTGGATCCAAACGCGGACGTGAAGAACGAGCTTTGCATACAAAAATATTTTTTTCACTTTCCCTTGCCCAACTCTGCCCTTCCCTCCGGGCTCCAGCTCTTGTCCTCCTTCCCTTCCCCAACTTCTTTCTTTTCCTCCCTCGTTCCTCTTAACATGGGTAGATGGCCATCTTACCATGGTTGACAAGAAAATATAAATATACATTAATACTAAATGATGAAAATGTTTATCATTTTTTTTTGTTTTTTTCATGTTAGGCGGAACGGTCCTGATTAGGTGGCAAGCTGACTTAAAAAATTGCAAAGTCACCAATCAATTTTCTTTATATATATATATATATATATATAATTTAACTAATGCCAATCTCAGTGTTCCTCCCGAGATGGTTTGTGATCGAATTTTTTTCAAAAGAATCTACTCCGTGCTATACGAACTTCGATGCAGATCGTGTAATTGAATCTTTTAATTCGTTAAATAGATCAGCCTTCTGAATTTAAAGAAAATCACTCGTATCGAGTAATCCCACACGGGCTTGGTCAGACCAACCTTTTGCAGACTTCTCTTGTTTTTTTATCAAGCAAAGTTAGGCTTGATTGTGGCAACAAATATTGGTCGCTCGATTTCCTTTGACTTTCTTGAACCCGAAGGTCTTCGATCAATTGGGTACAAGACATTCTTGAGTCAATTTGGCGTAAAGGTATTCGAAACCAAAGTTCATTGTAGAATATTTTGTAGTTGACCCTTCCTTAAAAGGAAAATTGACCCAAAGTATTTAAATATTTATGAGAAGTATGATGTTTGTAAAGGGCTACCATTATTGAATAGAATTGTTCTTGTGTCGTCTTCCCTGGCATCCTCTTCTCCATTCAAACCAACTCTCAACGTTTCCGTGTAATCTATGCGAGACATGGGCCACTGCTACACGTTAGAACCAATAACTGGCATCAGCATTTGGCAACTTATGAAATACTAATCACACAGGTCAAGAACCATCTGCCTATGCATTTCAGGAAAACTTTGAATAGAAAAAGTGGAGCCTTAACATCATTTTTCTAAATCAGTATATCTTTCTTTAGCCATCGGTCTAAGGTTGCAATTCGACGTGAGCCTAATGTATTTCAGTTAGCATAACACTCTCACATTATTGATACAGAGGCATAGTACTCATAGGAATCAACCGAATGACTGAGACTTTCGTCCGTGTCAATTTCACCATTTATGGCAACATCAACCAAATTCTCTTTATATTGTGAGTACGTGTATATCAACAACAGAGTCACAAATAATGTTATAGAGTTTTAAATCGCGAGGTTTTTTTCGGGTACAATACGACAAACTTGGTACAAAGAAAAAGACAGTAAATTTTCAAAAATTTAAAAAATCAAAAAATTAAAGAAAAATAAAATAAGTGATAAACTAATAGCACAAAGATCAAAAGATAAGTAGATTTGAAACAACTAAAAATTAAAAAATGAAAAAAGAAGCTGTTTGACATTAAGAATGAAAAAAAAGTGTTAAAAACATGTTTCTAACTTTTTTTTAAAAAAAGTGGTTTTTTAAAGTTTTAAATGATAATTTAATTTATCGCATTTTTTTTAAAAAAGTGTTTTTTGTGACTATGAGATTCAAGAATTGCCATGTAGACTACGACCTCATTGGGGATGAACCATACAAGTAGAGCCATCGTCTCAAAAAGTCTTCCAATTGGTTTGACCTTGTGACACAGAATGCACATCGCACGCATAATGCTTTGACATGTTCAACAGCTGAACATTTCAACGCCTTTGGCCCCAATAAGAAAAAAAACGTAACGAACAGACCATGGAAAATGCATCTTAACTAACTCAGCAGTTTGGCAGATGAGGAGGTTACAGGTGCTTTGCTCAAAAGACCGTAGATGGGAACACTTAGGATGCTTTTTTTTTGCTTTATGAAGGTTTTAATTTGGGTGTAGAGACTTGGTCGTCCAAATGAGGTTTCTATGTGAACAGGAAGAGTATTTCATCATATTGATTCAAAAGAGCACCGAATCTCTCACTCAATCCCTTGTTATTATTTCAATTGTTGACCCTAGCAAGTATGAACTTTAGATGATTGGGTTGGATACTTAGATTAATCAAAGTTTAAGCAATAGGATTTGAATTTTGGACATAGTCGAATGTTATTTTTAAAACCAAATTCGGATGAGACTAACAAAAGATGTAACGTGTATACGTATTTGAGTTGGATTTTCATCAAATTCCAGACAAATATCAAACCCAGTTTCAGATCCAGTCATGAACCTGTATGCGAAATGTGAATCTGTTTAATAGTTGAATTTCAATTTCTTTACCAAGTCCGGTTAAAAATGATATCAAACTTTAAATGGTAATCAGATAAATCTAATCTATTTGCACTCAAATCACTTTTATAATATGACACTTTAAAGACTTCCTCCAGCCATTTAATTGGATGGATGAACTTGGAGTGCCGAAAAGTATAAGATTTTGAAAAAAATGATGGAAAACATAGATTGGACGCCATATTTTGCAAGGTCCACATATTGGAAGAAGATTCTAAACTTTTAAAAATATAAATTAAAGTTATAGAAATGGACTATGAGCTCAGCACGTTATAATATAAAATAACATACTTACATAAATACTCTTGACACACGCCACCTTGTGGACAGTTGATTTGACCTTCAAAAAAATCTGGCACCTAATGTTGGCCCAAAGATCTGTCAGTGATCTCTTGGAACACTTTGATCCATAGACTTGACGTAAGATCCAAGATAAAATTTATACTAAAAATTTTTCCTTGTCCTTTAAAGGATCTTAGTCAAGTTAATATGTGCAGCAGTTTTTTTTTTTTAGGATGAGTGGTTCATTCCACCGCCTCTAAGAGAAGTCACTGCCTACTTCGATGTCTTTACGGTTCAAATGTAAAACGCACTGCGACGTGGTAACCACTCCAATACTAAACCTGAGTCCTAACTACCTTGCCACCCAGTATGCTATCACCCCTCAGGGTAACAGATTCTTATTTTACTTTTGGATTAGTAAATAGTTTGATTTAAGAGCAAAAAAAGAAAAGAAGACTTAGAAGTTCAAACCGATAGATCTTAAATTTTGAGGATTTTATTTAAAAGTAGATGGAAGGTAATCAAACACAAAGAGGTAGGAATGGATAGAGTTTTCCCTTCCTCCCCTTCCTCACCATTTAGTTTCCCTTCCTTTCCTTTCATTTTCATCTATGACTTCCCTTTCTCTCTCAAACAATGTTTTAGAGTTCAGAGTTATATAAAGTAGCACAAAATAGAACTGACAACCTTTGGCTTCTCGTTTTATACCAGTTATTTATTTTATTTCTTGTAAACAAATGGAGAAATCTAAACTAGTCTGCATAGTTCGCTATCCTCGCATTTATATCAAATGAACGAATGTCGGTTACTGCATTCTGAAATGATCAGCACTATTTGGACATCGGGTCAGCCCGTCCTTTATTGCAAGTTTGAAAAAAAAGGAACCGATATCTAAATGCAACGGTATCTGTATCTATCAGCCAATGTCAGGTTGAAAAGGATAGAGGGGCCTTGATATTAAAAAAGTATTTAGAAAAAAACCATGTAAGTCCATTCCCTCGATATTCTTTTTTATTAATATTCGATTATATACAGCCTTTTTTAGACCTACAAAATGAAAAAAATTTAAAGTTCCTGTTGAACCATTGACCTTCCATGCAAATGCAAATGAAACCGGAAAGTTAGTCATTTAAGGCGATAAATCAAGTCACATTTACATCAACTACGTGGATGAGTTTGCCACATTCATATGTTTTAAGGACATAAGAGTGCCCCAAGCAAACAGGTTGTTCCGTCTGCCTCAAATACCTCTACTTACTTATCTCACACGGGAAACCATATCTCTTTTATTTTCTTCAACATGATTCAGACTTTCTCCACCAAACCATTATGAACAGGAGGAAACAATTTTTTTCATTTATGGAAGATACCCAATTTTTCAAACTGCATTTAAGAGCCTTCTAACTAGAGATGTCAACGGATTGGATTCGGATTGGATATAGGCGAATTATGGTTTTTCACCGAGGAGGTGGATCGAAGCGATTGCAGCAAAAACCTGATTCTCTTTGCATTCAAGCTTTCACACCCTTTCGTTTCTATCGAAGCCAGCCAGACAAAGCATTTGATCCTTAATTGTATCCACTTTTTTGGATATTCACATATTCGGATTCAAATTCGAATTCAAATAAAAAAGTCATATCCGAATTCGAATCCGAAATCTGATTTTACAATCTGAATCCGATCCGAATCTGTTTTTTATATTTATATCTGAACATGAATCTGAATTTTGAACCGGATTTTGCCAATTTTCAAAATTTAATAACATTAGATACAAGATATTTGTCTAAAAATGAATCCGATCTGAATCAAATCGGATATATATATATATATATATATATATATATATATATATATATATATATATATATATATATATATATATATATATAATCTGCATCCTATTTCTTAATCGGATATTTTTTTTGCCGTATCGATTTTTTGGATCGGATAAAATGGATATCTGATTCAAATCGGATATATTGACTTCCCGATTTCTAATGATTGGATATATTAATTCGGCTGGATTCACTGGATGCTAGAGAGATCTCTCCTTTTGGGTAAGCAAGATACATTTATGGTCCTTGTTTGCCAAGTCTTGAGCGGTGTTGATACCATGATGCATCTTTCAATTTAAAGCCCACAATTAACATGCAAAATAATAGTGTCCACAGGAATAAAGTTATAAATATGCTTGTTTAGGTGACAATAATCCGACCAGCTATATCATACCCCTTCCCCCTTCCAATAAGTAACGAATTCCTTGCCTAACCATAATTGATATGGTTAGGTCCGACTCGTAAAACGAAAGATGTAAATGATTTGAATCTGCAAATGTTAACTATATTGAAAGTCAGATTCAACAAAATTGAGATACCAAATATCAAATTCAAGCAAAATATACAAAAAAACATTAAACAAAGAAAAATTACATAAAACATGATCCAAAAATAAGAAAAAACATAATAAAAATATTTAGAAAAGGTGGGCAAAATGACACGTGGCAGTATGGGTAAGTCGCTTTCGCTCTGAGGCAGGCGGTTGTGGTTGCAGCCTTGCCGATCCCCTTACCAAATGCTGTCTGGAAATGTAATTTCTCTTGTTTCGGAGGTCAATTCGTTTGCCGTCTGCCGAAAGAGAGGCCAAACTTGGCATTCGATTGGGGAAAAAATGCTGCACCACTGGAAATGCTTGGTGGGCGGCACCACCACGCGCCAACGGCTACCGCTTTCGAGAGTCCTCCACCAAAACACATCAGACCTTGTGGTTGATGTTGATCTCGATTTTGGATCTGTCTAACTGAGTCTGGTTAGAAAGTTTCGGATATGGTTGATGGCTGATGCATCAACAAAATAAATATTAAATTACTTCAAGCTATGGCCAAGTGGTGTTGTTGTGATACTACTTTTTTGTGCTCCTGGACAGTTTCAGGGGCATCTTCTCGTCGTCGGAGTACGTGGCTCGTCTTGTGTAGAGAGATGTACGTTTTGTCATTCGACTACGACGTCGTCCTCCGTCTGTAGCTAGGTGATCGTGTCCCTCCATCTTCCCACTATCTCCACACCCTTTTTATTTTGTTTTACCGTGCGCTGTATTGTATATGTCATCTTTTTTATTCTGTTTCGCGTTTGTTATCGTAAATGTAGAACTTCTTGTCCTCAAATTTTGATATAGATTTTCATTTTATCGACTAATTCAAATCTTCGGATCTTAGAACAAAGATCCGAAATCACCTTATATATGATCCGGATCCACGCAAGCAAGCGCATTTGTAACTCTAACTTCATAGTCATCTAAGCAAAATTATACAAGGGTTAATGGTGTCAGTGCGACCCATATTATCGGCAATATAACGGCCACCGAATAAATCTGAGATCCATATAAACTGATTAAGTATCGTTCAATAAACTTAATTAATAATTGACGGCTCACAAAGTGCAACTTGTAAAGGTAATGACAATTTGTACCGCCTCTGAACCAATGCTGTAAATCTCAGTTCACATCTTATATTGAAAATTGAGAAAACTGATGCGTATCGACAATTTAAAATCAAGCCAATAATCAATTCTTTCAAGCAGCACAAGCAACATTTATTGAGGAATTTTTCTGAATCTTGATCACTAAAACCTGGGGAAAAATAATTTGTCTGAAATATAATAAGCAAACAAGTTGAAAACAGTTAAACTTCTTCGCATACTAATAGCTTTCCTCTGAAGTTTTTTTAATAACTAGAATACAATAGATTTAAGGGACAGGAAAGAAGCAACTTCTACCTCTATTATATGGAAGCTTCAAACGTCGAGGCACGAAGGGACAAATTTTTCGGGTTCTTTTAGGAAAATTGAAGATCTTGTCTCATTGTCCTCGATCCTTCGGCCATGGCTACACATGCAAGTTCGGAATCCTGCGGGTCGGATTTATTAACTGAATCCGTGAAGAAGAGAGAGTCCAATGCTGCACCAGAATCAGACAGAGTTTGCAGTTTGCAACTGAATCCATCCAAATCCAAACTCACTCCAAAACTAAAAAAAAATTCAGAATCCAAATTTGTGCTAATATGCATCTTAAGTTAGTCAGTTCCATGGACCATATAAAAAAAAATGAGTAAATTAGGTCCAAATCTGAATCATTGACAAATGTTATTGAGGAACAAAAATGTTAATGTTAATGTCAGCCGAAATGATGCAGAACTCAAAGAGGTGTTTGGTAATGATAACAATGTGTTCTTCCATGAATGTGTCTAGAACACTGTGTTTCAAATAATGCCATGCATTCCTGTCATCAAATGTATAATTTTTTCAAAGAACACTAGCTAATTTTTTTAATTAAATAATAATAAATGTATGATTTTTTGAATTTCAAGTAATTTGAAATTACCACCGGAATACGAGAAAAACCATACGGCTTTGACAAAAAACCAAAGGTCACATCTTTTTAGCGTGCATGGGAGTTCAAGAATTTCCATTTTCCATAGAAAACAAAAGAGAAAAGAAAGCGACATGAAATGTTAATGTTGCTAGCCTGAACTCTTTTCTTCTAGAGTTGGTGCCATGGTCGGAGCAGGAGTTGGTAGGCAACGCATCTTAGTTTCCAATCTTCAAAACGCCAATCTTCTTGTGTGCTACAAAAAGAAACAATTTGATGTGCAAGCTGAAGCATGAATAGTAGAGTTAGAGTAAGATACCAAAAGAGAAGTTGGGTCTCTCTTTCATTCACTTAAGAAGATGGGCCACATATATATTCATATAAATGTTCAATGAGAAGGAAACGAACACGAGAGAGAGAGAGAGTGATTGCAGGCGTCGGAGCCCCCTTCAATCCAAGCAAGGAAGGAAAAGGCAGAGAACGTCTCCTGCGTCATGCTCACCGTTGGGTTTGTGCTTTGGCACCACGTACAAACCGAATGGTGTTCATGAAGTAGCAGATGTTTCACACCTTCTGCCCGCCTTAGTTAGATTGAATGAAAGCTCCAACATCAGAAGAACTGAACCATATAATTCAACAGAGAAAGCAAAACCATGCTGAGAATCCTGACAAGCGACTGTAAGCGAGAGAGATGCAATCTGTAAGGAGATTCAGCGAGGAAGTCGAGAGAAAAGTGGAAAGTTGCAGGGAAGAGATGGGAAGATGGTTCAGGAGTACTTGGAAGAGGATGGTGAATGGTGGGGAGCAAGCTTTTGGTGGCTTCTTAATATAGAGCTCGGACATGGGCAAGCAGTAAAACCCTAGAGTCAGGTCTGACCATCACATGACGCCATGAACGTGAACTTCGAGAAGCAGCAAACAATTGATTGATTCCAGATCGTAGCGATAAAAAAGAATGTGACTATAACGGACTTGTGATGGAAAATCGTGAAACCTTAACTAATCGGTTTAATGGGAATCTCAGACAAGATTAGTTCCTTACCACCAAGAACTGAGAAGACAACACTAACAGGAAAAAAAAAATTAAATCAATTAACAGAGCAACGAACAAAATAGAGAGTACTTGATCCAAGGTTTTTAAATACCACAGTCCACACCAATGAAAACTCAAATAAAATTTCATCACATGACTAACAATCGTATTTCTCTTTTATAATGACAGTGGTCATATAATATGCAACTGGAGTAACAAAAGTCACAAGCAGCTTGTCCATAATTTCCGGTGCGTCCCTGCTGGAAGATAGGTCTTGCCACCACCTTTTTTTAAGCAAAGAGTAAAAGAAAGCTTGTCCATACTCAACCGGTGCTTGAAGAGAGACATTTTCTTCAACTTCCTCCCTCGATTGACGAATGCCTATCCTTTTCAAACACGGCACAAATTCCACCGCTGACAATGTCACCCTTCCTCAGTCAGATATCAAAGGGGGTCTACATTTTTAACCAAGGTGAAATTAACCATTGAAGGTAGAAGGTCAAGACCGCTTTAATTAATTATTTTTAATGGTCCTCAATTTTGGTGGCAGGAATTATTAAATAAAATTTCCAGTACATGACTCGACAGGCCTCCGTACACTTAGCTAGTTGGACTTGTTTCAAATCTCAAGCTTAAGGAGTTAGTTTAACTCGGGGAGTGAAGAAGGGTAAAGAATCAAGACAACAAAATATTGATAAATCACGGATTCTCACGGCGTTTGTAGCACAGTATAATCAAAGCA
Source organism: Nymphaea thermarum (assembly GCA_011799765.1). Taxonomy (NCBI): domain Eukaryota; kingdom Viridiplantae; phylum Streptophyta; class Magnoliopsida; order Nymphaeales; family Nymphaeaceae; genus Nymphaea; species Nymphaea thermarum. Next base: position 110,636 of record JAANDH010000051.1, read on the forward strand.
GGAACAAGGTAAAAATGAAGCACCCAAGTTAACTAAGGAATATATATACATACCAAGAACTCCATTATGGTTCTCATCAGCAGGGAAAAAAAAGTTTGGTGTTCCTGCAAAGTGTAAGTATGCATCTTTTATGAGTTCAGTGGTGTTAGCACTCTGTAGAGAAGTAGATGTGCGTTTCCTTACTGCTATACTAGTTAGTACTATTCAATCTTTTTATGAACTTAGTGATCTTCTTTCTATCTTGCAAGATTAGATGCCTATTATGTATAATGAAAGGTTCTTCAATGTTTTGTTCACTTTTTTTTTAAAATAAGGTGATTCATGATTCAATTATTGTTCTTGATTCAAAATTGAAATGAAGAACAAGGGTAACAGCCAACAGGCCAGTAGGCAAAAAAAGTGCTAGGTTGGGAAATGATATGGTCCACGGGTATCATGTTGTTAATAAAGAAGGTGGCCGCAAGGACTTCGTTGGAGTTATCTCCGTTCCTGACCACGGAGGAATCCCACCCTTTTCTAATCGGGATACTAGGACATTAGGTCTTCCACACTTTAATATTTGGATAATGTAGTTCCAAGTTCCAATATGCGGCCTCAAAATCCTCTTCCACTGGTTGAAGCGTTTATTTTGGAAGAAGTTTTCTCGCATTCTTAAATGCAACTTGGCTTGCATTTCTGTTTATTCCGATGGAGGAATGCCCAGTTGTTGCTTGTTGTTTCCCTCTCAAGCTGTGCCTAGATTCCCAATGAAACCAAATTATAATGATGCTCTCTCTTATAAATATATATAAAGTCACGTTTCTACATTTGACCCACAGAAGAAGTTCAACCTAATTTCTCCTTTATGTGCATGGAATGAAAGCAACCGAGTTTACAAACTTGGGATCTCTTTTCAGTACCCAATTTACAAAGTTTTACAGAGTTTACAAAGTTAGATCAGCCTGGTAGCATGTGGTGCCACCGAAAGCTTATTTGGATCAATTATAGAAACAAAAATGAGTGGTATGTATTGGATTTGATTAATATGTCTAATATGTGACCGGATATTGGATTTGCTTATATATTGAGTTGCATTAGTTTGTTAGGGTCCATTTTCATAGTAGCAGCAGCACCCAAAATCCAAAGTTGTTTACATCGAAAGACTTCAAGGCCCTGATCCAACATATGCCCAAGCCCAAGTTGGCAACTGGAAGCTCACGAGTTCAATAGAAAAACCAAACTTCTAAGAGCCGTACCAATTCTCCAATTATTCAAGACCCTCAATCGATTCTGGACCTTGCCATTGTGTTGCTTCAGTTTTTTTTTTTTTTTTGGCATTGTTGGCCTCATTTGACTTGGTGATCAGGGTTAGTTTGCATCCGTATCATGCAAAAGATAGATAGCCGCCATGGGCATAGCATATTTGGTTAGACTGGTGGGCTGGTGAAAGTCTGATAGTCAATTTGTCTCTTATGGCGCTACTTATTTAGACTGTACATGGCTGATGCACGACACTCTAGCTGATGAGTGTCCCACTCTCCACCCAAGCCTAGAAGGTAGAAAAAAGAAGAAGGGGCTTCGGCCTCTTTAGTAGCTAAGTAGAGAGATCTTTCATTGTTAAATCTTTATAGTATACCCACCCACACCACAACAAAGAACTGCCTAAAATGTAGTGGGACTTAATTATTTGATGTCAATTTGTGGGTATGATCCATATCTTAATGAATCAAGACCAAGACTGTCTCCACTGTCCAGTAGAGGATGGTACTAACAGGAATCCCGTGTTCTTTGAACTGCAGTGCTCCATAAGTGTTTCCATTTTCCATTTTACACATTCACGGAACACAGCATTCTAAGGGAGACAGCATTCCTGATACCAAACCCCGTCATCTTAACAAAATTGACTGTTAGATAGCTGACACAGTCTGTTTCTCTCTTGGCTTAGTTTTGGATCCAATGTTTATCAAACACGGGCGGAAGATCTGGGTTGAGGATCTTATCCAAGACGCCCTGGACGAAAAATGGCCTGATCACACACTGCTGGACAAAATTAGTTAGGAGGACGAATGCTCCATTATCAGTATGCATGTCGATCCGCTTCATCTAAATGTCCATGGTCCTTGGATCCAATCCGTTCATGAGTTCCTGACCTTAACAATTGTACCTGGTCGGCTGTAAATGAGTGGGTTCGAGCCAAGGACTAAAACTCGTGCGTGTGATTTATGAAAGCAAGTCCAGTTTGATCCAAATAGAGTAAATTTGTTTCAGCTAATCTAAGCTCATTGTACACGACTCCTTATGAAGTTGAATGGCAACTTTATGTTCAAAACTAGTTGGTGTTTCCTTCTTTTGTTTCATTTATAATATCAAAAAGCGACCACCTCTTGTAATTTTCTTAATAAGGGCCTCACCTTTTATCAAAACTGTCAAATGAGAAAAGGAAAAATGTTAGGCGTAATTTTTCTTTTCACACGGTTCCTCGCTCCACCTTGAGGTTCATTTAGTTTTCTTGTTTCATGTGTCACAAACTTCTGGCTATCAATAAAAACCTTCAATAATCTTGTCAAAAGACTCTTAACCCAACTTATTTCACCGCCTAATAAGTCCCTTTTACGTGGTATTATCATCAGGTCCAACTACATTGCATCCCACTCATCTCTTTAACTTGAAGCCTAAACAAGATTCAAGGTTTTGCAAGGTAAAGTGGGTTCTAGCTTTCCATTATCAAACGAGCTTTAAGGAGTCCTAGCTTTCCATTATCAAACGAGCTTTAAGGAGTCGTTTATAGCAGTAGGATGCCGACTTTGTGAGTGTTTCATGAATCTAACATAAAAATTAAAGTAAATTAATAAGTGTATTAACCCAAAATTTGCGTAGAATACGGAAGTACTACTGCACATGTCGAGTCGATGACAAGTGATTTGCGACGGTAGAACGGTCGTCAAGTAATAGAAGTAGCCAATGTTGTTAGAATCGGCTGATTCGATTTAAAGGTGCCCACAGCTTTCATTATTTTTTCAAATTTTTGTAAGTTTTTTTTTTTGTATTTTTAATTAATATATTTATTTTTCAATGAATTTTAAAGCATTTTTAGCCTATTAACCATGCACCACTCTCCCCTACGTTTCGACAAATTAGGTTTTACAGAATTTTTTTTAATTATTAGTTTGACTTGTAAATTTTTTTGAAAAAATAAAAGTTGGCCCCTCTGAAAATTTTCAAAAAATTTATTCAGTAAGTCGGATGACCGTTCAGCCCCCGAAAGAAGAAATCCTAATTTTTACGGCATTGGTGGCGGCTATGGTCATCGGTTAGGCAGCCAATTGCTGGTTCGAGTCATTGTTGTCGTCCCTTGTGCTGCAAAAAAAAGGAAAGCAGATGCAGAAGTTGATGAATATCCTCAGGGTTTTATCAACCAAGGATTGAAACACAAGAACAGACACTTGAGTCGCGTAGAAAAAGATCGATGACCGTAAGTGATATGAAGGCATTCTTCGATCAGAAACTTCAATTACTATGGAAGCAACTAGCAGTTCGATATTGTGAAGTTGTTATCTGAATAAGTCATCAATGACAAACTTAGATAAAGTATAGCTTACAAAGGAAGGTTCAGATTCACGAAGCTCAAACGAATGAAAAAAATCTACCAAGCTTAAGATTAGGTTAGCAGATTTGATCTCCTTCAAAACCTAGATAATTTTCATCAAATCTAGTATATGAAAAGTACAGTAAAGAAGACGGAACCCTGTCATAATGGAAAAAAAAAAGGTCCAGCAGTCAGTCAAAATTAATATTCGGACTCTGTGGCAGCAAGCAATTTTGAATCTAAATCTAAATCAACTCTAAATCAAATTTCAACCCCTTCAACTGAAATATGAACCCGACTAAATGTAACACCAAATGGATGAAAAGAAAAGGGAAATGAGAGGGAGAAAAAGCAGAGAAAAAGAAAGGGTGGGAAGAAAAGGATGTCACGCTTCTTTCCTTTCCGTTTAATCTCTCCAATTTTCGAATGATTGAATTAACTTTGATTTTTTTTCTCTCTTTTCCTCTTTCTAATCGAATTGATGCTGACCATTTCCCTGTTGAATTAGAACAAATTAAAATCCAATCGGCACCAAATTCAACTACATAAAGTCCATAAAACAAGATCGACTACGTAAAATTAATCCAATTAAAATTAATCTGGTAATCCATAAATAGGAAACCCCATATTACCAATTGAATAAGTATTCGACCTTGTTTTCTACATTATAAATGAGCAATTGAGACGAAAGACAGCAGGTGTCGATGGTGCTTCTAACATAGAGCTGGTATGTTGAAGAACATAAATTTAGAGAACTGTGAGCCAATAAATTGGGCAACACTGAGACAACGGAATTAGTAAATGAGGATGGTAAGGAGAAGATAGCAAAGTATTATTCCGATGAAAGCCTAAATCCTCATGGTCTCCCCTCCTTCGTCAGAATATGCACAATGGCGAGATTTGGAATTTGATGTTGTCCGCTGCTTTGTTGTAGAATCCGAATCTATTTAGCTCATCGAATCAATTTCCAACGTCCCCACACATTGATAATATTTGGACATAAAATGTCCATTCATACTCAGAATCGGACATGAAAAAGGATTATAGTATTTCACTTGGACATTCTCAAGATCGGTTTATAATAACCAGATCACAAGGACTTGGATTAAATACATAGATCCGAATCTAAATATGAGTTGTTGACATCCTCAAGTGGAAGCTTGATAGTGAGAACATTGTGTTTTTGGAACACTATGTTCTTAAAAACCTAACATCACAATAAGTTTAATCGTCACTGTATAAGAAAAATGGTAGAGACGGATCCGAAAATAAGCCTCAAGTATCCGAAGTAACGTAGACATAAGAAAAAACAAAGGAACAATCATAGGGGCAAGATTAAATGGAGTTAAGAGAACAAAAAGCGTTCACCTACATCTTGTTCTTCTAAAGATTTTAGCAGTTATAGTAAAATATGTATGTGGACAAACAATAAGGCACTCGGAATCTTTATACCAAGTTTGTACAAGGTGAGGGATGCCAATCCATCAGACTCGAGTCACATATATCCTCTAACAAATCCGCTTAAGAACNTTAGAGGATTAAACAAACACGAGTTAATCTCAAGGATTCCAACAATTAAGTTCATCTTGCAGTCAGAATTATACACCTATAATTTAATTCATCAGAATAAAACAAAAGAAACAAACACGTTTTCGAAGCCATTATTCTTTATGTCCAATCATTTTTATAATATTAATCAAACCACTTTGCACAGAAAACCTTAGTAAGTTATGGGCCCTTGGAAAAAAGAAGACGTGCAGATCCAAGATCTCAAAACAGCCAATAAATCTCACGTATTCAAATCACATTTAGATGTAATGAAGAAAAGTCTACGCCAAATCCAAATCCAAATCCAATTACAAACTTACAATAGAATCTGAATCCTACTTTTAAATACACAACCAAATTCAAATCACATCATTATAATTTATATACTAACAACCAGCTTTCGAGGATATTGGACATAAGATGTTTATTTAACATTAAATTCGGATTGAATATTTTTAAAAATTAAATATGAATCTCTGATTTCTTAATCAGATGTTAAATTTGTCTTTTTCCTGTATCCAATTTTTTTAAGCATTTCGATGGGAATTTATGTTGAAGCGGCCTCTCCTAAATAAATAAATAGAAAAACCAAGGTGATTTTATATACTTGTTTCGTATGATCCACCATTCTTTAAACAAACAACGAATCTCTTGATAATATGCCAATATACGCACTAGATTTTTTGTTGTACTCGGATTATTTAGTTCGATATTAACTCACCATATGATGGGCTTCTGCCGAGAAAATGAAAACTGTTATTTTGCAACATTTGTTGGTCAAAGTGAATTTCCCAATTATATGAGAACGAAAGCTCCAATGTGAAAATCGGTTTTGATCCAGCAGGTTCAGTTACTTAATATTTGGATCCAAAACTACTAACAGAAATCCGAATCAGATTTTTTTTCCTGATCTGATTAATTATGGCCTGATCACACACTGTGAACAAATTTAGTTAGGAGGACGAATGGTCCATTATCATCATGCATGTCGATCCGCTTCATTTATGGAGACGATCTTAACCATTGATTTTAATGTCCATGGTCCTAGGATCCAATCCGTTCATGAGTTCCTGAACTTAACAATTGTACCTGGTCGACTGACTGTAAATGAGTGAGTTCGAGCCGAGGACTAAAACTCCTGCATGTGATTATTAAAGTGAAGTCTAGCTTGATCCAAATAGAGTAAATTTGTTTCAGCTAATTTAAGTTCATTGTACACGACTCCTTATGAAGTTGAATGGCAACTTTATGGTCAAAACTAGTTGGTGTTTCCTTCTTTTGTTTCATTTATAATATAAAAAAGCGACCACCTCTTGTAATGTTCTTAATAAGGGCCTCAGCTTTTATCAAAGCTGTCATATGAGAAAAGAAAATTGTTCTAAGCAAACGATTGAGTACGCTCACAATCTTCTGGCTATAATAAAACCCTTCAATAACCGCTAGTTAATTCGGTTCCAGCTTTCTAATATCAAACGAGCGCTAATGAGTCACTGTTTCATGAATCTGACACAAAAATTGAAGTAGATTAATAAATGTATTGATGTAAATTTGTTTAGAGTAAGCTGTAATGAGTCACTCTTTCATGAATCTGACACAAAAATTAAGGTAGATTAATAAATGTATTGATGCAAATTTGCTTAGAGTAAGGATGTACTACTGCACATGTCGAGTCGATGTCAAGTAATGTATTTTGCGAGTCAGCCAATGTTGTTAGAATTGCCCTGAATCAGCTGATTCGATCTGAAGGTGATCACAGCTTTCATTACTTTTTCAAATTTTTGTAAGTTTCTTATTTTTTTGGGGTGTTCTTAATTAATATATTTATTTTTCAACGAATTTTAAAGCATTTTCAGCCTATTAAAAGCCACTTCAGTGGAATCAGTGAATCGGCCGATTCATCAAATGGGCAGCCTTGCTAATTTGCAGGAGGGGGGCAGTAGGGGCCATGCTTCCCCTACGTTTTGAAAAAATAGATTTCACATAATTGAAGTTGTCATCTGAATAAGTCTCAATGACAAACTTAGATAAATTATATCTTATCAAGGAAGGTTCAGATTTACGAAGCTCCAACGGATGAGAAAAACTACCAAGCTTAAGATTAGTTTAGCAGATTTGATCTCCCTCAAAACCTAGATAATTTTCAGAGTCAGGTATATGAAAAGTACGGTAAAAAAGAACGAATGGGGAAAAAAAATCCAGCAGTCAAAATTAATATTTAGACTATGACGCAGTGAGCAAATTTTGAATCTAAATCTGAATAAACTCTAAATCAAATTTCAACCCTTTCAACTGAAATATGAATCTGATTAAATGTGACACCAAATAGATGAAAAGAAAAGGGAATGGAAAAGGAAATGAGAGGAAAAGAAAGGGTGGGAAGAAAAGGATGTCCCCCTCCTTTCCTTTCCATCTTAATCTCTTCAATTTTGGAATGATTGAATTTAAGTTGTTGTTTTTTTATTCTCTTTTCCTCTTTCTCAAGGCATAAAAATCGGATTGATGCTGGCCATTTACATGTTGGATTAGAACAAATTAAAATCCAATCGGCACCAAATTCAACTACATAAAGTCCATACAACAAGTTCGACTACGTAAAATTAATCCAATCACAATTAATTTGGTTATCCATAAATAGGAATCCCATATTACCAATTGAATAAGTGTTCGACCTTGTTTTCTGCGTTATAAATGAGCAATTGAGACGAAAGATAGCAGGCGTCCATGGTGCTTCTAACATAGAGCTGGTATGTTGAAGAATATAAATTCAGAGAGCTTTGAGCCAATAAATTGAGCAAGACTGAGACAACGGAATTATAAATGAGGATGGTAAGGAGAACATCAGAAAGTATTATTCCGATGAAAGCCTAAATCCTAAGTCTCCCCTTCTTCATGAGAAGGCGAGATTTGGAAATTGATGTTGTCCTCTGCTTTGTTGTAGAATCCGAATCTATTTAGCTCATCGAATCAACTTGCATCGTCCCCACACATTGATAATATCTGGACATAAAATGTCCATTAATACTCAGAATCGGACATGAAAAAGGATTATAGTGTTTCACTTGGACATTCTCAAGATCGGCTTATAATAACCAGATCACAAGGACTTGGATTAAATACATAGATCCGAATCTAAATATGAGTTGTTGACATCCTCAAGTGGAAGCTTGATAGTGAGAACATTGTGTTTTTGGAACACTATGTTCTTAAAGACCTAACATCACAATAAGTTTAATCGTCACTGTATAAGAAAAATGGTAGAGACGGATCCGAAAATAAGCCTCAAGTATCCGAAGTAACGTAGACATAAGAAAAAACGAAGGAACAATCATAGGGACAAGATTAAATGGAGTTAAGAGAACAAAAAGCGTTCACCTACATCTTGTTCTTCTAAAGATTTTAGCAGTTATAGTAAAATATGTATGTGGACAAACAATAAGGCACTCGGAATCTTTATACCAAGTTTGTACAAGGTGAGGGATGCCAATCCATCAGACTCGAGTCACATATATCCTCTAACAAATCCGCTTAAGAACNTTAGAGGATTAAACAAACACGAGTTAATCTCAAGGATTCCAACAATTAAGTTCATCTTGCAGTCAGAATTATACACCTATAATTTAATTCATCAGAATAAAACAAAAGAAACAAACACGTTTTCGAAGCCATTATTCTTTATGTCCAATCATTTTTATAATATTAATCAAACCACTTTGCACAGAAAACCTTAGTAAGTAATGGGCCATTGGAAAACAGAAGACGTGCAGATCCAAGATCTCAACATAGCCAATAAATCTCACGAGATCAAGTAGTCAAAAAAGGTCGACATGTTTTAAATAGACAAAGATTAGCGTCATGTGCCAAACATAGAATTTCTTGTAAAACTGCCAATAGCACATGTTCAACGAAGTTGTAAACTTCAAACCATCTAGATAAAAAGGATGGCGGTTTCTGATGAATCCAAAGGTTTCCCTGTAGTTGTAGAATTAGTTCACAAATGGACAGTTCATGAAGCCACATGTTGAATCCATGGTCGAAGAAACCATGAGGCCGTAATAGAACACGGATTGAAGCTGTAAAGCCCTAAAAATTTACTCGGGAAGAAAGAAGAGGGAGAGAGACTCATGATACCACACAAGAAATATGTAGATCAGGATCGCAGATACATATGTAAAAAACCAACCATGTCAAATAAGAAAGAGAGAAAGAGAGAGAGAGAGTCTCACTGGTAAAACATGTTTTTATTACTTAAATAATGTTTTATTTACATGAGTCACAAGTGTAAATCATATTTAAGGACAGAATAAATAACTCATACATGACATAAGAGATACACGTTCCAGATTAAATATAATATGATCCTCTCCCTCTCTATCTCTCCTGCAGGCAGGATTCAGTTGTTGCACCATCCAGCCCTCACCCAAAACATGTTGACCGAGGAACACGTTCCATTTTACACTGTCAATAGCTCCAAGCGATGTGTATTCCTCCTACCAAACAAACACCAAGGACTTTGAAGTGAAAAGAAAGTTAAGACAAACAATATGCATGCAAGGGATCGACTGATCTAAACGAGACGAAATATCTGAATCAAACTTACAGAAGATGATAACCCTTGGATGTGGAGAAGCAAGGAAGATCCGTGAAACTAAAACAATTAGAAAGTATTTGGGAGAGAACAAAGAGGGAGCTCCCTTCAGTCCAAGAAGGGATAACACAGAATTCAAACCTATCTCCCGCATCATTCACACATCTGACGAGTACCCGTCACCGCCATTGTACTCAGCACATGAATGAATGAGTCGGCAGATAGTTCAATTCTAACGCTACCCAAAGTGGACTGAAGAAAGCTCTCTCTCTCCCTCTCTCCCACTCAAGTAATCTACAAGAAACGTTGGCTTGCTCGAGCTGCAGTTGGAAAGACTGATGACGAGGGGATACTTCACCACCAGCTGTCTATCAGTCTCTTGCAGAAACTAAAATAAAGAAAGAAGAAAACAAGGATAACGTGCAGAAAAAACCAGAGACAAGTACATCTTTTAATTAAGCTAATCGTACTTGCACATACCAAACGCATGAAACACGTAAAATATTCGTCCGAAAATCAAAGCCAACCGCACTTTCTGAAACAAGACGGGCTCTTGCTCTGAAAGCACTGGAAGAGGTGAGAAAGAGCAGGCAGGCAGGAGATATGGAGGCAAAAGTAAAGAAAAAGAAAATCAAAGCAAAAACAAACTTGAACGAAGAAAGATATCAAACGCTAAGGGAAATGTTCAGGACCCAGGAAACTACTCCGACGCCTTCTACCAGATCCCAGCTGAGTCGGCCATTAACACTACTATCATAGCACTCTCTCTCTCTCTCAAACGGTGAAGTGGGCAGGAAACTAATCGGCGACTAAGACGGGGGACGACGTCAGGCACCTCTCTCTCCCACTCTCTCTCTACCAGTCTTCCCCTTCGTCCTCCTCGTCCGATCCGTCGTTTTCAAGAGAGAGGAGAGGGACAGCGATGGCATTTATAACCGAGAGTCAAGGTGACTCAGGGTGAAAGAAAGAACAATTTCACTTTTAATCCTAGATTTTGTAAGTAATGCCGAAAACAGTCCAGGTAATTATATTTTATACGAGCCCTGGGACAAGTATAAGAAAGGAAGCGTAGAGTTAAATAATCAATGAAGTTACTTAAAGCCAATGCTGAATTTATCCTTGCCATCTTCTTCAAGTGGGTTTCTTTTTTTATTTTTATTAAAAACTATAGTACTGTCATTTTTTTCAATGGATATTTTCTCCGTAAGTTAAGAGGTAATAGAGAAGGTCGGCCGTTTTCTGAAGCTGTCAGCAGAAGTCAAGTCTATATGAGGAAAAAGGAAAATGTGAGGCCTCTGTTTCAGCTACGTCTAAGCGGAAGTAAAACTTCAAACGTTATAAAAATAGAATAAATGAATGGTGACAATTCCGCTGGCTCAGTTGCGAGACTCCCTAGCCACAACCACAAGGTGTGGAGAAAAAAAACAAATATGCCAAATGTCCAAAAAGTCCTTGGCCTCGTGGCCCGGGAACCTGCCGACGAGTCGCCATTTCTCGAATCGGTGAATCGTCACGGCTAACAGTAGGGGATGCATGAAGCGTGTTTGGTTGATGCAGAAGACGATCAACTCAGATTTTACGAGACGCACCAGGTTCGATAAAAAAAAGGTATTTTCGTATTAATTTTAATTCACAAATAGTTCTGGTTCTGATTCCTTGCCATGTAATGTATTTAGAACACATCTTGGGCAACATTCTCCGGCTAGTGCATTCTATATTAAGATGATCAAGTCAAATCTGTCATGTCCAAGATGAATACAATCTAGATGATTTAATCAAATCTACCAATGTTAGTATCCTGCCAAAATACAAGAGCACCTTCAAATCAGTTTGCTACACAGTATACAAATAATTGAGTAGATTTAATCTTTGCATGTGTTTTGGAGTAGTGAACTGAAGTTTGAGTTCAATAATCACTCTTCGATCGCTCCATAGGGTGTAGCATAGTTGGTTGGGCGAGTAACAAGTTGTTGACGCATCTTCAATTCAATTCTTGTGGGGAATACATCACTCTATGACAAGTGGTTGAATATGCGATGCTCAAGTTGAAAGGCAAATTGTAGGATTGCCTGGTCTTCAAACAACTCCGAACTCTGGAGTAGGAGAAGGAAGGAGAGGGCTTCGACTTCTCTATTGGGTAGCGGGTTCCCTCATGCTCATCTTAAGCGTTCTTAATTTGTTAGCACTCTTAATTTGTTAGGAGTCTTTCAAATGGGCGTGGGATTAGAGGTTTTGAGCCAAAGACAAACACCAAATGACATGATAAACATGCATGATGCTTCTCCCGTAAACAGGCAAGTTTGAAAGATTAAACAATGACAAAAGAAGAAGAAAAAAAAAAAGCTCAATAGTTCCACACATCGTTCACTAAGTCGTGTGTTATTTTAAGGAAAATTATAAACCATGTAGGCCCTGCCCTACCCACTTGACGTCCACTCTTGTTTGCCCTTTGGAGCCCAAATATGTTTCTTAGTGGGTGTTTGATTATCCATTTTTGGATGAGATGGTCTCCTTCTGTTCATAGATCAGACCTTTTTATAATGTAAAAGCGACAACTTGATGATATTAAAATGTAGATCTGATGTCATGAAAAGATATGCCTCCTATATATATATATATATATATATATATATATATATATATATATATATATATATATATATATATATATATATATATATATATATATATATATATATATATATATATATATATATATATATATATATATATATATCACATGCATTGGACTGGGTGTGAGGCAACTGGATCGAGGATCGACAATAGTGAGAGGATTCAACTAATCCTACATACGCATATATACACATGCACACACACATACAAACATACATACACAAGCTTTTTATTTAACGCTAGTTTTCCCCGTCTTAGATTAAAACTTTTCATGTATATGTGTTCCTTAATGACAAAAATTGCTGGATCAAGACCTTTGGCTATAGCAAACACATCATTCAATCAGGGTTACCATTTTGCAACAAAAAAAGCCAGTCAAACGAATGCATGAAAGGTTTCATGTCCTAAATTTTGAACGTTATCAAGCATAAAACTAAGCAAGCGCCATTGATATCATAAGTTTGAATGAGCAGAAACACATAGAGAGATGCATGCAACAACATAATGTGTCTCCCTATAAGATACCTATACTGTCAAATCCAAATAATGTAAGCAGGTGTAGGTTGGATTTGCTCTAAACGCACATCCCTCTCAAAAAGTAGGAATTCAACAGCCCAACTTTTAGGGTGCAGTGGTGAAACCCTACATAATTCACCTAGGGAGGTACATGGTAGGCCTTGTTTTACCTCTACAACTTGTCTGACAGCCATAGAAATCTTTCTCCTTGGTGCATGAATCAAAATGCTTGATTTCATGCACGGAAGCAATGCTTTTTTCATTGGATCCAATAGTGTTTCCCAATTCCACTCTTTTATCTAGTTGACAAAGAGTTTACAAATTTATGAAATGGGTGGAAGATGCTTAACTTTCGATCTCCAACAAATAACACTATTAACTCCTATAAAATAAAAACTTGAATCAATTAATTCTTGGAGGCTTTTACTCTCACATAAAAGTTTTTGTTTTGACAATTCAAAACTGTGATAGATGAAAAGGGTTTATCAAATCATCGACATATAAACCTTTGGCAAGCAAATGTGGTATATATAATATTTAAAAGATAGTTTGGCTGTTGTAAATGTCACATGAATCTACCTATAGAACAATAGTTTTAGTGTTTGATATATTTACAAAGTTTTCCTGCTACCAAACAACCCTTAATAAGATGATAAGACAGACTGATAAGAGCTTGCGATGTGTCTAAGTTGGAGAAGTGATGCAGCAGATCACATCTAAAATCTGGCGACATTTCCGGTTCCCTTGTCCAAAATACTCGAGTCGAGGGGACCGAAACGGGTCATAGACTGGTTCAGTCTGGATCAGTCAGTGAGCTGAGATGCGAAGGGCGTTTTCGTCTTAAACGTTATACATATGAGAAATGACGCATCTATCCGACACCAGTCCTCCAGCGTGCACCGCCACAGGCTATGGGTAAGATTGTCAATTCCCGCCGTTTGAGTCCAGCACTCGATTCTCCCGGGCAGGTAAAAGACAGTCAGGTCGCACGCAGTAAATTCCTTAGCCAAGTCTACGACGTGGAAAATTTTTTTTTTTACCGTGGGTAAGGGTAAGTTCTGCCAGACGGGGTTACCACTTTTTCCCCGGAATCGTGTTCGAGTTGACGCGCATCGCGTCGCCGGTCAGTTCTTGATCTGACGGAAGATTAAAAAAAAAAAAAGGAGTCCTGGAATTAACTTTCAATTATTTCGAAAGAAAAAAACAAAGAAAAAGAAAAAAAAATCTTAAATTTGGGTTTCTTTCGATTAACCTTCATATGTAAGTTAATCCCGTTAAATAATTTAAAATTTAAGCTGAAGTATATATTTGACAAAGCAGGTCTTTCAATTTTTTTACCAAAATAATTTACCACTTTACCCTTTGTGGGATATGAGGTAAATTAATTAATTAGTGAAAAAACTAATCCCAAGTTATTCGGCTAAAAACTGGCTTTTGCCTGCAAACCCAAACCTACGTCCTCATGTTTTTCAAAATTAATTAAGAACTCATTTTTACAAAACCAAATTTTATCTGAGAAATCAATGCACCATCCAAAAACATAAGGCTATTTACGTCATTTGAGATAACTTATTATCGAGGGAAGAAAAAAATAAACTGCCCACAAGAAAACTCCAAAAACCCTCCCACTTTATTAGGGGAAAAACAAGCGAAGCAATTAACATTTTTATTTATTTTTTCATTTAATAATATTTTTTTTCTGAGGAGCGTCGAGATTCTCCGTCTCTTCCTTCTGCAGACGCTGTCTTTTCACCCCAAAAGCTAAAAGGACGGCGAAAAAAATAATTCAAAAGAAAAAAATTAAAATGAGGGCCTCGGGGTCTGGAAATTTCTTTCTCGCTGTCCAATCAAAACTTTTTCTCTCGTCTTTCCACCTCTCTCTCCCACGTGGCCGCGATTTCCGCGTGCTTCCTGAAAACGCCAAAGTGCGTGAGACTCCGTCAGCAGAGGACGGTTTTTGTCATTTTCCAAAAATGTTTCTGCCCAGCAGGTGAATTTTTATTTTTTTTAAAAGAAAGAAAACTGAGAAAAGAATTTTACAGAATTTGGATCAAAACGAATATTCTATACAACATTTTATGCCCAAATATTTTAGGGGTGTTTGGGAGACACTCCATAACCACACGTCTTTTATCAGAGGTAAAATTTTCGTTTTCTTTTTTCAAATCAAATGTTTAGAATACTTGAAGAAAATCTATTTTTGATAAAACAAAGAGAGTTTTCGACGTGGCCTAATCAGGAAAACAATGTTTTTAGAATTCATTAAAATACTTTGTTGTCGTTAAATCAAGTTTTATTTTATTTTTTGTATCTTAAGACTTAGGATCCAAACTCTAAATTTTTATTTTATTTTTTGTATCAAGACAATGTTTGTTCTAAAAGAACTGAACGAAGAGGTCGATCTTAAATATATGGATTTCAAATCACGAAAATCTTAAACTATAGTAGACCAAGGACAAACAGGTGCTCGCCAACAAAATAAAAGCTTGTTCAACGATTTGAATGTCTTAAAGTATAGTAGATCAAGGACAATCAAGTGCTCCTCAACAAAATAAAAGCTTGTTCAAGTATCGATAGAAGGTGCCCCTATATCCCCATTCTATCGGCCGTTAAATTAATAAAGTAATATCAAACAACAAACAATTCGTTAATTTTTTTATGGCGATATGGCTTGATACCGGCCCATGTGGATCAGTATCAATTCTGCAAAATCGGTAAAAAAAAATAAAATTTTATTTTTCTTTGGAAAACAAAGAAAAAAAATCAAATAAGGAATTTTTGAAAAACTTAAAACTGATTCGATTTTTTCATGTATATCTTATTTTTTCATTTCTCCTACTACCACTTTATGTATCTAAGCTCAAACAGTTAGAAGATGAGTTCGGCCGAAAGAAGGAATGGCAATCTAAGCATGCAAGCGATTGGAACCAAACCCAACCCAATTTGGCTTTAGGTTTTGCACCCGAAACGGCATGCTGAATCTGTTAAACAAAGGGAATAAGAAAAAAATACTCTTAAAGTACATTTAAAATTATATGCATAAGAAAATTGAAGGGTGACTCTGACTTTTTAGAGTTACCCAATCTAATTAGACCATTCCATCTAACATGATGGAGATGGACAGTTATGAAAAAAAAAATAATGAGAAAAAGTGATGAATATTTTTATAATTTAGTATTATTTTTCGCCATAGTTCATATGCTGAAAAATGAATAACTTTGACTAAATGGCTGGATAGCACTTAATATATATATATATATATATAATGAATTTAGGGGTGGGTATCGGGCCGGCCCGTCGCCCGCTCAGCCCGGCCCCCCCTCCTGACCCCTTCCCCCCCACCCTCTAGGCCACCGGCCCTCCTGGACCCCCTTTCCCCCTCATTGAACGACTACAGCAACGGTGACAGAGGAGGAGGGGGAGGGAGACGGAGGGGGAGGGGGAGAGCGGGAGCGGAGAGGAGGAGGGAGAGGGAGAGCAGGAGCGGAGAAGGAAAGGGGGAGCGGAGAGGGAGACGGAGGAGGAGGGGGAGCGGAGGACGGAGTCACGGAGGGCGGGAGTCGGGCCTGGCCCGACGCCCAGGTTTAGTATGCCGTTTCTGAATTATTATTTCGCACTTTCTTTAAACGGGCTTGAGATTGGGCCCATACATTCACACTAAGTTAAGTTGGTTTCTGGAACTCAGCAGAGCGTCATTTTTTGTGATTAAGTTGGTTTCTGGAACTCAGCAGAGAGTCATTTTTTGTGATTACAAGCAGTAGCATAGGTAGCAATAAAATTTTTATTTATTTTTACATAGTTTTCTTACAATTATTTACTTATTTATACATGTTGAGCCTGTTCAGAAATGAAAATTTTTATAACAGTGTCTTGTAACAAAAAATTTCTAGCTTCCCCACAACATATTATTGATAAGAAGAACATTAAATTCTTGAAACTAGATATGCCAATGAGTGTACTCTTTACCATATTCAAATTCAAATATAGATGAAGAAAAATCTATACCTTATCTGGAACCGAATCTGATGTTCTTCACAATCAAATCTGACTTTTAAACCAAATCTGAACCAAATTATGATATGTGAAGAACTGACTTTCAAACAAATGGATGTCCTATATAAGATTTTTATCTAAAACTAAATCCAAATTTAGTCAAGTATTTGTTTAAATCCAAGTTCAATTGAATGTCATTTCTTAAACTTGAATCTAATTTCTTAATCAAGGTTTTTTTTTTTTTTGTATCCGATTTTTCGTATAGTTCGGTAAGAAGTATAATTATTGACATCGCTACTTGAAATATATAGTGTCATAATTAATGTTTTAAGAACACTCTATTGGTTTCTCATATAAAAAGTTAGTCATGTTGGTTAAAAATAAAACTACTGTGTTTTTCGTTATGCATTCTAAAAATGTATCATATTATGGTAGTATCACCAGTCTTCAACCCCGTTATATATTATCAGGACACAATTCGAATCGGCATGTTGGGTTATCATAATTTTGGATTTAGAACATCCGACCCGTTTGCACCCTTGGACCATGCCCATCTCCCATGTGCGGTCGAGGATGCGAACGTGGTCTGAGCTCATTCTTGACTGTCGCCACTCCGCCGGCGGCGGCCTCTTGTTGCCGATGAGAGCAGAGCGGAGAGGAAAGGAAGAAATATCATAGCAACAAGATAAGAAGGTGGTAATTTAGTTGTTGAAACCTTCGCACTATAGTTTGCAGGATGGTCGAAAGCAGGGGAGGAGGTTCTGAGGCTGAGCTCCAGACTTTAGAGGTGAGCAACTGCCGAGGCTATGAATTGGGCTTCAGCATAGGAAAGAGATTCTCCGGCCTCATAAAGAGCAGGGTGGCCAAGGATCAGCTCCTCCAGACTCAGCTCCGCCCTTTTGCAGACACCCCTCAAGGCCATTCCCTTGTTGAAGCCCTCTCTGCTTCTAACAGGTGCCTCTGCGTGCCTGTCACTGTAGCTAAATATGTCATCTGTGAGCTTGCTCATCGTGAAACTATTCATATGGACCAGAAAAAGACATAAAATCCACGTTCTTCCAATATTTATTATATTTCACCACTGTCTTTGCTTTTCATGAAATGTCACTACAAATGTGAACTACTAGGTGGGAAAACCAGATGGTAACTGAAAATTCATGCTTTTCCAATATACGTAGATGACACTTATGTGGCTTATGATGAATGTAAATACATGGCAGGAATAGGTACCCAACATACTGGGATGAACTGCTAGGGACTGCTGAAGGAAGTGGTGCATCTCTGCTTGATGTATGTTTCTTGCCTTCTATTTCTCTGAAAACCGGTCGTCATTCTCATGAGCATGCACATGTACCATTTGTTTGTTAGATATCCATACATCAACAGGTTTGCTACATGTTCCAGTGAAAGTTTCCTGCATGTATCGCACGCACGTGCGCGCAACGTACATACGCATGCAGTTCTTATGCTGATGTCAGTATACAGAGTTTAAAGTTAGCTTATTCCTCTGTTATAGTTTACTGTTTACTTCCATGTGGACAGATTATACTAATGAACTTGAGAAAGGAAACCCTTCCGTTCATTCCCACAGTAAAACAAGTAGCAGAAACGGAGGCCAACAGTGACTGCTCAGATGTTCTTGTTTTGAGTGATAAACTTGCTATCGTAGCACACAATGAGGATGCTGCGACAGCCATCATCGGACACTTGTAATTTCCTGAATGGATGTTAAACCCCCATATAACTTCAATCAATATAGATTCAATAGGATCTGAAGTCTATTCCTGTTGATTTGCAGCTACTTGGTGAGGGCAACACTGCCTTCTGGAGTCTCCTTTACAGCCTATACATATGCAGGGGAACTACCAAGCGGTGCTTTTGGCTTCAACAGCCATGGACTGGTAATCTCTCCCACTTTTTAATGAGACAGACTTTATTAAGCCTGTACAGACTTGAACACTTTACAGTTCTACTAGCCATTTTGCACTCTAAAAGCAACTTGGTCTGTGCTTGGAATAGATCTACATAGTTCACTACAGCTATGCAGGGCCTTCCACTTTTGGCCACTTTCCACTTTCAGACCAAATTCCTTTACCACTCTGAACTCTTGATTATTGACCTCTCTAATCTATGCAACGACCATGTCACTTCCAGGCTTTCACTCTTGATTCAGTGCCACCAATGAAAGAAGAAATTGTGGCAGGCGGTATTGGCCGCAACTTTGTTTCCAGAGATTTGCTTGAAGCAACAGGAATTGATGATGCATTACAGGTATGCAGTTTCATCGGAAACTTTAGGATATATGGAGCATTTTCTCAGGCACGTCCACAAGCATGGTTGGAATGTCTTTGTAGCCTATACTGATCGACTTTTCATGCAGCGGATTCGGGAACCAAGTATTTCTGTTGGACATTGCTATAACCTTGTTGACATAAGAAGCCGCAAGATATTGAATGTAGAAGCTGCATCCTGCAATAGAATGTCAGTTTATGAGGTTGGGCCAACCCCATTCTTCCATGCAAACATGTATCTTCACCTTCCCATTAAGCAGGTAGATGTTTGTTGTATCAAAGAGACACATACACATGCACGTGTACACATGTATATACCTTCGGGTTTTACACAGCGCTTTCTCTTTTTGAAGGCACAAGATGAAAATTCGATTAGTCGACAAGCAAGAGCAGCTCAACTCAGCAAACAGAAGGAAGAAGACATCCTCTCCCTTCTTGGAGATTCAACCGGCCAAAAATTTCCAATTTACATGGAAGGTATGTTATTTAACCTGTCCAAAAGTAGCCTTCTCATGATCGCTGTCATATATTTCTTCCTTTTCAGGACCGACACTGAAGACGTCTTGCACGGTATTGATCGATGTGGACAAGAGAACTTTGTCAATTCTACAGGGGAATCCTAAGGACAGGAAGGTTTCTCATGTCTTCTGCATATCCTAGAGGGATCTAGAGTACAATCTGCCTGATTTATGAAGCTCATTGTGCAAGGAATAGCCAAAATTCCATGTGGGGAACTTACACATTACTTCCATCTTTTCTTGTCTTTCTATAAAATCAAGCACAAAAGTTTGTGTGATTCCTTTTCTGGTTTTGTGTTTCCTGCTTCCTGGAAGTTCAAATTATTGCTGGTTCATGTAAATCTAAAATACCGTTTACGTGGACTTGCAACCTAAACAACCATCAAGTTCGCTTCCACACGAATAAAAATTCGAAAAACTAAGAAATGGAATTCGTATTAAAATGAATTCCTTGAAAAAATTGAGGAAATACGTACCATTTACTATTCTCGTCAGATCCACCAATGGAAGAAGAAGAAAGCATTGAGAGTTTATGAATTCGTTGATGTTGATTGATCAAGAGAATGCACTAGTTGGATCCACAGACTTCAGGGAACAGCTGGAATAAGAAGGAAAGAACCAATATATCTTTTTGTTTTTTCCGACAGGCAAGCTGGGGAAAGGCACCCACTAAAAGTTCATGCTAACAGAAGCATCCTGGGTATTAAAAACTTAATCCCCCTTCAACTTGAAGGTATTTAGTCTAAACCCCTGGATGAATAAACTTCGGTGAACTACCTGTAGTCTCATCGACATAGAAGTTGAAACCCTCCAGCGGGGTGGATAGAACTCTTTTCTGCAAGTTGGTCCATCTAGTGTGTTTGGACACGTCAAGAATGGAAATCCAGGTATTGACACTGACATTTAATTCAATTCTTAACTTGGCGCAATACTGTCGCTGCTTGTTACTGTAAAAGAGTATGAAAAGTTTAGTCTTTTGCTTGATGACATAACTGGAAACCTGGAAACGCAGAAGGTTGGCCTCTTAAGCGACATCATGCTTACTCATATCAAACCGAAGGGCAGTCTACCATGAAAAACACAGAAGGATCAACATAAGTGTGTCGAGCACATACGTTGGTTTAAATAAAAGACTTATCTGATCATCAAGATCAGATCACAAAACTTCTAATGCTGCAAGACTTGATGACTATTACATGATTGGATAAATCATACCAGATGTGGTTTTTTAATGGAAGTATCAAGGTCAATCCCATTATGTGAGTCCGAATTGATGGAGTAGAATCAACATCCTGTAGCTTATAAATGAAGAACCAGACTTGATAAATAGTTAAAAACAATAATTGGCGCACCAGTCTCAGCACTTAACGTTATATAACAAAATCATAAAACTCTGCAAAAGAAGGCAGATGTCTCACTTCATCTGCACATCCACATACACATAAAGACAAACAAAAGTGGATAGAGAGAGCGAGAAAGAGGAATGACAAGAATTAATTTCGGTAATTTGTCATTGATATAAGGCACAAGAAGAATTTCCTATCTGTCAACAAGTAAGAGCAGCTGAATTCAGGCAAAAGGGGAAGCCTGCCGATTCCATGTTATTCCACTGATGAGAGATTTCCAAGTTAAACCGGCCGGCCTTGTCTAACATTTCACGCTCACGATCTCACCCCAAGTATTTCATCAACCTTCAGGCCAAAAATTGAAGACATCAGCCAATGTATCAACAGACCTGAAGAAGAGAACGTTTACGGTTTATCTATCCGACATGTGAACCCAAAAGACAAAGTCCTCTCATGTCTTCACCACATCCCAGGTAGCTCTGGAGGATGATCTGACTGCTCTATGAATTATGTTTGTGGAACAAATAACCTGAAGTCAATCGACTGAAGCTCCCATGCTCCGTTTATTTCATTGCTTGAGATCAAATTGAGAGCATGAATTTCCCAAGATAGTTTTCTCTTTGTTCTGAAGTTACTGGTCTCCTGAACGCACTATGCTGGTTCATACAAGCCAAGCATATGACCATCAATGCAACGCACGGCAGCAACCTGCACCATCCATCAATTAATCAAACCAACATTAGAGAAAAGATTGACAAGTGGTCCTCAAGTTTATGCACACCCATAGCATTTATAGAGCAAATCAATTACTCAAGAAGAATAAGAAACACTCAACTCACTTTTAACTCCTGAAAATATCTCAATTTTTTGGAGCCAATCGATACACTACTCTGGTTGAATCAGGAAGATGAGCTTCGATCCTGAACCAACAGAGGTACCTAGGAAAGAACTACAGTTGATTTTAACAGAAAATAAAGTCCACAATCCTATAAAAAACCGGTTACCTTGCCATGCACTTCATATTTGATAGGGCCGTCCAATTCGGCACCTAAAGACATGAGCTTAGTGACCGTGGCGTTTATGTCTGTCACAGTAAAGGATAGAAGAGAAGAGTAGCCTTTCTGCATCATGACATCACTGCAAGAGAAGACAGTTAGGCCTCAGTCCTTGAACAATGATTACAGTTACCAACACGCAGCTGAAAAACAGTTTACCATGTAGACGAAACAAAACATTAAAACGACCATGGTAATAACAAGAATTGATTGAAGAGTTTATTTGGAGGTTCCAAGAGTTCAAATGATGCGCATTTGCCTTGACACTTGGAAAAAGAAAATAACTTAGTTCAATCATGCACCTATTTTTCATGGAAAACGAAGGTTTTTTTTGCCCAAATCATATTCCAAAAGAAGAAAACAAAGATCTCAAAAACCCATCGTTCCTTCTTTAACCACTCACTCCCCTTCCTAGCATGAAATCAAAAGTTTTGGATTGAAAACAGAGAACTCAACTTAACAATGAAACATAAAATGCACATGACCCTAGAGTGTGGGAGAAGTAAAATGAGCGACCTGCTTGATTGCATGAGCGCTAACTTCAGAGGGCCGCAATGAAGCTCTGCCCACCTGAGCGTGCATACGTTGACGGTGAATCCAAGTCCTTCAGAGTAGAACCGAGCTGCCTTGGGGACGTCCTTGTGGAGTTGCAGAAGCCATCTGAACGAAGCCATTCCCTCTCTCCCTCGCGTATCTGAAAAAACAAACCTCTTTCTGGGGTTAGAATAGGGTATTGTGGAAGAACCGATACGAGATATCCAAATCCAAAGTCAAATCTGGTTCGGGCCTGGCGGGTGTTGGCGGGCTGATAAGTATGTGCCCTGACAGGGATAGATGGGCTACAATTAAAATGAAAAACTAAAACTATTATTATTATTAGCTTATTAATAATATCAATTAAGCTGATATTTCGATAGAGCGGCCGTATTTATGACAGCCAAAAGTTCATTACATGGAGAGCAGATATATGCAAAATTCTAAATGACAAGAGGTAAAAAGTAATTTTTGATTTGTATACACCAAAATTTTGGAAAATAAGGAGGTATACTGTCCCACGAATATATCCCAAAAAATGAGGCAGATTCTTGCAAACCTTTAGTAATTGTTTTATGAATCTCTTACTTTTTGCGACACACATTCACGACACACATTCACGAGACAATAACAATATGTCATTGTTGTCGAACAACATTGATAGGTCATTGTCCTTCAATGATCAAACTTCAATGATCAAACCTCAGATCTCAAGGAAGTCCTACACTCCCACCACCTTGAATCCTGCAAGGCCTATTAACAAAAGTCCAAGTTTGGTGATCATGCAAATGGGCTCGACTAGGAGGATGAAAATTTGGATCCTTTTAAGTTAGATGGCAGTAACGAAACTGGATTTTAGCCAAGATCATGTTGAAACCTAAGTCACCGGACTCTTCTATTTTACTATCGCACCGGAGTCCGCATCGAGTCGGGTGCGCACCAGACATGGGTGCGGTTCCGACTCATACATGAGCCCAGTTAGAATGTCATATTACTAAATTACTTATACAATATATGTTGTTTTGTATTTTCTTGTGCAATACAATTATTCAAGTATGTTGTATACATTAATAACTAAATTGTAATAATATGCTTATTCTCTTATATATATAATAAATTAAAAATAATAATAATAATAAAATACAATCGCCGCACCGCCGCATCTACATGTTTTGGGATGTGCCGATCCAGCACCCGCACCGGCTCCCGCACCCACACCTTGCACTATGGTGACATAGGTTGAAACAAAGAACTTTGAGGGTCGTCTGCAGAGATGATCACGAGGACAGGTATTGAAAGGACCACATTGTTATTATCTCGGAGTTCATTATCCATTTGAACATGAAATTCAGATTCATAAAATTGCACATTTCTACTTCTAAATATAAAATCGCATTCGAGACCGTATATTTTTTGAAAGTTGTTATACAATGGAACAGGGCATTGCAACAACTTGAAATTAGGTGTTAAGCACAATGGAACAGGGCATTGCAACAACTTGCAACAATTGTTTGTTGGATTTGATAAACTCAACTGAAAAATATGCTTCCTTTATTTAGACTATTAAATTATACTTTTACAATAGCTCAAGCCTAAACAGAAAGTATGTTGTCACTGAACCATATTATTGCATTGCTAATGCAACAATGTTGGAGGTTCCACTGGCTTAATTTGTTATTGAATTGTCAACTTCCTTTGACTGTGGATTTGAGCCATAGTCCCATCTCCAATCAGAGCTGATCCTTGCAAGACAACACATATAATAATTTTCACTATTCTGATGTTGAACTACTACCTCAGTAAAGGTATGAAGTAGGTGTATGAGTTAAAAGAAAATCATAAACACATGCAAACACACAAATGTGATGGATTTACATAGCCCAAATCACTAGAACTTATTTCCATGAAACAAACACGCTTGATTACATGTAACTGAGTTGCCCTTATCTCTTTCATGTCAATCACAAGTTCCAGCAGGTAGCATTTTTTTATCATAAAATTCTCTCTTCTCATGCAACTGACTATGGTTTGGTAAGAAGTTTCCTTACATGATGGATTTGGTTACATATACGAATGATTTGGGTGGGCAGTCTTTCCTTTACATTTGACACAATAATCTTGTGAGTTCCCATTTTCATCAGTATTGCCTTTCAGACAACATTACCTTGGAACTGATAACTGCCATACAGTGGTTGTTTTTTTTATTAGCCTGGGCAGCTTGTTCAGTAGCAAGTGATGATGGTTTAGAAGGTTCAACAATAGGGATGTCCCCTGCTTTTGATAGATGCCATTCATTCTGTTCCCATGCTCATATGAAGACTTCGTTTTTTCTCCTGCCATATGCTAAAAGTAAAAGCTCTGATCATGTGCTACAATGTGGGGCCGTTATCATTTACCATGCGATCTGCCAATTTTAGCATGGAATCAAAATGCAAGGTCACCATATTATCATGTCCATTGGGAAATCTATTAGAAGAAATCTAATCACGAAATTAATGAGATATAAAGAGCTGAATAGTAATTCTGGATACATCACCAGTTCATCTATAATAATACATTCAATAAATGAATGTAATTTGCTGTTGATTAGTTGGGCTCCAATAATTAGCTTCTTCATAATGAGATATAAAGAGCTGAATAGTAATGAAAGAAGGACATTTTTCTTGCTCAAGAGTTCTCTGTTCTGAGCAGTTCTTTTTTTGCGTCAGCAGGTTCTTTGTTTTATGTTCCATAGAGATCTCAATCCCAACTGTTCTTTGTAACAATTCATAAACTTTTGAGTACATGATATAAACATTTTACAAGTTTGTTGTAGTATATTTGCAGATTAGCCTTTAATGGAAATGAATCCTCCCATTCTGGAAGTGAGAACTTACATCTTTAATTCTATATAATGTACAAAGAATGCATTTATGATTTCAATAATTACAAGATTCCTATGCAGAAATTACAAGTGTATAATGGATTACGAAATTGTGATCTTCATTTAACTTCAGATAGAAGCAACTTCAATTACATGATCTTTTAATATTGCCAACAACTCATGAACACCTTCAGGATCATATAATTGATTTTTTATTCCATCAAATCTATGTCTCCTGTTGACCAAGTGTAGCCAACTGGGTTTCCATCTTCCGACCAATGCAGTTGATTTTCTCTGTCCTGTTCCCTCGCTCAAACCATAGGTAGGAGGATAGGATCTTGGAAGAAACTAAAATGCCCGTGTCTTTTATAGTTTCAACTTTGTGAATAATTCTACCATATCTTTCATGGAGAAACAGGTAATTGGATCAGATTGATCCTTAAATTTTCCTAAAGTCATACAGTATGATAGTATGTTATTTACAGTGATGTAATTTGCACTGATGCCTTCCTCTTGCATTCTTTGGAAAAGAGATACAACTCTTTTCACCTTGGCCCAATGTTGTAAAAAGCGTATCGTAAGGCGTATCGGTCGGGCTTTAAGATACGCCGTATCGTAACGTATCGTAACCGTATCATAAATTTTAAATAATAATAATAATAAATCAGAAAAAAATTTAAAAAAAAATCGAAAAATTCATTAAAAAATTAAAAAAAAATTAAAAATAATAAATTCTTCATAGAAAACATGGTTTAGTCTTTTAGATAATGATATTCTTATTATTTTGCTAAATGTTGTAAACTTACGCGTTCACGGTTCATCATTCATACTTCATAAACATCAAAATTCCTAACAATATCATTCTTTTTCAACTTCATCTTCATGGTTTAAAAAAAACCATTTCCTCTCAATGAGAATCAGCCACCCATGCACAAATCTATGGTTTAATAGATGATTTCACGGTGATAATTGATGATTTCACAATGGAAATCGATG